>JALIGW010000001.1:91204239-91244239 GCA_023053685.1 Diadophis punctatus similis | reverse complement strand
TGCAGCAAGCTGTCTGGCCTGCCTTACAAAAGCTAAAGGTTTTTTTTAAATATATCATTGACAGTAAGTCCCTGTTAGCAGTGACCAAATGTAGATTCTTCTGATTACAGCTGTCTGGAAGAAAGCAGTTCCATTTGATTGTGATTGTTTTCTGGAGATTGTTCTTTCAGCTTCTTTGAAAAGAGCATCCCACTTAAAAAAAAATCACTTGCAGGCAAAAAGGTAAAATGGATTGTTCCCCAGTGCCCTACATACAAAGTTAGCCTAAAAACGATCGATTATTTTATGGTCTTTATTTTTATCTGCTTTCTATGCTTATCTGTCTGTTAAAGGTATCTTGTTAAATTTTGGTAACTGAATTTGTTTGCTTTTGCCTTCTCTTTATCATTCTATAGGTATTCTGCTCCATAGATCTTTGGCTTTAATTAAAATTAATTTTTGAATTGGTGTATGCGCCATTTCCTGCAGTTTTTATTTCATGTTTTCTCTTTATTGCAAAATTATGTCCCCTTTGGCATATGCTTTATGTACTGGGGCATTGATTAAATGAATATACAAGTAAAACGCAGTTGATGCAATTGTGCAGCTCTCAGTATTTATTTTTCCCCAGTCATTTAACTAATGTACATACCAGTAACGATCTTTTATAAATACAAAACTAGATTGAGTCCATTTCCATAAATAAGTCATTCTGATGCACCGTATTTTTCGGAGTATAAGACGCACCCCCCCAAAAGAGGCTGAAAATTTGGGTGTGTGTTATACTCCGAATGTAGCTTTTTTGAAGCTTTTTTCCCCCAGCCCTAACGAGGTGCTAACGATCTTCCCGGCTTCCTACTCCCTCTGAAAAAGGTTTTTTCAGCCCTAACGAGGTGCTAACGATCTTACCGGTTTGCAGCATTTTTTAATTCCGACTCCCTCTGCAGTAGTTTTTCCAGCCCTAAGTCTTTGCAGGCTTGTTTTCATTCCTACTCCCTTCGAAGAATATTTTTTCCACCCCTAACCAGGGGATAAAATAATGTGCAGAAGCTGAACAGACTAAGGACGCTAGCCAGATGAATACCTGGTAGGTAGATTTCCCCCCCTATTTTCCTCCCCCAAAACTAAGGTGCGTCTTATACTCCGGTGTGTCTTATACTCCGAAAAATACGGTATTCGGATATTTTCTCTGCTCAAAGATTTGCTTTGATATTACTTTAGCCAATAAGGTATTTGCTCTGACAAACAATTTTCAGAAAATAATTGGAATTCTATTCCTGCTTATTCTGTTGGTTCTTCAGAAGAATTATTTTCATGTTACTTCCTTAGAATTTCAGTTATAGGCACTATCTGGGATTGAGATCAACTGAAAAAATTAACTGCTACATCTCCTGACAAAATGCATCAGAGATAGTCTTACTTTTGGATTGGGGATAGCAACAACTTAAATACTTGCAAGAAATAATTGGAAGAATTGACAGAAAGTTTAATGTGTTTAATGTTCCAAGACAGAGCAGGAATTCCATAGAAAATGTCAACAAAGTTGTGTCCGTGGTCTTCATGTTCTTTACACCAACGAAGCAAAGTACCTATGCAGAACTCAAAAGAAGCAATGAAGTGTTAACATTGAGGCCAAAATGAAAATGTAGCATAGCCCAGGGAACATAAAAGACTAGTTGGGTAGAGGCATGTATCATGAAATGTTTGCTGTCTCAGATGATAAAAGGCTTACATCTGGTTACTGATGCAATTCTGTCTATAGTCCCTGTGCTCCTGCTGGAGCGCTGTTTATATTTTCAGACTTAGCTATAGAAGACTTCAGACATAGCTTCAACATCCTGACAAAAATAATGAACTCTAGCAACTTCTCTGGCTTGCTGGTATTTTAATAAGTTGATCTGTCTTTGAATTCTATGCATGTGGCTTTATATAAGGTTAGAAACTAACTGGATGGCTGGATGTTACAGGCATAATTTGCATTGATTCCCTGTACCTTTTCTAGTTAAAATCAAATGGCTAATGAACCTGGTTTAATTCTAAGATATTTTAATGATTTGAGAGAAGGAGGGGAATCCTCAACTTATGACCACAGTTGCGACCAGAATTCCCATCATAAGTTAGTGCTGTTGTAAAACAAGTCCTCAGTTGACCAGACCCAATTTTGCAACCATTTTTATCATGGTTGATAAGCAAATCACATGGTAATTAAGTGAATCTAGTTTCCCCAATTTTCATCAGCTGGGAAGGTTGCAAATTACAATCCTATAACTGCAGGATGCTGCAGCTGGTCATAAGTGCAAGTTGGTTGCCAAGCATCCGAATTTCAACCACATGATTTCAGGGACAGTACAATGATGGTAAGCAAGAACAGGTTGTAAATCACTTTTTTCCAGGACCATTGTAAATTTGAACCATTGTTGTAAGTCAAAGACTATCTGGAAAGAAAGAGAAAAAGATAAAACATCTTTTTGGGAGTTAAAATATTATCCCAGTTTACTTTGATTTGAGGCTAGGTAGGCCATTTTCCATAGCAATATGCAGATGGCTTGACTCTGTGGCCTAGGATGTAGTGGAGTGGGCCTGACTGGCAGCCACGAAGAGGTCTTAACACCTACCACCATCAGAAGAGCCAATTCTGAACAGATGCTGCCACTGGCCAGTTTACTCAAGGAACCCCCTTTCTGTGACACCAGCTTATAGAGAAAGACAAGTGGCAGTTCTCCTTCCTTGAAAACTTGACTGAATTGGAAGTTAGGTATAAAAGGTTGGCCCCTTTCTCAGAATGAGTATTCTTTCTTTCTTTCTTTCTTTCTTTCTTTCTTTCTTTCTTTCTTTCTTTCTTTCTTTCTTTCTTTCTTTCTTTCTTTCTTTCTTTCTTTCTCTCTCTCTCTCTCTCTCCTCCCTCCCTCCCTCCCTCCCTCTCTCTCTCTCTCTCTCTCTCTCTCTCTCTCTCTCTCTCTCCCCCTCCCTCCCTCCCTCCCTCCCTCTCTCTCTCTCTCTCTCTCTCTCTCTCTCTCTTAAATTTCAAGTTTTTATTATGTCTATCAAGGCCAAAGAACAGATGGAAATAAAAAGGCACAAAAGGAGAAAAGGGAAAAGAAGACAAAATGAATAAGTTCTTTTGAAGTCATTTCTTCAGCCTAGGATCTCCTGCAGAGATGCGCACAAAACACAAAAGTCATGCAACTCTGATCACAGTGCATTAAAGAAAATAAATTGTGTATTGTTTCTAACATTCAGTTAGAAACATTCTAACATTCAGCTTGCTGTGCAATTCCTTGATCTTCAAGCCGGTTTTATATGCAGGACAATTTTGAAAGCAGAAAAGGCAAAACACTAAAATGGTGCTAGTCCTTTTAAAAGCGCCCCCCCCATCCAAAACCAGATAACTGTTGAAAGGCCACGTTTTCCTTTAATTCTTTACATGTCTGAATCTAATGGAATGGAATGGAATTTTTAACTGATAACAGTGGTTGGCATTGTTTTATTTTGTAACTATATTATGTTTCAAGATTGGGTTTTTAAAAAAGATTTTTTATGCACCATACACCATTGTATGTATGGTGTCTTAGATACAAAATAAAACAAAGCAGAAAAATGTGATATAACTGCAACTTTTCAGTACAGCAGTTATTTTAATAGAAAAAAAAAGTAAAATAGCAAATCTACTTATTTTTGGGGGAGTATCAGGATTGGTTAGATTCCTGTCCTCTTCCCCTATCATCTTCTGCCTCCAGTTTTTCAAAAGCTCTCTATGACATGAACTATAATCTGTTATAATCTATAGAGTGTCTTTGTTTTATGCAGATTTTATAAATTGCACTCCAATAAAAAAATCCCTATCATATTTTGCAAATACAGTACGAGTCATTCTTCCAATTTACAGCCTTTCACTAAATGATTTCTAAGTTTCTCTCCATTTTTGTTTTTGAAAAAAGTCTTGTTGAGTGAACACCATAATGTATTTATAAATTATGGTCCCACTGAGATTTGGAGCCTTTTCCTGTCGTACTACTGAGAATAAAAGACTGCTTGTTTTCTGAAATAGTTTTATTTTATTTTTCCATTAGGCGTTATGAAAGAGATGGCCGCAGTGTAAATAGTAATAACTGTATGAAATCAATGTTATGATAGAATTATTTTTTTAAAAGTTTAGTAATCCATGCTGTAGACTAGAGCATACACTCATATAAACAGAATCTCTCCTAGATAACTAGGCATTGAAAAAATAAAACAAAAATAATTATGCAATATTACTGCTTTCCTACCTACCTTGGGATGAAAAGCAAAAATGCATATTATTTCTCTTTCAATATGAAATATTGGAGCAGTATTAAGTGTACCTGTTTCTGCCTCATTTTCAAGGGATAACAAGAAACATTTTTACAGCTGCATTTATATGACTAATACATGAGTAATTTCAATCTGTTCTGAATATTTATCAAAAATTCTGAAATGTCACATGATCACTATGGATATGATATGTCCTCTTCAGAACTATATAAAGTGATGTCCATCACCACACCTAATGACACTAAATTTCACAGATAAATTATGCATTGTGTAAAGAGATACTTCCTTTTAATGTTCTTCAGTCTCTTCACACTGAGATTTAATTGATTATCCTGAATTTTAATATTGTATGAAATAACTTTTTTCTAGTGACACATTGCATACTATCCATGATTTTATGTACTTTTTTTGTATTTTCCCTTACTTGTTTTCACTTTAAAAAAAGATCAATTATCTTTTCCTATAAGGAAACTATTCTGGTCTAACTACCGCGTTTCTCTGAAAACACGACCCACCCCAATAATAAGCCCAACCCTAATTTTTTTGGGGTGGGCCTAATATTACCCCTACCCTGAAAATAAGCCGGGGGGGATAGGCGTGGCCAGCACGAGTGGCGGTGTGGGGGGGCCAACTCTCCAGCTGCAGCTGCAGCCTGCTGGCCCCTAGAGGCAGCGCAAATACCGCTTTTGCCCTTCTCTTTCTGGGCACAGCGCTTCTGCTTATTGGGCCGCTTCCCTGAAGCTGGCAACTCCGCAGCCACCTGCTTTACTTTTTCCCTCTTTTTGGGATACTTGTGGGAGGCTTTTTGCCAAATGGGAGAAAAATGGGGAGGGGGATTTTCCTGCCTGTCATCCATTCCTCAAGCTTAGCACAGACTGAGGGAAGGATGGCAGGCAGGAAAATCCCCTTCCCCATTTTCCTCCTGTTCACCAAAAAGCCTCCATTCCGAACGCTGAAGGTTCATAATGGAGGCGACGGTGCGTATACGGCACGTCCACCTCACTGAGTCTGGCCTGCTATACCTCAAAAAAAGTAAGTCAACCTCAAAAATAAGCGCAAGTGTTTATTTTCAAGTCTAAAAGAAAATAAGACTTGGTCTTATTTTCTGAGAAACACGATATCATTTTAGTTGTTCCTTTCTAGCTCTACAATATTTTTTTAGATGTGGTAATCAGAACTATATGCAGTATTCCATACATGATCTACAGGATATTTTAATATAGACATTAACTTATTCCCTTTCAATTACAATGTTTATTTTTCTACAGTAGAAATATCTTGGGTTGTTCAAGTGAGACCAGAATTATTTTCCCGATTCTGCCACTGCCAGTTGTCTTTTTGGATGACTAAAATTGTTCTAAAAAAATAATAATCCAAATTTTATTTTAGTCCATAATTTTGATTTAGCATTCGATGTTTCTCAGTTATCTCATATTTCATTTATTTTGTTTTCCTCATTGAGGATAATGATGCATTTCATAATATCCCAAATGAACAGGAACAGTCACTGAATTTTTAAATGCCTGTTGGGTGTATAATAATAATATTTTTTTGATGCAGTGCTGCTCTCTGGGGCTCCTTTGTAAAAGCTCACTTGGGAAAGCCAAACATGCTGAGTAGAAATAGGGAAGAATCAGGTCTTTAGGGAAGTCAAGATTGTCAGATTGTTTTCTCTCAAGAAAAAAGACCATGTTTGTAATATTATAAGAATTTCTCTAGTAAACTTTGCTGAATAATCCCTTGGAGATATATAGGAACCAGTTGTGGAATTCAATTTTTTTTTACTACCGGTTCTGTGGGCGTGGCTTGGTGGATGTGGGTTGGTGGGCGTGGCATGCAGTCGGTGTTGGCGGGAGGGCAGAGATCCACCCCTAGGCCCCTGTTATGCGGGGTGCCTCAGGGGTCGGTCCTCTCGCCCATCCTGTTTAACATTTACATGAAACCGCTGGGGGAGATCATCCGCAGACATGGGGTGTGTTTCCACCAGTACGCTGACGACACCCAGCTGTACATCACCACCCCGTCTGACTTCAGTGTGGCAGCCAATGTAATGTGCCGATGCCTGGACGACATTAGGATCTGGATGGGGAGGAACAGACTCAGACTCAACCCCGACAAGACTGAGTGGCTTTGGATATTGCCTCCTAAGGATTATGACAACTATCCCTCCTTGGTTCTCGAGGGAGCGAAACTGACTCCCTCGGATCAGGTCCGCAACTTGGGGGTCCTCCTAGACCCACAGCTAAAATTGGAACACCATCTCACCGGGCTAGGGGGGCCTTTGCACAGGTTCGCCTGGTGCACCAGTTGCGGCCATACTTGGAGAAGGAGGCTCTACTCACGGTCAGTCATGCCCTTGTCACCTCCCGTTTGGACTACTGCAATGCGCTCTACATGGGGCTACCCTTGAAGAGTATCCGGAGACTCCAGTTGGTGCAAAATGCAGCTGCGCGTGCTGTGGTGGGTGTGCCAAGGTACACCCATGTGACACCTATACTCCGCCAGCTGCATTGGTTGCCCATTAGTCTCCGGGTCCAATTCAAGGTGTTGATCATCATCTTTAAAGCCCTTCATGGCTTAGGACCAGGTTATCTCCGGGACCGCATTCTGCCTCATACTTCCCTCCGACCGGTTAGGGCCCACAGAGTTGGCCTCCTCCAGCTCCCGTCAGCCAAGCAATGCCGGCTGGCGGGTCCTAGGGGGAGAGCCTTCTCTGTGGCCGGCCCCGCGCTCTGGAACCAACTCCCCCCAGAGACCCGAACTATTCCCACCCTGCTGGCCTTCCGAAAAGCCGTTAAGACATGGCTCTTCCTGCAGGCAGGGGGTAGAGCTTAATTCCATCTACACTCTCCCCCGGGTATGTCTGGCGGTTGAATGGTGCTTTTATATTGAAATTTTTAATTTTTATATTTTGATTTTAAATTGAATTTATTGGTTTTCTTGTATTTTTCCTGTGTTGTAAGCCGCCCTGAGTCCCTCGGGAGTGGGGCGGCATATAAGAAACCATAAATAAATAAATAAATAAATAAATAAATTCCCTCCACTCCAGGGGAAAGTTACTGCAAAATCCCCATTTCCTCCCGATCAGCGGGGACTCGGGAGGCAGAGAATAGATGGGGCAGGGCCAGTCAGAGGTGGTATTTACCGGTTCTCCGAACTACTTAAAATTTCCGCTACCAGTTCTCCAGAACTGGTCAGAACCTGCTGAATACCACCTCTGATAGGAACTCTATGGTTTTCTCTTTCCAGATTTGTATGTTTCTCTTTAAACATCTTTTCCTAAATATTGAAAGACTTCCCCAGTAACAGTGATGGCATATTTCTTACAATGTTCTTTGTTTCTTCAATGAAAAATGAAAGCTTTCTCTTTCCCTATTCCTTGGAGTCATACAACTGGATTTATCCAACTTCTTTGGTAGCTTGTAGTTTCAGGAGCAATTCTGTTCTTTGGAGCAGGGTTGATAAGTTCTTCCAGAGGTTCCTGATCTACAACTACCAGCATTCTTTATCACTGGTTATGCTGGCATAGATTTTTAGGAACTCTAGTTAAACACTATTTTGAAAGTCAGAAGTTCCTCATTCTAGAGATGAGAGTTGCATATCATGTAGCATTTCAAAGTCCTGAGTGCAGCTCTCAGGTGTCGGCCAGGACTTGGATTGTATTTTTTTTAAATATTAGGGACAAAATTATTAAATACTTGGATATTGATTTTATTCAGTGTTATACATGAAATTAAATTTAGAATGATCCTAACCTAGTTTTGAAAATGCAATACCTTGGATGTCATTGGAAGATTAAATACATTTCTGATCTCGAATCTGCAGTCATGACTACTGAAGTTAGAATGCTAAACTAGAACTGGAGAAGGTTTACATTTATCCTTAGCCAGAAGCTTGCTGAGTGACTTTGGGATAGTCGCTCACTCTCATCCCAATCCTTATAGGGTTGTTATTGGGATGATATGAATAAGGCAGAAGTCTATGTGAGCTGCTTGAACTTTTGCAGGATATAATTGGTAAATGAATACAATTTCCATGATCTAACAATAAAGCTTCAAAGATAATTGTTATGTTTGTATACATCACAGTGTTACATAAATATGAGCAAATATAGACAATATAGTATGGTAAACCATTAACAAAAAAAAATTAAATTGTGTTACTTAATTTTGAATACTATACTGGATCAGGTTGTAGCTTGTAAGCTTCCATTATATTTCTGGAATACATGTAAAGGCCATGTCTTCATTTAAGTCAACTCAAATCATGAAATCATGTTCAAGCTTTCAAGCTCTTCAGCATGTAGGATTGTAGGGGGAAAAGTAGTTCTCATGAAGCTATGGATTCAAGAAGTTGTAGTCTTAAAATGGAAAGTAGAGGAAAGTATGATTCGCTTCTATAAGTGTGCTAATGGATTGCTGAGATGCAAGATAAAAGAACAATGATTTCCCTTCCTCGTTTTCTAACACATACAAAAGCAAACTAGAGGAAAATAAGACTTTGGGAGTTCCACATAATTATTAAGTCTGAAATATAAATACAGACATGCTTCACATGGCATTCAACAGCATTATAAATGTATATCTTCCTGAAATATCTCTGAAGATGGCAGTTTTGTATTTTTAGATCCCGGATTTATTCTTTCAACCATTCCAGTTGTTTAATCCAAATAACAGAAGAATATCAGTAGTGTACTTTTTTCTCATTGTATGTGGGATGCAGATCTGAAGTCCACATCTCTGGGTTTGGTTTAAACAAGTTATTCGTTTCGTAAGTAAGAGTAGGGAAGGAATTCATCTTTTTTTTAAGACACTGGAAGATTCCAGAAGCTCACTATGCTTTGTGGAGGATTGCAACCACCTAGGATTTGTCTTTACTGACTTTCATAGTAGGAAAGTTGTGGTACTTGAAACTTTTATAATCCTTGATGTAAACAACAATAACGATAGTGGCATCTTGGCATATATGTTATTTTTAGTACAGGAAAGCTTCAGAACAAAGCCTTAGTTATCCACAGTTAACAATTAGCATAACTTATTTTCTGAAGCATATCACAATGGGAAAAGTGCATTCTTTAAAACCGTTTCAGCGTAGTAAATTTGATATACTCATTTTTATTTAGACAGTGAGGATTTTGAATGGTTCGTTTCCTTCTTCTGAGCACAGGACTAATATCAATTGTCTCTGGATTTATTAGCTGGCCTTTTTTCCCCCTTAGGACATCCAGGCTGAAATTGATGCTCATAATGATATCTTCAAGAGCATTGATGGAAACCGGCAGAAGATGGTAAAAGCCTTGGGGAATTCTGAGGAGGCTGCCCTGTTACAACATCGTATTGATGACATGAACCAACGTTGGAATGATCTGAAAGCAAAATCAGCCAATATCAGGTAAGATCAGACCTGCACAACTCATACAGGCAAAAGGACTGCATTTATACACTATCAATAATTGCATGTCAGAATTGCTGACATGCCAGTCATCTGTTTGGCAGCTAGTGGTGTGTCGGTAATGCTGAAGCTGGCAGTCTTAGTGACATCTGGAGGTGTTGGAGTCATTTAACAATTTGTCTTTTGGGTTGGAAGCGACTGAAAAACTAGGCAGTGGTGTATCCTTCCAGGTTGCAGAGCCATGTGTTGGCACTGGATTTGTTAACTTTCAAAAAAACACTGGCAAGTCCCCTTGGTGGCTGTGTGTGGCCTGTGGTTGTCATGTTATGCAGGCCTGGAACATTTAATAAAATATATGCTACTTTTTAAATTCTAATTTGTTTTTGTCCTTTGTCCTTTTATTTTTTAAAAAAATAATTTTTATTGAGTAGTTTTAAAAACAACACACACACACACACACACAAATATATATACATATATATATATACACAAATATATATACACAAATATATATACACACACACATATATATATAGACACACACACACACACACACACACACACAAACATATGTATATGTATATGTATATGTATATGTATATGTATATGTATACCAGTGACGGTGAACCTATGGCACGCGTGCCACAGGTGGCACGCGGAGCCATATCTGTTGGCACGTGAACCGTTGCCCTAGCTCAGCTCCAGCACACATGTGCACGCCGGCCAGCTGATTTTCGGCTCATGTGGAGGCTCTGGGAGGGCATTTTCGGCCTCTGAAAGCCTCCGGGGGGTGGGAGAGGGAAGCCTCTGGAGCCTGGGGAGGGCGAAAAACTGACCTACCGGGCCCACCCAAAGTCTGGAAATGGGGGAGCGGGGGGGGGATTGTGCGCACATGCATGGGGTGTGGGGCAGCATTGAATTATGGGTGTGGGCACTCGAGCGTGTGTAATAGCATGTGCGCGCGCGCTTTCGGCACCCGAGGAAAAAAAGGTTCGCCACCACTGATATATACACACACACAAATCAAACATACACAAAACTTCACATAACATCAACATACATAACATAACATAACAAAAACATAAACAATTGCTATTAATGTCTTTTTGCAGCGTTGCATATCGTTATATCTTCTATATTACTATATCACTTATTCATTAACTTATCTATGTTCACATATTTCTTAACTTCAATCTATTACTATTTTCATCATCATTAAATTCTAATTTTTTATGTATCTGCAGAAAAATGCAGCATGTTACAGCAATTACAAGCTATTTTTAAAATTATTTGTGGACCATAATTTAAGAGACTTTCCCCCAGAGTGATGTCCCTCAGGTCCAGGCCTTTAATTAGTGTGGCCTTTAATTTCAGCACAATTAAGAACATCAAGCTGAGAACAGTTGTTTAGCATGTTCTCATAGGGCAATCTATAGAAAAGAGAAGAAACATTTAGTTTCATTAACATAGGCAATCATGTGATCCAGAAAAGTAATTTTAAAATCCTGCTCTATAGGAAGCATTAATAGCAGTTGAGTTGGACAAATCCCAGATATATAGATGTACAGATTAGAAGGCCTCATTCACCTCTATCAGCAGGTGAATGAGGCCTCCTCTGAATAAAATCTTGATAAATAAATAATATTACAGGTAGTCCTCGACTTACGACCACTATTGATCCCAGAATTTATGTTGCCAAGTGAGAAATTTGTTAAGTGAGTTTTGCCCCATTTTACGACTTTTCTTGCAACATTTGCTAAGTGAATCATTGCAGTTGTTAAATCAGTGATATGGTCGTTAAGTGAATCTGGTTTCCCCATTGAATTTGCTTGTCAGAAGGATGCAACAGATGATTGTCTGACACCCCCCCCCCCGGGGGACGCTGCAACCATCATAAAAATGAACCAGTTGTCATATTGCAGCATCCGAATGTAAGTCATGTGACCATAGGGATGGTGCAATGGTCATAAGTATGAAAAATGGTCACAAGTGGCTTTTTTAGTGGCGTCGTACCTTCGAATGGTCAATAAATGAGGTGTGGTAAGTCGAGGACTACCTGTATACAGGTGAAAGGGATCCATTAAAAAAACACTAGCATAGAATGGTTGTGAAAGTGACCCCAGAATATTAAATTGTTCTTTTTGCATGGCACTGCATATGGCTTTCATGGCAAATAGCTACCATGGGTCCCAGAAGGGCATGCTGCTTCTGCTATCTGCCTAGTTATTAAGTCAGACAATCTTCCTTTTAAAAGAGTTGCTATACATCAGTGAAATGACCTGCACATTTCACTGTCTAATGATAAGAGAAAAACAATCTTAAAGGAGCTTATTCATTGTGCATGCAGCCTGCCAGCATTAGAATGGATGGTGTCTTTTTGATTGATTGATTGATAGATTGATTGATAGCTTATCTGTATCCCAAAAAACAAAATCTGAGCTGTGGGATGCCTTGTGGGGCTCAGATTTGTAGGTGATTCTAATCATCAAAGTAAATGATGAAGGATGGCCTGTGAGTGTGTTGTGTGAAATTACGAAGGTCCTTAATATTGATATCCTTGCAGGCAATAAGAGAACCAGTTTGGTATAGTGATTAAGGCACCAAGCTAGAAACTTGGAGTCTGTAAGTTCTACTTCCAATTTAGACATGAAGCCAGCTGTGTCCCCTTGGGCCAGTCACTCTCTCTTGGCCTCAGAAAGGAGACAATGGCAAACCACTTCTGAAATCTTGCCAAGAAAACTGCAGGGACCAGCCCATACAATCATCAGAGGTCAAAACTGACTTGAATGAACCAAAAAAAAGGGTAATAAGATTGGCAGCAACGATCAGGGTTTTTCCCCCCTATCTCTTTAATTAGTAGCATGAATTATGCAAAACTTGCATTCATATCGAATATGTGACCATGTCTTCTGCATATGTGGACCTTCTTCCAAATAAAGAATTTCCTGATTTAGGGATCATATTCTGTACGCAGAAGATGAAGCAGAAAGCATACACTCAAGATCCCATCTTAGCCTCACCCTAAATAGAGAGAGATCAGTGAAAAACAGATTGATATTCTTGGTCCTCAAGATGTAGTAATTTCAGTTTGTCAGTGCTAGAAGATAAGAATAATCTCTGTCTGCTGCTCCTCTGAGAAATGTGCAACTATAAGATTTATCTATTTTCATAGCATCATAGTAAGCTCAATTCTCATAACATCAAAACAAATCCAAACTTTTAAAACCTGTTGCATGGAGAACAGGGCAGAGCAAGTTAAAGAAACATGGTGTCAGCATGCTTTGCAGGATTAGGGTTTAATCTTAATTCTAACAGCATTAAAAATTGTAAGCAGTTTGTCCAATAGGAGCAGTTGGTCTTTATGAATGAAGGATTAGATTATAAAGACCAGCTGCAGATTATGATGCATCTGGCAGTTCACTAGAGGCAGAAATATGAATTGTACCTGAAAGCAGGGATCTGAATTTGGGATATTTCCTTACACTCTCCTATGACAGCATGTATCTCTAAATCATCCAGGCCCAATAGTTAATCTTAGCAAGCATGACAGGTAAATGTTTTTTATTTCATTTTATTTTCAGAGACATTTTTGTAAATAATATAATGTCAAGGTAGTCTGCCCTTTATTACCCGAGTTTGATAAGTGCCCCATAACAATATACCCTGATGTAAAGTTTATGATCTGTGTAGCTAACTGAATTTTGTATTTCATTTATGTTGAAATAGTACCGTAGTAGAGTTAGTTAAAGAAAGCACTGTTAATGCCTGGTGTTTCTAATCCTTCTCTGTCAAATTAGAAAAAATAGGGAGAGGCTTATGCTAATACATTAACTGAGAGCTACAAAATTCCAGCTCTAACAGTTGAACAGCTTGGTGTTTCTTGGGGATTAATTTTTTAAAATAAAACTTTTATTAAATTTCAGAAAAATGTAAAACACAAAAAAGCAAAGGAAATGGATTTTTTTTAAAAAAAGGGTAAAGGGATAAGGAGGGAGCAGACATAAAGAGAGGAAAAAGCTATGGGAAAATATAACCTGAATTTCTTCAGTACAGATTAAAAAAAAACAGAATAAGCATTAACAAATAGTATTTCTATCAGCATAAACTCATTTGTCATTAAACTTGAGAGTAAAATTTTATTTCTTTCATATTCAAGCAAAAAATCCAAAACTGGGTTCCAAGTAGAAACAAGCTAAACAAAGTTTTTTTCTTTAATTAAAGCAGCCAATTGTGCCATCTCTGCCATCTATTAGTTTCACCATCGATTCTGCCATTGTGGGTATACGTGAGTCCTTCCATCTCTGCTCACAGAGAAGCCTTGCTGCTGTTAACAGATATAAGCACTAAGTTCCAAGTATTTTTTTTCAATTTCTAAAAGAACAGCCTCTGGCTTCAATTGGACATTCAATAATTCTGTAAGTTAAAATATATATCTGATTTCAATAAGTCTTAATTTTTTTTACATGTCCAACGTACTTTCAAATTGTTTACATTTCCAGCATAGATTTGGCATACTCTCATATCTCTTTGACAATTTATCAGATGTACATACTCTTATAAAAATTCTCTTTCAAATTATAATTCAATATAAATTTTAGTCTTTTACTCCATATATGCTCCCATTGCCCAAGTATTTCTTGGAGACCAATCATCATTTGGAAGAATGAATGGTTCTTGCTGCCTTATAGTCATTTATTTGGACCATGGACTATACTACCTCCAAGACGGGCTTTTGGCAAGGGATGGGTTGCACCTCACAAAGACTGGGAAGAATATTTTCGGAAAATGACTGGCTCAACTTATCAGGAGGGCTTTAAACTAAAACTGAGGGGGGAGGGTGACCAATCTTTAGGATCTCCAGGACCTAATTCCAAGCAAAAACCCCTAGAAAGCAAGGCAAATAACGAAGTAAGGAAGGATGGGAAGGAAGACAAACTCAAACACCAAATAGGAGACATAGGAAGTACACCCAGTTTTTGGTTGAAACATCTGACTGCTCTACACACCCACTCATTGCCAAGCAGTTTAACAACATACTGCAAGGAAGTGAAATTGAAGATCACCTAACGTCTGGCAAAGCTTACTTGGTTATGAAAGATCCAACCAAAGCTGCAGCACCAGTAACTATAGGCCAATTATCTGCTCACCAATTTTCAGTTTGCTAACTGATGTGGTAACTGATGCAGTTCAACAGCATCTAGTTGAAAACAAGCTCTTTCCTCTTGAGCAAAAAAGAAACTGCTGAAACAGCAGAAGAACAAAAGATAAACTCCTAATTGACAAGGTGATTTTTGGAAAACTGCAAGGGAAGGAAGACCAACCTGAAAGTAGCTTCAATTGATTATAAGAAGTCATTCGACTCCCTGCCACATGATTGGATAATCAAGAGCCTAGGAATAACATCAGAAGTCAGAAGCTTTGCACAAAGATCAGTGGCACAATAAAAGACACAATTCAATGATAGACTGGTAGAGGTTAATATCAAGAGATGACTCTTTCAAGGAGGTTCACTATCACTATTACTCTTTGTCATTGCACTGATTCCTCTCTCAACAATACTGAGTAAGGCCATGGCTATCAAACATCAAAAGCATCTGTCAGGCTATCCCACCTCCTTTACATAGACAATCTGAATCTATATGGAAAAACACCATCTGAAATAGAATTGCTGCTCAACATTGTTGGTATATGCAGCCAAGATATTGCAGTGGAGTTTGAACAAACATGCCACCCTGACCATCAACACAGGAAAAGTAGTAAAAACTGAAGGAATCAAAATGCCTTATGGAAATAACATCAAGAGTCTGGATGAAGACCATCACTACAAATAACTGGGCGTCCTTCAAGCTGACAACATCAAGCACGCTGAAGTCAAGAAGAAGATTAGAAATGAAGACATCATGGGACTGAAGAAGATCTTAAAAGTCCAGGAAGTACCATCAAGGAATTAACACTTGGATAATTCCAATCGTTAGATACAGAGTTGGCATAGTGGGTTGACTCTGGTAGAATTAAAAGCCCTGGCTAGGAAGACCAAAGAATTGACGTTGAATCATGCTGTTCTTCCATGCAGCGATGGTGACAGACTTTAGTTACAAGGAAAATAGGTGGGTGTGGAATGTTGCAAGTGCACCAAAGAGTTGAAGAAGAAAAAGGCAGGGGTGAAATGCTACCGGTTCGGCCTGGTTTGGGTGTACCAGTAGCGGCGTCATCCAGTGGTTTGGAGAACTGGTAGGGGTGGCAGCGCGAGGCTCCACCCACCTGCCTGGATGCCGCCATTTTCTTTTTTTAACCCTCTGCACATGCGCAAAGCGTTCTGCGCATGTGCAGAGGGTGAAAATGTGCACAGATGAGCGGAGCGTGGGTGAAAAAGCGCATGTGCTAAGCATGCACTTCCGAACCAGTAGGGAAGGTAAGTAGATTTCACCGCTGGAAAAAGGGCATCGGAATATCTAAAAACCTGAATATCTCGAAAGTACTAGAGAGACTAAACAGGCCAACAATAAAGATCAAATAAAGAATAGGAAAGAGATATGACAAGGCAAAATATTACATGGGCGGCACATAAAAAAATAGCAGCCAAAGCAGATAACATCAAGACCTGGCTATGGTAAACAGAAGAATTGAAGAAAGAGACATTGGGGTTAATTCTGGCTGCACAAGACCAAGTCTTAAGAATAAAATTGCTTGAAATTTTGTTTATTCTTGTATCTCTTATGTTGTACGCCGCCCTGAGTCCTTCGGGAGTTGGGCGGCATATAAGAATAACAAAATAAATAAATGAATAAAATAAAGAAAGAAAGCCATAAACCTCCTTTTGTTTTAACTATCCTTTGGCTGTACAACTTGTGTTTTAAGTCACTGTCTTGATGCATGACCCATTTTCTCTTGAGCTTATGCCATCTAAATTTTTAAGCCACAACTTTCTATAAATATATATGGCATTTTATGTACGTATGAAATTCTTTTAATTAAGATGTCTTTTGAAGTGTGGTGACAAAAGAGAAAATTAGGTAAAATAATTTGATGTATATAAATAACATGTATACATAGATGCCTCAATACTTAATAAATGAGTGTGATTAATTAGCCAACGGGGAACGTTGGCAGGTCATACTTTTACTGCAAGAATTGGTAGGAAGCTAAACAGATAACAACATAATAAGCAATAAAATTAAGAGATTTTGACACCAGCTTCTGGGGCATTCAGAAGCATCCTAGTAAACATTCAGAAATGCTCTAGAGCAGTGGTGGCGAACCTTTTTAGGCTGGTGTGCCAAAAAAGGGGGGGGCGCGCTCGCGTGCCCACACCCATTCCCTCCCCCCCACGCATGCGCACAACACCCCCCCATGCTGCCCCCTGCGCATGCACACCCACCCCCACCCCCGCACAAAGGCCTTACCGGAGCCTGGGACGACGAAACGGGCAAACCGGAAGTGCGGAAAACCGCACTTCCGGTTTGCCGGTGAGCTGTTTTTTGCACTCCGGAGGGTTCAGGGAAGCTCCCTGAAGCCCCGGAATGCAAAAAACTACAAAATGGACAAACCGGAAGTGCGGAAAAATGCACTTCCGGTTTGTCCGTTTTGTAGTTTTTTGCATTCCGGAGCTTCAGGGAGCTTCCCTGAACCCTCCGGAGTGCAAAAAACAGCTCACCGGCAAACCGGAAGTGCGGTTTTCCGCACTTCCGGTTTGCCGGTGGGCAACCCTCGCGTGCCGGCTGCTATGGCTCCGCGTGCCACCTGTGGCACGCGTGCCATAGGTTCGCCACCACGGCTCTAGAGCAAAATTAGAAAAAAGGATGTTAATGTTTCGATGGATACTCCCTGCTGATGGATTGTTATGATTTGTTTTACATTTAGATTTGTTTGCATGGGGATTTTTTTGTTTGTTTGTTTGTTTCAAGCTATCTTTATTGATATTAGATTTATTGTTTAAAATGCTTATTTTACTTATTGAAACTGATAGTGAAACGTAATGTAACAAATCCCTAAGCATTTTAAATGCTTAGTTGTATCTCCTGGGCAAATACAACTAGTCCTTGACATACAACCAATCATTTATATTGACAGTTCGAAGTTATACTGAAAACAGTGACTTATGACCAGTTTTCATACATATGACCGTTGCAGCATCCTCACGGTCACGTGACCAAACTTTGGGCACTGACAACTGGCATGATTTGCATTTATGACAGTTGCACTGTCCCTGGGGATATGTGATTATCATTTGTTACCTTCCCAGCTGGCTTCCGACAAGGAGAGCCAGATTCACTTAACAACTGGAGTATTGCTGCTTAACAATTGTGGCAAAAAAGGTTTTAAAATGGGGCACAACTTGCTTAACATCTGGTTTGCCTTACAACAGAAATTTTGAGCCCCACTGTGGTCGTAAGTCGAGGACTACCTGTAGCACAAAGCTTAAAAAAATGAATTTTACAGTTGACACTATCTCGGTTACCTGTGGACAAAGATGACTTCCGATGTTAGGGTTCCCACTCAGTGCAGCAATATCTAATTTTAAGTATAGCATAGTTATGATAAAAGAAGAGAACAGAACAGATAAGAAAGTTTAAGGCAAGTTTAGAAAATACTTGAGCGTGTTATTTTTATATTTAGCCTGGCCTTCTAACCTGAAATTAGGAGAGACTAATAACAATAGTTACCCTTATCCAAAGTTACTATAGTAGCCTGCCGTTGCAAAAACACAGAATTGCTAGATATTTTTTTAAAAAAATGCTTTTTAATCCGTTAAGATATAGTTCCCAGTTAATATTGCATGTCTTGCTAGAAATATCCAGCTATTAATTGATTGGCCAAGAAACAATCTTGCCAATGTTGACATGTTCTTCTATAAGTGCATTTTTTTCTTCCTATTGGCAGCCTGTAAAATAAATAAGAGTGCTTGATGGAATGGTCAAAGAAACAGAATCAAAGGGCTATGAGAGTTCATCTAGTCTAAAACCTGTCTAGTACAGGATTCAGGATTCTATTGCCATTCAGCTGTTGTTAAAAGATTCTCAAAGAGAATCCACAAATTCCTGAAATACTCCGTTTCAATGTCCTTCTTACCAATAGGATCCCCCCCTCGATGTACAGTTGAAGTTTACTTCCTCATAATTTAAACCTATTTATTTTTTGCCATCTTCTGGAATATTCTGAACAATTATGCCCTACCTTCTATAGCAGTAGCTCACAACCTTTTGGGCACCAGGGACCGGTTCTATGGAGAGAGGTTTTTCTGAGGACCAGAGAGGTCGTGGTTTGGCGTGCTGCCCGCATCCTGCGGATGGGATTTCGTTTGTTTGCACAGCCCGGTTTCTGGCATGCTGCGGCCTGGTGCCGGTTCACAGACCATGGGTTGGAGATCCCTGTTCTATAGGATTAAGTAGACACGGTAAAAATTCAATTAAAGGAATACTGAAAGAAATATTGTAGAGCTTTTTCATAGAAATGATAGCAGTTTGTCAAAGAATGGAATTGAAGCAAATGCTATAGAGGTTAGTGTCCAAGGGAAAGAGATAATAGAAAGGACATTATTCTCTTACAATATTGAAAAATGGTAAAGTTGTGGATGTAAATATTATAAGTAGAAATGTATTAAAATATACTTTGCAATTTTCTTATAGAATATTTATATGCCTTGTTTATGATGCGTGTTAAGACTGGTGAGAAAAATGTAATTATTTTTCCAGTATATAAAGGAAAAATAGCAAGAAGGAATGCAAAGGCTACAGGGGAAATCGGCTGGTTAAATTAATGATTAAGTAGTGAGTAAGTGTGAGTTGAATACAAAAGTGATTAATTTATAGTTTGGTCAAGTAGAATGAATGAGGATTGAATTGCCGAGCAAATGTATAAAGTAAGAATGAATGGATCAAGAGGAAGACTTAAGAAAGTCAGGACTGAATGGTGAGAATGAAATCCCCAGAGAGATTAGAAATTTAAAGAGTGAAAATTGCAAAAAAGCAGAACAAGAACATTTTCAAGGGAAAAAAATGGTGTGGAGAGCTGAAGTAGATAAAACGGCTGTAAACTAGATTCAGCTATGTTTTCACACCACCTGCTTTTTGGTCTGTTTGTTTTATTAATCCATTAATCTTTGTATATAATTTATCCCAAAGGGGAATAGCTTAATGGGTATGTCTGCATGTCTGCATTGTTTTGCTTTGCTTCTCTTGCTGTGAAATGTTACTGTGACAGGACGAGGGGCTAGATTGGGAGTTGGGCACTGGAAGACTTCTCTTTTTGGAGTTCTCCATTGGCTGAAGGGCGTGGAAATTCAACAAAGCCTTGGTGTCAGCTGACCTCTTACCTTTGTACTACTTTTTTTTTGCTAGGGCTTATGATGACTGGATGAATGCTGCGTTCTGGTGGTTGTCATTGTAGCATGGGAACACTTCTCTTCACCTTCCCACAAAAAATAAATTAATTAATGACTGTCTCTATAATCTACTAGAAAAATATGAAATCTATCTTCCATACAACAGACTTAACTAGCCTTGTTTAGTATGTTTACTGTATATCATGCTGAGTTTGTTTTGTTAAATCTTGGTTAGGTGTTTTGTGCTTTATAATGCTGTGTATACTTCCCTTGTATGGGTAGTTTATTGTTCTGTGCAGTATATGAACGGGAACAAATTGTTATTTGGTAACCAGGTTGAGGATTGGATGCACCTATTGCATTACTTTAAAAATTAACTCTTTTTCTGCTGCTAAAATTTCATTCTGAAAACTAAAAACTTTTATCAGAAAACTAAAGTGAGAACTTTTACTTGTGTCCTGGACAGAGGTGGGTTTCTGACCAGTCCTGGAGAACCGGTAGCGGAAATTTTGAGTAGCTCGGAGAACCTGTAAATACCACCTTGATTGGCCCCGCCCCATCTATTCTCTCCCCCCCCCCGAGTCCCAGCTGATCAGGAGGAAATGGGGATTTTGCAGTAACCTTCCCCTGAGTGGGGAGGAAATGGAGATTTTACAGTATCCTTCCCTTGCCACGCCCACCAAGCCACGCCCACCAAGCCACGCCCACAGAACCGGTAGTAAAATTTTTTGAATCCAACCACTGGTCCTGGAGCCTAGGTGACATATAAGCTTTAAAATTGTTTATCAGATGTAATGCTCTCAATATTAATATCATTGAACAGATAGATTTGAAGGCGAGGTATGGGATACTTTTACCATCATTCTAGGAAAAAAATGGCTGTAGAAGATTGTAACAATTTCCTTACAGTGTTTATGTTTGCCAAGTGTTGACGTAAACAAGGGACTAAATAAAAGAGATCTGACATCAAGTGTAGTTATACTGACAGCATGTCATTTTAACTGAAATACTGCACAGTGCTCTCGTGATTTATTGATTCAGCAAAAATGCAAAATATAATCAGTATCAACAGTGTTCATCTGGACGACAACCCTCAAAAGCTTATGCCTTTCTGGAAATGTGACTATCAAGTAATAGCTTAAATGGATATTAAAATGATTGCCTTAAAAACATTGAAGAGTGGGGGAAGTTTGAGATCCATTTATATGGTGGCCAGAGCTTGGATTTGCAGGCAGTGCAGAAGAAAAACAAGCTTTTGGTGCTTTTATTTATTTTCAGTACATTTAGAAATCCATTAAATAAGATTTTAAACTGCATTTTAATATCATGGTGTTATTCATTGCATCTTTTTTTTTACTGGATTCATTCATTTATAAATAATTTTCAAATATATGGAAGGCGTGGTTTGTTCTGTCCTTTGCTTTAAATAAAGAAAATTTCATTCTATTCACAATGCGGTATTGGACAGCTAAAATCTGGTATGTTTTAATACAGCACAAAATTCTTGAAAAATGTGTTCAATCTTATTGTAGGGCTCATTTGGAGGCAAGTGCAGAGAAATGGAGTAAATTACTGATATCATTGGAAGAACTTATCAAATGGCTAAATTTGAAAGATGACGAATTAAAGAAGCAGATGCCTGTTGGTGGAGATGTTCCAACTTTACAGCAGCAACATGACCACTGTAAAGTAAGTTGCTTAATTTGACATTATTATTTCATCGTGAGCAGGGTGGATAAAAATGATTAAAAAAAATAAATTTAAAAAATTGAATTTTTAAAATTTAAATTGGATTTTTAAAATTTAAATCGGATTTTTTTTTACTTTTATCAAATTTATTTTAATAAATGCTTTTGGAGTAAAAATATATCTAAAGATAGTTTTCTATTTAAGATACATTAATAATTTAGTTTATTCGGCACGAAATGGAGCTTAGTTATGTAGCATGAGGCTGTATATTCTGCAATATTTACATTTTCAATATACTCATTCAATGAATCCAAGCTCTGCAAGCTGAGATAACATGCACTGCATTGATGCATTCACACAGCATTTGATTTTGTTGTCATTTAAATATCAGGCACATGTTTTAACTACTCATTTAAACTCTTCAGAACAACC
The DNA here is from genome assembly GCA_023053685.1 of Diadophis punctatus similis. Lineage (NCBI taxonomy): Eukaryota > Metazoa > Chordata > Lepidosauria > Squamata > Dipsadidae > Diadophis > Diadophis punctatus. The sequence goes on along the minus strand of JALIGW010000001.1, from coordinate 91,222,134 downwards.
CTATTCACTTAAGTGTATAAATGTATAAAAAGTGTATAAAGTTATAAAATGTATAAAAAGTGTATAAAGTGTTTTAAATCATAAAACAAAGTTCAGGATTTTTCCTTTATCCCATTGTTTTGCAAATCTATGTACACTACAAACTATATGATTGTTTGAAGAAAAATGCATCTGTACCACTAGGCTGTAAGTGTGAGGAGGAAGGGCAAGCAGTAAAAATGAAAGTGAAACCTTCTAAGCAGCTTATAAAGATATTAAAGAGCACCTGTAATTTCAGATCCATCATGGCAGCACCTGTTAGCGGGCATCCACTCACCTGCTGCCTGCCACGTCCCTCATCTTGTTATGTCACCACTGCATCACCAGCCGTCCCATTAAAGTGAATGGGACTGTCGGTGAGTCAACAGCGGATCAGAGGAGGAGCCGCTGCAAGACAGATGACAGTTGCTCTTTAAAAATTATGATTTAAATCAAGCCTTTTTACTAGTGCTTTACATCATGATTTAAATCAACTTGATTTAAATCAAATCCACCCTGATCGTGAGCATGTTTCAGTAAATCCTTGCTTCATTTAAACAAGAATTAAAACATAGAATTGGTCTCCAATTAAAATGTTGGATACCTGGCTGCAAATCATTGAGTCCTTTCCATAACTAGCAACACAGAAAAAGAAAAATCATGTTGTTTTGGAGGGTTCTGTGTGAATACATCTTTAGACATCATTAAACCTAAGAGGCCATGGGTCCAGAAGTTAGATATAAAAAGTTAAGTAATGAAGAAATGAAAAATAATCATAGCTTTTGATTGATAGACAAATATGCTCAAAGTTGCCAGTGTTTTTAAAAGCAGAATTCAGTACATGCTTGATACCATATTTTAATGCTTCATTTCAAGAAAGCAAATATTTATGGGCTCAAGGGGTGTTATTTTTTACATAGATGCACAGGCATTCAACTTCTGTGTGTTTTAAAGGAAAACATGAATTGAACTTTAGAGAGGATTAGAGAATATAATATATTTAACATTAAATTTAAACAATTTAAAGAAACAACAAAAATGTAGAACTCATTTTTTTATCATCCAGTATTGGTACTTTAGAATATGTACTGTCAAAGTGAACAGACTATTTCTACTTGTACTGAAACTGTGAAATTTGTGTGGTGGGATAAAGCCTGGTGGATCCTTTTTTAATCATGACGCCTTAGTTTTGAATTTCTTCAACAAGGAGGCATTTGATTTTGTTGTCATTTAAATATCAGGCACATCTTTTAACTACTCATTTAAACTCTTCAGAACAACCCTATTCACTTAAGTGTTGAATAAACTGTTTCTATATTCCTAGGTTTTAAGGTGATTTCTTTTCTTCCTTCCTTCCTTCCTTCCTTCCTTCCTTCCTTCCTTCCTGCCTGCCTGCCTGCCTGCCTGCCTGCCTGCCTGCCTGCCTGCCTGCCTGCCTGCCTGCCTTCTCTCCATCTACATACATGACTCTAGACAGCTTGCATTAAACTAGATAAACTACCAGACACAAAAATAAAAATATATAGCAGCTGAGCATCATAAGATTGTGTGAACCTACAATCTACTCTCCTACTTGCACTAGTTTCTATACTGACTTCAAGCCTGTATAACTGAGAACCAAGTAGGCATTTAGCCTTGAGCCCATTTTTGTGGTTCCAATTCCCTTCTAATCATGTTTTCTCCAAATGAGCAAAATGTATTATGGGAACTATACCCAAACAGTAGAAAGAAAGAAAGAAAGAAAGAAAGAAAGAAAGAAAGAAAGAAAGAAAGAAAGAAAGAAAGAAAGAAAGAAAGAAAGAAAGAAAGAAAGAAAGAAAGAAAGAAAGAAAGAGAAAAAGAAAGAAAGAAAGAAAGAAAGAAAGAAAGAAAGCTTGCTTATGAAATACATTTATAAACATATGGATGATGATGATGATGACAATGATGACGATGATGACATGAAAGCATTTGCTGTTGTCCCTAATATTTATAGCCTGGGATAGATCTCACTGAATGGAGATCATTCCAAAGTTGGTGTGGATTCTACCTCCTATGACGATTCTTGAGTGATATTACCAAATAGATTTCTTCATTACAATTTAATGGTCTCCATTTGCCTTTACCTTTGCATTTGCCTTTGAACATAAGTTCAAAACATATAACAACACTTTATCATTATTATTTTAACTGCTGCACTTTGGTAATTACTGTTACTCTAAGCTTTGCAAGAAAATAAATTCCACTATTTTGACACAATTTTTCATGGAAAAGTACTGGATTTAATTTGGTGCTGCAAAAAAGCTCCTCCACCTCTACCTCCCACCCACCCACCCCGTTTTATTGTCCTGTTATTTCCTAGCTCATAGGCCTCAAGGGCTACTAATTTCAAGTGAAGGAAGTTTGATTACAGTGTGAAGGAAGAAATCTGTTTTTTTTAAATCACACTATTCTTTTTAATTAAGTGAGATGAAGAACATAGGGACTCTAATAAGAGATCTGCTTTCCCCACCTCTCTTTTTAATAAGCTCTCTTTGTGAAAAAAAGCTTTGCATAAATGATTGAACACAACCGAGTTTCATTTCCTTAAATAAGATACTTTAAATAATTTCTCCAACATTAATCTTATTTTTCTTTCAAAATACCATGGGTCTGCTTTACCCAGGAAAAGGACAAATTGATAATCATATAATGTTATTTATTTTATAAATTTACAGCCAGAGACTAAATCAAGAGCCATGGTGGCGCAGTGGTTACAATGCAGTACTGCAGGATACTTCTGCTGACTGCCTGTAATTTGGCAGTTCGAATCTCAGCAGGCTCAGGGTTGACTCAACCTTCCATCCTTCCGAGGTTGGTAAAATGAGGACCCAGATTGTTGGGGGCAATATGCTGACTCTGTAAACTGCTTAGAGAGGGCTGTAAAAGCACTGTGAAGCAGTATATAAGTCTAAGTGCTATTGCTATTGCTATTGCTATTGCTTAATCAGTATAATGGCAAGAGTTGAGCACACCTCAGAACAGTGATGGTTAACCTTTTTGGTGCCGAGTGCCCAAAGTGCGCCTGCGCGGGTGCCCCAATCCCCAAAATGCAATGCGAGTGCCCCCTGCGCATGCGCCCCCCCCTGTGCCCCGTTTTGGCTTCCAGGTTGGTGCAGGAGGCTTTTCAGGCCCCAAAACGGGGCACGGAGGGGCCTCGTGCAGCACCCCTGCACCCCGTTTTGGCTTCCAGGTTGGTGCGGGCGGCAGAAATGGAGAAGAAGGTGGGGGGGATCTGCAGAGATCGGGAAAGGCACGGGTGGAAGAAATGAAGGAGAAAGGTAGGACGTGCTGGGGAAAGATCTGTGGAGATCCGGGAAGTCCCTGTCCCCCGCGCATGCACGGCAGAGACCCAAAGACCAGCTGGTCGGTGGGAGGTGACGGCTGGCGTGCCCGCAGACAGGGCACTGCGTGCCACCTGTGGTACGCATGCCATAGGTTCGCCATCACGACCTTAGAACATACATGGAAAATTAGTTATATCATTGCTATCTCTTTTTTGTTCACAATGCAGTAATTTTATTAATTATCCTTTTCTGTGTAAGTAGCCTTTTGTGTGTTTTGTTCCTTTTATTATCATACTAACATTTACTACTTAGAGGACAGCTCTTTCTTGGCTTATCCTGAAAACACTGTTTATTTGGCGATATGTAACCCAGTATGAAAATGTTTGGTTCCCAAAGATTATTAAACCCGGCTTGTTAGCAGAATAAAAAAATATTACCTCTAAGAAAAAAAACACTTTCTGCAACAGTAAAGTGGAGGGTAGGATGGTGGAATGAAACAAAAAGAAATAAAAAGAAAAAAGAGCTTAATTGAGAGTACTTAATGCTTCCTTTGTCCCTAAAACAGCATGTACTATCTTTGTTAACCCCCTGCAACATTGCTGGCTCATGAATTTGCATCATTTTAGCTGCTTGACATTTATTTATTTATTTATTTATTTATTTATTTATTTATTTATTTATTTATTTATTTATTTATTTATTTATTTATTTATTGGACATGTTATTCTGTGGTTATATCTGCCATTCATTCTTAATTCTTAATGACTAGCTTACATACTCCTTTGCCAATCTCTTCTTTATTCAAATTCACATTCTTACATTTTTTATGTTGTTCTCATTTCAAAATAAGTTGTGTCTCATTTTTGTTTAAAATTATTAATTTAATAGCTCTCTCTCTCTCTCCTCTTCCCTTTTCCCAGTACCTTGCTTCAGTGAAGTAAACAAATAAGCAGCCTACAATCTAGATTCAAATTTCCTTGCTTCATTTATTTAAATGTTGCTAAAATGTGCTTGGACTCTAAAAAATTAATGTATTTGGGTTTTTTTTATGAATTTGCCTGAAGTTTATCTTATTAACAGTTATATTTGGGGTAGAGAAATTTATACAAATTTATATAAAGACCTGTGTAGACATGAGGACTGAAGAGGGATAAAGTCAAACAAACAAAAAATAGCCTCTAATAAATATACCTACATGTAAAATATTTCTATCTCCTATTGTTTAATTACATTTCCACCTTTTAGGTTTTATCATAACTGCCATGCTATCAAGCTAGTGAACACATAAAAAAAAACCATTTGTCTGTTCTCCATTATCAGAACTGCTTTGAGCAAAAGATGCATAAATTCCTATAAAGAAAATTCCTACAAGGAAATTTAAAGTGACTGAATACCAATTAAATAAGCAGCAAATCTGGAATTTTCTTAAATGCTGTTATTTCTGAGCAATCTTACAGCAAATGCTTGAGCTTCTTGAGGTGACTGCAAAGAATTTATTTATTCATGCATAAAATTAGCATGGTAGTATATAAAAGGAAGCTGGAAGCAATTTGCTGTATGTTTAAGACTCTGAACTTTGAAACAAGGACAGAAGCTCCCACAAGAATAACTAATGCAGACTTCAACAAGGAGTATAAAAGGAACAAACAAGGTGACTAGGCAGCACTAAGGATATTGCAATCAATTTAGACCTATGATGAAAATGACCTCGCTTTTCCCTGGTAAACTGTTGCCCGGCAAAAAGGGCAAGAAAAGAGACAAAAATAAAAAACAAGAAAGAATTTAGAAAAAGAATAATTAACTCCTGATATTTAAATTGCCAAAAAATCCTGAATAATAAACCCTAAAAGCCAAGTTTCCTAATAAAAAAATACTGTTAACTGCTGTAATGACACTGACTTGTTTCAATCAGTGACTTTGTTAATATTTTTAACAGATTGCAGTCAGAGAGTAATTGGGACTGGAATTTCCATTGTTAAGCAAAACGGTTGTAATGCGCAAAATTTAGTTATTTGTTTGTTTATTTATAACATTTATTGGCTGCCCATCTTACCATAGGACTGTGATGGCTAACCTTTTTGTTGTCGTGTGCCAAAAGTGCATGCATGCACGTGTGACAGGGTGCGTGTGTGCGGGTACCCATAATGCAATATGCCCCCCCCGTGCAGGTGCGCATGACCACCCCCACATTTCCCACGCACATGCGCGCACAACCCCCCCAATTTTGGGCCTAGTAGGGCTTCCTGCAACCTCCTGGGACCCAAAATGGGCAGTGGGCGAAGGTGCGCCGCACCCCCCATGTCCCATTTTGGGCCTAGTAGGCCTCCCTGTAGCCTCCTGGGATCAAAAACGGACCATGGGGGGCACGCCACTCCCCCATGCCCCATTTTGGGCCTAGTAGGCCTCCCTAGGGGCCTCCCCAGGGACCCCATGCCACATTTTGGGCTTAGTAGGCCTCCCTGCAGCCTCCTGGGACCAAACACGGGCCATGGGGGCGCTGCACCCCCCATGCCCCGTTTTGGGCCTAGTAGGCCTCCCTGCAGCCTCCTGAGACCAAAAACGGCTGCGGGGGCACCACATCCCCCACGCTCTTCCTGCCCCCACACATGCACGTGCATCTCCCGCATGCACCTCTCCCCCTGTGCATCCCAAAAATCAGCTGGCTGGTGGGAGGCATGCACGCGCATGCGCGGTGGAGCTGAGCTGGGCGATGGCTCATGTGCCCGCAGAGAGGGCTTTGCGTGCCAGCTGTGGCATGTGTGCCATAGGTTCGCCATCACGGCCATAGGGTAAATCTGGGCATCTTACAATTACATATACAGTGAATCCTCGTTTTTCACAGGGGTTACGTTCCAAAAAGAACCCGTGATAGGTGAAATCCGTGAAATAGTAACCTTTTTTTTTACAATTATTATACAATGAAATACTCCATAATACATTGAAACCAAAGAACAAAACCTTTTTACAGGCCCAAGCATTTGTTTAACAAATAAAAATACTGTATAAACGTTTTTTTTACAAATAACTACTGTACTGTAAAATAATAATTTTAATCATCAATACGAACTGAAGGCTTCAAATTGCGGAGATCAGCACCGTCCCACCGCGACCCGAGTCATTGGATTAGAACGGGAGAAAATGAAAAATGATTATGAAAAAAAAATACAAAGTACAGTAGAACAAATAGTGACTCACGTGTATTTCACTGCTCTTCTGACTGAGCCGCTGCATCAGAAGAAGTGGAGAGACTGTTTAGCCAATCAGAATGCAGAACACAATGCACGATGCAAATCCATGAAGCAGTGAGACCGTGAAAGGTGAACCGCGATATAGCGAGGGTTCACTGTACAGTTAAAACATAAGTTAAAACCAGACATTAAAATCAAGGACACATAGGCAGGGCAGGGGCGGAGTGGCAGCGAGGAGGGATCTGTTATTACTCAATTGGCCACCTCCATTGCACTGTTCCCCCACTGGGGCCTTATGCTGACAGGTCTTTAGGCCCTTACAAAAAGATAGGAAGGTTGGGGCCTACTTGGGATGTTAAACAAGTCCCAACTACCCCCATTGACTTTGCATCGGATGCTGGCTGGGAAAGTCACAAATGGTGATCATATGACCCTGGAATACTGCAATTGTTGTAAATACATGTTGGTTACCAAGTGCCCAAAGTTTGATACTATCGCTTTGGGGATGCCACAATGGTTGTATGTGCAAGGACCAGTCATAAGACATTATTTTCAGTGCCATTCAAACAGTCACTAAATAAATGGTTGTAGGTTGAGAACTACCTGTATACTGAAAAAGCAAACTCTGTTGCTTTTTGTGGAAATAATCATAAGCAGTACATTGTGTTTTTGTTAATATTGTAAAGTGTGGATAGGCTGAGGAAATAGCAATCAAGATTATCATTAAATTTAAAAGAGATACTGTGCTTTTATGCTGTGCACAGATATTCCTGTGAAAGAGGTCCATAGTACGTTTTGCATTTCCCTGATTCCTTCTGGTATAATAGGAAAACTTACTGAATTATAGAGTGAGTATTTTGTTTTCTTAAAAAGGGACTGGTTTTCATTGCAGTTTCTGATTATTAGTGAAAAGAGTATTTGGATGTGTCACATCCTATACTGATGATTGATAAAGTGAATGATAGCTACTTTGCTCCATAAGAAAGCAAAACCGTTCAGAGATACACGTACAGGAGTCTTGTGAGTTAAATCTTTAGACTATAAGAATTTTATGATTTGTAGAAAACATTCTGCACTTGAGGGTTCAACAAAGAGAAAGACCGAATATAACAAGTAAATAATAAATGGCTCTGAGTTGTTTTCCACTTAAAAGCTCATCTTTGGAGGCTCCTGCAGTTTGTGCCAAATCCAAGTATTTTTAGGAAGATAGTGTAGCTCTTCACTGTAAATAGTGTTTGGAGTAATAAGATGCCTTTGGGGTAATAAGATAAATCATATTGATTACGCAGTACTTTCTGTAATTGGTGAAGAAAGGAAAATCAAAATGCCCATTTCATGATTCTGGTTGTTTCTCTTGGAGTACGCCCCAAGATCTACAAAGATTTCTTTTAAAGCCCTTCTTTAGGGTTTGTATAATACAAAATGAGGGGAAGAAATTTGTGTTTGGATAAACTGAATTTGCTACTAGGAAATGATATATTTAAGCTATTTATCGGCAGTTCCATTATACGAGGGTGAGTCAAAAAGTAATGCCATTTTCTTTGGGACAGGTATAATTACCAACACAGGAACATGTAGCATACATCAAAATGAAGCTGGTCCTCTGTGGATCACATCCCTACTTCTCAACATAGTCACTGTTTCTCTCAATAGCAATGTTCCACCTTCGAATGAGAGCATGTATCCCTGCCTCGTAAAATTTTGTTGACTGTTCTTTGAGCCACTTCTTCACTGCAGTCTTCACTTCCTTGTCACTGGAATAATGTTTGCCTCTCAAACCCTCTGCATATATTGCTATAATCTAAAGTATTGTCCTCAAACACATTTTGTAATCGTCTGTGAATGTTCACAGGGGTTTCCCCCAGGGGTGGGTTCCTGCTGGTATGCTCTTACCTGTTTTTCGCCGCAGAACCGAAGAAGGCGGTGGCATTCGCGGCGTGGGGCTTCCCCTGCCTGCTTTCCCCCGCCCGCCTGGACGCCGGCATTTGCATTCTTTTGCCCTCTGCGCAAGCAGAACGCTTTGCGCATGCGCAGAGGGCAAAAGAACGCAAATGGCGGTGTCTAGGCGGGCGGGGGAAAGCGGGCAGGGGAAGCCCCGTGCCGCGAATGCCACCGCCTTCTTCGGTTCTGTGGCGAAAAACAGGTAAGAGCGTACCGGCAGGAACCCACCCCTGGTTTCCCCCTCAGCAACAAGGAATTCAGTCACTGCTCTTTGTTTTTTACGCAACTCTAAGGGGGCAGCCATTTTGAATTTTCCTTGCAAGTCTAAAAACCTGAAAAGTAAGGATCAAAATATTTCAGAACGTAAATGATATAATCATTTATAACTGGGAAAAATTTCAGGTATTTTTATCAAAAACTTCACCTGAAATAAAGAAAATGGCATTACATTTTGACTCACCCTCGTATTACACAACATGACTTTAATCTTCATAAGAAGCAAAGAACTGGTGCAGCTCTATAAACCTGTATTCTTCAAATACTGAAAATATTACCCAGCTTTTTCGGATCAGTCAAGGTTGATTGGGTGCTACTAGAAGCTTTTGAAATTTCATTAGGTACTATCAAATATATTTATGTTTAATCAATGGCCATATGGACTAGAAACCTGCTTTCAAATTAAAACAAAACTCTGAAATTCTATGCTCAGTACTGCATTTCATGTTTGATTTGCACAGCTTCAAAATTTATAGTGCAATACAAAAGATAAAGCAGTAGAAATTCCTGCAAGTATTCTCAGTTGCCAGATTGGTAAATTTCTTGCTCTAGCTCAATCAGTGTGTGTCTGGCGTTGAGTATTAAACTTTTCTTCTTAGAATGAAGGAAATAAACAAGTTTCCTTATTGGAAATGAAGTAGTGTTGGCGGGAAGGGCAAAGGAGGCATGGCTTACAAAATTAGAGCTCTCGAGGATCATATCAGGAAAATCATAAGAGAACCTTGACATCAGAGTGATTAGTTTTCTTTGCATATTTTGTTGGCCTGACTTATGAATTATTTTATGTAAATATTATCTCCAGAGGTTAATAAAGAGGCCGAGAATGCAAACATTGGTATGGATAGGAGGGATGTGACTTAGACAGATCACCTCCACCCCTACAGTCCTTTTAAATACCTCATCCTAAATATTTACTTAGAAGCTGAGGAGATTCTCTGAGGCAGACTGCTAGGGAGCAAGAGAATTTCTTTCTTTTGCTGGCAGAATCCTTGATTCAAGCATTGCCACTAGTGGAAGAAAACATTTTATTAGGATGTGAGCCTGCAAGTTAATTCTTAGAAAGTTGAAGATGATTAGCAGACTAGTGGGCAGAGAGAAACAGGAGGAAAGTGAAAGTTAGACCCCTTATTACATAGCTTACTCTAAAAGAGAATGAAAAGACTGGGATTATTTTGAACTGCAGAGTAAAACTCTGAAATTGTCAGACCAAAGAGGATCCTTACATGTTACAAAAGCTTAAGAGAGGTTAAAAAATGCTGAAATTGAGGTACAGGGAGGGGTATAATGGAATAAAAGTAATGAACATGATAGGATTCAAAATTTGAAGATAGAGAAGAAAATGAAAAGAAAAAGAACAAAACTATGTAACAGGCATTGAGATATATTTAAGTAGAAAAAGATGGGGTACAATTATGGATATTTTAAAAATAGAAAATGTACAGGTGATGGACAAAGAACAGAGTCATGTAATGTTGATTGATGTACAGAAAAGGTTGGGGAGAGAAATAGTGGAACTATTTTTGATGAATACAATTTTCACTGAAATCCACTATAAACCAAATATGTCCACTTCCTTCTTAGATTTGATTACATAATAATTGGTGATTCATGAATTATATATGCTATCAACACAATATTGCCTCAGTATTCAGATACATGGATTTTCTCCATTATGATATGTCCACAACATGACCTGTCAGGTCTTCTAATGGTGACCTCTTTCAATCTGTTGACCCTCATGCCATTTTACAGATTTGCTGGCATAGTTTGGTTAGAACTTTTACTGTTTATTGTTCAGTTGCTTATCACATTTTTGTAGATATTCCTTTCATTCCTGTAGCCTTCTGACTTGGTAATGATTGGAGTCCTGATCTAACTTAATGTTCTAGTAACAAAAGATATTGTAAATTGGGACTACCTTATAATGTATGTTGGATATAAACATCTCTACTGAATTTCATTGTATGCTGCTTCCATCTTTATTTGATTGTCACTAAATGGATTGTCTTTCCATTAGCATATTAGTATTACCAATTTGAGGTCAGAACCTTCCTCTGAGTTTGGAGATATTTACTTGTTTTTCCATGTTTATGTTCATCCTCAGTGTCTTTTTTGATGTTGTTGTAATAAATTGCTTCATGTCGCTTCTAAGAATGCTCTGAAATTCTTTGTGAAGTTCCTTTCTGAGAAGTTTGTCATTCTTTGCTTAGGCTTCTCTTCTCATCTTGACAATTTCCCCAGCTCGTTCTGACATCCAGTTTCCTGTCTTATGATTTTTCATCTTTGGCAGTCTCTTTTCATGTTCATCCTTAACAACTTCTTTGATTTCATTACATAGTTCCAGTTTCAGGACTTCAAAACAATCCCTGATGTTCCATTTGAAAAGTGGGTATAAATTTAAGATTATGTATTGGAAGTTGGGTTTGTTCTTCCACTTTAACTAGACTTATAATTCTTGTACTTTGTGGTACCAATAATATAGTCAATTTGATTTCTGTGTACTCCATCTAGTGATGTACATATGTGTTATTTTGGTTGTTTGAACACTGTTCAAATCAAGAACTGAAGAAATCACAGGAATGGCAGAACTGATAAATCATTATCCTGCTTCATTTCTATGTCCTGGGTCATAAAGTCCAATTACATTATTTCCCTTACCAGTTCCAACTCTTGATGTTCTACTCTCTATCCACAAGCAGCATATCTATCAGTTTCAAATTGAACTTAGCCATAAAAACCTATCAATATCCTTTTCTTCTTCATCTATGGAGCATAGGTTTGGATAATCATTATGTTAAAAGATTGTCCACAAAGTCTGATATTATTCAGTTACTGATTGCACTGGTCCCAACTGTTGTTGCTATCTCCTTCTTAATTGTGAAAGCAAAAGCATTCCATTGTTGTTTTTCATATCCAGAATAATTAATATGATCTTCTCACTGAAAGTATGCAATCTCACTGATGCCAAAGATATCATTGTGCAGTCAATTAATTTCACCTCTCAATGTATTGTTTCTAGAATAGCATAGCAGAGCTGAAGTGGTGCAGTGGTTAAATGCAGCCATTGCAGGCTGACTGCTAGTTCAACAGTTCAGCTGTTCAAATCTCACTAGGCTCAAGGTTGACTCAGCCTTCCATCCTTCCGAGGTCGGTAAAATGAGGACCCAGATTGTTGGGGGCAATATGCTGAACTCTGTAAACCGCTTAGAGAGGGCTGTAAAGCACTATGAAGCGGTATATAAGAAAAGTGCTATTGCTATTGCTATTGCTATTGCTATTGCTATAGCATAGCATAGCATAGCATAGCATAGCATAGCATAGCATAGCATAGCATAGGACAGGACAGGACAGGACAGGACAGGACAGGACAGGACAGGACAGGAGTAGCGTAGCGTAGCGTAGCGTAGCGTAGAGTAGAGTAGAGTAGAGTAGAGTAGACGAACTGAATGGAACGGAACAGAAGAACAGAACAGAACATGTTCATATTGAAAAGTTATCCTGCCCTACTTTCAGGATCAATTGGCGGACCAATGATCGTTATATCCACACTGTACTAATTCTCCATGACTGTCCCTAATAGCTCCAATTGAGAGGAACTAGAAAAGTTTGGTAGGGAAAAACCTCTGCCTAAATACTGGAGGGCATTACTATTACAGCAGTTTGCTATGCTTATCTTCCTTGATATAAGGTTGCATTATGAAATTACATGAATTATAGTCATTCTTTTTTCTTTTCTTTTTTTATTTCCTGTACAATGATACCTTTTAAGGCAAAAACAAAATAAGACATCCTGTTAAATTTCTGGAAAGAATTGTGATGCAGAAATATTTTTGAATCAATATTTTCCCCCAAATGATGTATTGATAAAAATGTTTTCATAAACATTACATTAACCAATTTTAGCTATAAAATCTATTTATTTATTTATTTATTGCTATATCTGCCATCAAATAGTTTTCGCCTCTTAGTGATTACATAGATAGATCTTCATGACATTCAATCCCTAACCTATACTTTCAAATCTCCCAATTGTAACTGAATCCATCCATATTGCTGCTGGTCACCCACTTCTTTTTCTTTCCACCTTTCCCAGCATAAAAGCCTTCTCCAGAGAGCCAGGTCTTCACACAATGTGGCCAAAGCTGGATAATTTGAGCCTTGAGCTGATTTGTCTGATGATCCGTCAGTTTGTTTTCTTAGCTGTCCATAGTATTTGCAGGAATCTTCTCTAACACTAAAGTTTAAAAGTTTCAACATTCTTCTAATCCTGCTTCTTTAAAGTCCAACTTTGGCTTCCATAGAATGTCACAAGGAGTATCATCATTTGCACAGTTCTGATCTTTGTAAGTATAGACATCTATAGGAGGTATTACATTGCTGATTGTATAAAGTGATCTTTTTTGCTGTACACAAAAACAGAAAGGAGGAAAACAAAATCAGTGCTGTAAAACTTTTATATATATATACAGGTATGTATATGTGTGTGTGTGTGTGTGTGTGTGTGTGTGTGTGTGTGTGTGTGTGTGTGTGTGTGTGTTCTTATGGGTTTCCAAAATTTTGGGACTGGAAGACAATCTAGAATTTTGAGTGTGTTTTGGTGAACATCCTTACAGAATTACTATGAAAAAGAGACAGTCATCTTCATAATTTGTTCTATTATCTACCCAAGATGGTCCCTGGCTTTTTTGTCCCTTTTCTTAAAAGCTCCTCGCAAATATTGGACTATAGTTACCTGCCTCTTATTTTCAAAGAAAGCATTTGAGGCCTGTTTAGTAGTCAGAGGTGGGTTCCTCCCGGTTCGGACCCATTCGCCCGAACCGCTAGCAACCCGCTGGTGATGTCACGGCACGGGAGGAAACAAACCAGCAGCAAGGTAAGTTAGAACCCACCCCTGCTAGTAGTTAATGTGAATTACCAAGCTCTTCAAATCTTTCCTTAATATGTTGCAGAACAACAACCAAATTATAAAATGGCAGCTACCAACTAAGGCTGAGTCTTTATTTTCATCATCACTTTAGTCACCAGAGCTCCAGATGTGGTAGCTTCTATTTTGGAAATTTAATCAATGTGTTTTGAGTAACTGTGAATAAAAAGGCATAGCAAAGTAATTTAGAACAAAGATTTCAGCCCAGTGATTGTTCCTTCTTCTGGTGAAGCCTGTATAAAATCTAATTGTATGTGGCTGTTAGGTACATGATTAAAACTAATGGAAACATGATTTTACTATTCGTTTCTATTAGGCTGTTTTTACTCAAAATTTACAGTGAAATTAAATTATTACAGGGATTTATGAGCAACATAATTTCACTCAAGTTATCTTTTAATAATTCAAGTTGTTTCCATCACATTCAGATTTCAGGTATTCTGTGTGATATGTAAATTACTATTTTTTTCTGAAGGAAAGACTGAACAGTTATTTCTGTATTCTTTTGGTTTGAAATTGATTTTCCTTGATTGTGTAATTTTTTCATTACTTAAGTAATTCTCTTGTAGATTATAATCTTCTGAAACATGTCTGACCAGAACTAAAGAATGGATTAGGCACATTTTGCTGTGTGGTTTTTTTTGTGTGTAGTCTTTCTAGTTCTATACTGTTCCTTCAAGAATAAAGAAGAGAAGGATGTCTTTCCTATATTTATTCAGATTCTGATGTTGGCTTACAGGAAAATGAGTTTTGACTTTTTTTTAAGGATTAAGTGTACACCAATTAATGGTGAGTTGGGAGCTGCACATTAAAAATAAAAGTGAACAAAATATTTCCTTATTATGAACTATTATTAAGAGTTCACAAATTTTTAAGCACTTCTATCTATGTACATTCTCTTTGAATTCATATCCTTTTCTGAATCACGATATTTTTAGCATTTTCATGAACTTTGCATATATATTAAAATAAGCATGCTAACAATAATTGAATAAATGTTTACTGAGTTGCAAATTATGCATTCATGTGCTGTGGATTAAACATTAATATATTCTCCTGCCATAGAAAGAAGAGTTTAAATGTTTAAAGAAATATTTTAGGATAATTATATGTGCATTATGAGAAACTAAGACCCATTATATTTACCTCAGTCAGATTTACCTCTAGGTTTAAAACTAATTTGATCAAGTGTGCATATTTTAGTGGATTGGTTGATGAAGTAATTATTTTGAATAGCCTGCATGTTTATGATTTAGAAATTCTGAGGACAGTCAATATTATTTGAATAGAAGTCAATCATATAATGGAACGTTTTATTCTTTCCTAAAGTTGTCTCAGAGTCCTCATCAAACTTCCTATGGAAATTTCCTGAATTTCTAAAAGTGGCTTTCTGAAAGAGTTACAGAACAGGAAAAAGAATCAATTCCTGAGTTCTGCTGAATAAATAAATTCAACCATTGGACATAGAATCTTGAATTTTACTGTTAGCTATGCTTAGCCTGAACTCAATAAAAGCAATCTGGCTTAAATTTATCCCAGTAACCAATAGAGTGGGTCACTCTAAGTCTATTTTTTCATGCATATATATATATATATATATATATATATATATATATATATATATATATATATATATATATATATATATATATATATATATATATATATATATATTCTCCCTTTATTTTCATTTATCAGCAAAAAATCATATATATATATATATATATATATATATATATATATATATATATATATATATATATATATATATATATATATATATATATATATATATATATATATATATATATATATATATATATATATATATCGTGTTTACCCGAAAATAAGACATGTCCCGAAAATAAGCCCCACAGGGCTTTTTGGGACATGCCTTGAAATAAGCCACCCCCCGAAAATAAGCCCCCCCAACTACTTCCGGGGGAAAGGGGGGGGACATGCCGGGAGCCGCTCTTTTTACGGCAGCACTGTTTTGGCCCGGAAAGAGAGAGAGAGAGATCCCTCAAGAAGTTTCCCTACAAAGACCTGCTGAGAAAGAGAAGCGGTGAACTGCCAGACGCTGGTAAGATAAGCGTCTGTCAGCCTGGCCCTCCCCCTCCCCTGCCTCACATACCACCCCCAAATTGTGCCCGAACATGTTACCAGCGTCTGGCAGTTCACCGCTTCTCTTTTTGGGCAGGTCTTTGCAGGGAGAGGGGAGGAAGGGGGGGAGGCCTCTTTCCGACCGGTTTATCGGTGCCTTCCCGTGATTTTTCCGCCTCGAGACCAGGCTGGTTAGAAAGAGCGTCGCTTTTTCTATAAAAAGAGCCTGGTCCCGACTTTCTCCCCTGGAAGATTGTCCGACAAAAGGATTGAAATGGAAAAGGCGAGTGCCGGTGGCTTTGTTAAAGCCGCTCGCATTGCCTTTGGAGAAGCCATTCTAGCGAATGGGGCTCTGACGGGGCGAAAGGGAAGCGCTCCGCTCTCGTTCTCTCCCAGCCTTAGCAAAGCCGGATTGCCTGCGCAGGGGACAAGGAACCCCGATGAGGGTCTCAGCTTGGGACCCCCAGGATCCCCCGAGCCCCGCTGGACCCTCAGAACTCCCCAAGGGTGGATTTCAGAGGCAGGTTCTTTTATCAAGAAACGTTTCACGTGTGCGGGTTTTGCAGGGGGAGAAAAGGCGAGCAGAAACGGTAGCTTTGGGCGCAATGCAAAGCGATCCAAATCTGAAATCTGGATATAGCACGGAAATAGAGTTCTGCAAATTTGTGCCGTTCATGCCTGTCTTTGAATCAAAGTAACAGCGGACTGGGTTTTAATAATATTAGCAATAATATAAAATAAGACAAAATAAAATAAAAGTTAAAAAAAAGAGATCCACTCCTTCTAAGCACGGAACATTTATAAAGTCTACAGATTCTCACACCTGGATTGCCATGAAGATGACAACATCACGCTCTTAGAAGTTTCAGAACATATCATATTTCTATTTGCCATTTCTGTTTCTCCAGCCCCCACCCTCTGTGCCCCAGCTGGCGCGAGAATTGCCAAATCCCGGTGGGTCCCTAGGATACTGCTTGGTCCCCCTGAAGAAATCGGGAAGAGAGCGAGGAAAAACCATAGTTGGTTGCGAGGTTAGAATTTCCCTGCACAGAGACCTTTGGCAGGCACTCTGGTACGAAATTCAATCTCTATTTTTTATGAGAAGTAAACCTTCTAAATAAATTTTATTAGGGGCAACCAATATATTTTTCTAGTCGCTCCCTTTGTTCCAGCCCTACGTGTGTGTAACAATCTAAAACCTATTTATGGTGGGAAAACATGCCGGATCCGTCATAGAAAACCCTTTACTTTGCAGGGAAAGTGATTTTTCCCAAGCACGCCCTTGTCATGGTGGAGATTTGGGGACCAGAGCGCTAAGCTGAGCCTTGTTAGGGACTTCACTTTGCCTGATCAGGTGGAAAATACCTTCCATTATCCACAGAATGGCCTGACTGGCACTTTTCTGGCTGCGGAGGGGCGGGAGGGGGCGGATAAAGCGAGGGGCGATGGAAAGGAAAACGGGGGGGGGATGATGAGGAGCGGCCCGTGAGAGGCTTCTGTAAGGCTTCATCTCTGGCAGCATCAAATCTTCCTTCCCAAATCTTTGGATCGCAAAGCCGGAGAGGACCGCGGGGGTGGGGGTGGGGAGGAACTAGGGCAAATCTGACTCTGGCAACCCAAGCTGCCCTTTTTTCCTTCTCCGCTTTAGAGCCCTTGGGTTCCTTCCCTTCCTTTTCTCTTTTAGCCTCCTTTTTTCTTTTCCCAACCCCTTGATCCCGCGCTTTCAACTCTCGGAAGGAATGCTTTAGTTTGTTTATCCTGCTACAAAAATCAAGAGCAATAGAAAGGTCATAAAAAGCAACGTGCCATCCATCACGCCGCAGCCTTGCTTTCCCTCTGCTTCATGTGATTTGCCCTCAGGAGGGAAGGAAGGCCCGCAGTCAGTCCTTGCCCCCACAGGCTTAGTCCTACTCCCTTAAGAGAAGGAGGTAGGGGGCTGTTGGTACAGAGGAAAGCAACCCCTCGCAGCCGTTCTTGAGCCACGGCTCCCGGTCTCAAACCGCACCCGCAGACTGGCGCCCCTGTGCAGCATCCTGAGCCGAGAAGCAGCGGGAAATCCATTCTCCGTGGTTGGGGGGGGCATGGGTGCTTGCACGGTGGGAGATAAGAGATCTCAAGGCACCCAGACATGTTTTCACAC
>JALIGW010000001.1:90744239-91199239 GCA_023053685.1 Diadophis punctatus similis | reverse complement strand
ACAAGGCTAGATAGTATAATGGTATACAGGTAGTCCTTGACTTACAACCACAATTGGGACCAGAATGCCCATTGCTAAGTGAGACAGTTGTTAATAGCATTTAGCAATAGCAATAGTACCGTATTTAGGCATATATACCGCCTCATAGCACTTTACAGTACTCTCTGGGCAACTCATAAAGTAGAAGCATTATTTGCATATTTTTACAATCTTTTCACCATGGTTCTTAAGTGAATCACTGTGGTCATTAAGTGAACCCTTGGTCTTTAAGCAAATCCAGCTCCCCCCATTGATTTTGCTTGTAGTAGGCTAGCCAGAAAGGTCAGAAATGGCCATTAGCTGACCCCAGGATGCTGCAACTGTCATAAATTGATGCCAGTTGCCAAGGGTCCAAATTTTGATCATGTGACTGCAGGGACGTTGCACTGGTTATAAGTGCCAGAACTGGTCATAAGTCAGTATTTTCAGCACCATCATAATTTCAAACAGCCACTAAATGATTGTAAATCAAGGACTATCTGTACTGTCATTAACGGTGTTATCTTTTAAACTTACCCTCATGGGTTAAGTCAGTTTTGCATGTTCTTTCATGGTATATTTATTTATTCCATCTCTGTGTTTGGTAAAGTGGATATTTTTGTATTATAAGTTTGATCAAGTGAACGAAAAGAGCGGACTGCTGTTCTGCAGATTGCCTGCAGTGTGAATTTACAAATTATTCTTGTTTTGTTTTTTGGAAAGGCACTCAGACGTGAACTGAAGGAAAAAGAGCAAATGATTTTAAGTGCTGTAGACCAAGCACGAATGTTCCTTGCTGACCAACCAATTGAAGGGCCGGAAGAGCCAAGAAAAAACTTACACTCAAAGTCAGGTCAGTTTTTTTGGATTGCTGAATTTGAAAATAGAGTCTCTCTCAAGTTAAAATAATTATTTTATTGAACAAGTGAGTATAATGGCTTTCTTCTTCAAAGAATGTTTAATGAATATTATATGCATTTGATATAATAAATGAGCATGGACATATTATTGAGAATTTGTGTGCAAGCACCGTTCAAATAAAATGTAAGCTGCAGGAAGCAGAAGTCAGTAGTTTGAGAGCACAGTTGAAATTATACTTATCCAAGGGACTGGACAATTTGAAATGTGACTCTGATTCTCGTTTTTGTTGGAAACTGCCAAATTTGATACATTGAGACATGCTATCTAGCATTTCTTTCTAACAGTCTAGACATCTCAGTAAAGATAAGTTCAATTAAAGGATATAAAACCTTATCACTCTTCATGGTTAATATGAACTGTGGTGGAACATTGTTGGAAAAATAAGAAGGAATTTAAGGATGCAAACAAGTATCTGGAATTATCAATTACTTGGACTGTGAATTTCTTCTATGCTCTGTTAACATATTGGTTTACTTTGGGACCCCTAACAAATTTAGGGAAAACAGCACATTTGGATAATGAGAGCATATTATAAGTACCTTCATTAAATGGCTGCCATGATGGGCCAGCCTAATCACAAACTGGTCAGCATATACATTATAGTATGGAATTGTACAGTGTAGTAAGGTCATTCCATCTTTCTAAAAAAAACCTCAGTTAGGTATTTCATATCATTAAAACACAGATTATATGCATAGCTATACCTAATTTTTTAATATAGTACCAATCCATGTTTTAGGTTAGTCTAAGAGTAGTTTCCAGTGTGCGTTGAAATCTGTGTCAGATTTGTTTTTAAGGTGGGGAGTTATTCTGGACATTGCAGCATGTTCCCACAACTTGGTTAGTAATTTTTTAATAGAAGGGATCAGACAATCTTACCAGAAGACATATATCATTATTGTTGATATTATACACAAAAGTAATTCACTACCTTTTGAGAGATATATGGATTAGTGAAGTGTAATAGAAATATCGTAGATTGAAATGGAATTCAACTTTTAAGATTAGTTTAATAGTAGTATGAATCATTTTTTAGAATTGTTGAGCTTTACAGCATTGCCACCAAACATACACACATGCATGCACACACAAACAACATACCTGATCCTACCTGCTTATAATATTTCCAGCATATTTTTACAAGGACATGTCCATTTTAGCAATCGAAACCAAGCTAGTGTACCAACAATACTACATCTTTCCCAATTTTCTGTGAATATAAAATTCAGAGTAAATTTAATGTTTTTTTCTTACAGTGAAAAAAGGTCATGAGTTTCAATAATTGGCATGTATACTTGTGGGTAAGCCCATCCATGAATAAGCTGAACCCAATTTTTTAGATATATTTTAGAACCTAAAACTATCGGCTTTTTATGAGGAAGCATGGCAAATTTTGCAATTGGAACGAATTGTTATCCCTCCATTAAAATTTGCCTTGCCGTAAAAATAAATATTTAATAATTATATTAGAAGGTATTCTTTTCCTGTATTTATTACAAATATTCAGTGTATCACTTACTGTTGCACAATCTCTTAATGGTTGCTTGTTCAAGCCAGATATATTTATGCAAACCATCTGAAAGTCCTGCCATTTTCTTAGATCTAACTAAGATACAATACACTCTGAAAACCATGATGAATATCTAACCTGGTGATACATTTCAAATTTTGTAGCTGCTAATTCACCTCACTCTTTCAAACCTTATAGAGTCTTGAATTTTAATCCTTGGATCATACAAGTTCATTATTTGTTCATGCCAATCATTTAATACCTCATTTTCAATATGAACTTTATCTGGATCAATTGCTTATATATTAATGCTTTCCCAGCTCCTAATTTCTACTTCTATTATCCAACCGTTTATAAAACAAATCCCATATTTGAAAGTATTCTGTATCTTCCTTCTCTTTTATCTTTAATGTCAATCTATCCATTTCTGCGCAATCTAATATTTTTTTAAATTACATCTTCTTATTAATTTTATTGGAGGTAATTCTGCTTAAACAAAGTACATTTGTTTCACACACACACAACCCCCCCCCCCCAAAAAAATCTGGACATATCTGTTGTGTTCAAGAAAAGAGAAAATAGTTGTTTTTAAATAAAGTCTCATTATTAAAATGAAATCTTAACCTTAGCTTTAATCTTAACCTTGTCTCTGGTTGTTTAGGATTTTTATACTAATATCAGTGTCCTCAACCTTGCTCAATGGTCACTACAGATTGTTTAGCATAATTATATACATACTCCCATCAGTAATGAAGCTATTACGTTTTGTAATAATTGTAATTTCTGCACACATTCCAAGGTCATATTTACATGGATTACAATACAGTCATTTAAGGGCAGCCTCATATGAAGCAGTGAAGCAGTTAGACGTATACTGGGGCATGAATCACAGTAGGCAAGCTGTTGCTGTCCAGAAAATGCATGTAGCTGACATACCTGACAAACCTAATGGTAAATATTTCTAGCTGTGAGGATCCTTTTGACCTCTAGCAACAATGATGAGTACTAGCACTCCCAAATTGCAAAACTGTTTTTTCAGGAGTATAACACAATCCCCAGTATAGCTAGTTGTTGAGTATCTTGTTTAGGAAACAATTTACCCAATGAATTGTCAAATACAAGTTGCATTAACTAAACCTCATGAAAAATAATATTTTCTTCAGGTAATGTTTTATGTCAAATGTGATTTCTCCTATATTAAATACTAGTTTTCAACATGATGATATCTTGAAGTAAATCTTTTAATGTCTATATAAGGCAGCTTTATATAAATTTAAAATAGTATCTTGAAAAATCACATAGTTAATGGAAACACTGATAGACTGTTCTGCAACTTAATTCTACAGAACTAGTCTAGGATATTATGGTCAGTAGCCTCAAAACCAATTGAGAGATTAAATAAAAATAATAAAATAAATAGGAGTAGTATCGATTCTTTTTCTACTCTGGTGAGATCATCTATGAAGACATATAATTTTTTTAGTCCCATAGTTAGGACACAATACAGATTGAAAAGTATTTAGCTAATAAATATCATACAATAATGCCTGTAATTAAATCAATATCTTCCTTCATATCACCTTGCCCCCAAAAGAGTATTTTATTATTTTCTTCTTGTCTTGTACAATAATAGCGTATTACCTGTTTAACACAGAAAAGGGATTCATATCCATTCATATCTTTGCATTGGTCCTCTGAAATAAATGAACAAGTTTATTTGGTTTTATAATTTATCCATCATCCTAATTTTATGGATTTTTAGTTTTTCTTTCTTCTTTTTGTAGTCCTTTACATTGTGAATATTTAGTGATTAAAGCAAATAAACCTTTTCTCCAGGTTAATTCTTTTGTTGGATATCCTTATCCCTAGCTATTTGGAACAGTTAAGTAAATTAATAAGCCTACATTAATAAGCTTTGATGAGAAGTTCAAGCATAATCTAACTTTAATCTAAATTATGAGTAAGGTTAGGAAAATATATTTACTAAAATCAAATTTGTCAAAGCCCTTGTGCTAAGAGAAAATAGTGATCAATAATACTTATTCAGTATTTGAGCCTATCAGGTTTGTGAGTGATGATATGGTAAATTGCTTCATTTAAAGATCTAACTGCATTTTGAGTAGCTAATTAACATCTTGTGTCTTCCAACTTAATCAAACTTACATAAAATTATACAAATACCAATTTGTAAACATTCAGTGTTCAAATGATGTAATTGCTTAAGAATTCAGATTTAAATTTAAATCTCCATTCCACTGCAATCTTGAATCTCCTCTCCTTTGCTAACTACAGCTTTATTTACTTTAAATAAATGCTAAGGTTCTTTGTTTACAAATAATTTATTTTTATTAAGGTCAAATGAGATTCAGTGAGAAAATGATAAATGAGGTGGACAGGTTTCTAATATTCAGAGGGAGACGGTGGACAGTTTTCCTTTTAGATGAATTTTGGTAGTAACCCTAAGAAAAGAACTTCCAATTGTTGCCGGTGGTGCTAATATTCAGTGTGTGATTTTCATAGAAGCGAGGACAGGAAAGAGTTAACACCAACATTTCATCATGATCCCCAGTTTTAATCTTGATTAGCCATCTTGTTATTTAGGAGATGAAAACAGAAATCTTAAGGGCAAACCCATGTTCTAACATTACAATAAGGCATCTGCTCTGCTGTATGCAATATGCCTACTTGGTTGGCTGACCAACTGCGAGAAGCTAGAAAAATGATGTACTCAAAATCCATGAGTGTAGATGGAATAATATAAATATCTGTAACTCAATTTAGATGGAACTTAAGATCCCTTGTTATATATTTTGGTGGGAGCCGCAGTAATTTGAATCTTTCCTATCAGTATAACATAAAATGTCACTACTCATGTGGAAATGCAATCATTCTTCATCACCATTTATGAAGACTGAGCAAATGCTAGCAAAGCATAGTCTTCTGTCACAGCCCAGAGCTTGTTAAAGTTTTCCAGGAAGAATGGAAGCTTTGTAGGCCAGCATAATATAAGACAAGGAGAAAGACTATAGAAAAATGAGCTGTATTCAGCATTGTGACAGCCAGAATTAGACAAAAGAAAATGGGACACTGTGCAAGAGATAATGTGCAGAACATTGTCTCAATACACATTTTAGCATCACAAACAGGTATTTTGTGCATTACCTCACAAGCAGAAACAGGTGCTGATTTTAGTTCTGTCTTTTTTGCATAAAAATCTTGTGCTAAGAAGAAAGAGTTTTTGCTCCTGATAGGACCCAAAAGAATGTAATGCTTTCGAGGCAGGGGGGAGTCAAAAAAACCCTGGCAGATTTTGCTGCCAGGATGAACTCTTGGGTGTAGTTTGCTTTCAATGTTAGGATTTTTGTGTGACAACTGTTTGGAGAATCACATAGACAACTGAAAGGTTTTTCATTAATGAAGGTTTTTCATCAATTAAGACTCCTAAGAGCTAATCTTTTAGTGCAAGAATCATAATGAGCACAGGGCTTTATTTCGAACAGATTTGTATTCTACAATATAATCAGTCCAGGACTTTCCAGTGTTTCAGTCTTGTATTTGTAGGAGAAGAGCAATCAGAACTAGAAGGCAGAGTTAAATGCATCATCAGTTTAGAGTCCCTGTGTTCTCACAAGAGACCCAAATCCACACACACACACCCGAATTCCACTGACCCTTATCTAACACCAATACAATGCTGAGCTGAGTAGTTGACTAGATTCTTGTGTATAGGCAGCAATCATAAATCCTCTGTGCTTAAACTCAATGAATGGTCCTGGTTCTTTGCTCCTGACAGTATTCCTTCTTTTCTGCCTCAAAGTTATTAACAAACCCATTTTTAAATTAATTATTATTAATATTAGTTAATAAATATGTTGGCATTCCATTTAACAAATTAAAAAAGCAAACATCTTTTTGACTACCCTATATGTGCCCTGGGAATTATTATCTGTAGTAGCAGCAACAGCAGCAGCAGAGCAGTAGTCGTATATTGATAATATTGGAGCATCAGCAACAGACTATTGAATTACAAAATATACACTTTGTAGAGTTTGTTCTAGCATATAGTATATGCAAGAGTTTGATAGCTTATGACACTCTTCCCCTTCATACAGTCAATTATGATGAAAATGCACTCCCAGATTTATATTGGTTTATATTTATATTGGTTGCAAATCCCAAGACTTGTATAGCCCCAGCATATCTGAAACCACCAAATTGCAGAAGGTTGACTTAATGCCATGTGTCCATTGCTGAGATTGAGTCAGAACAAGTAAGGAGGCAAAATAAAATGCTCAAAGCTGATTTTAAAAAAATCTAATTTATCAGAAGTCCCCCCCCCCTCATGGCCAGTACGTGAAAATCATATACTTGCAATACAATATAGAAGAGCTTCATGTATGTGGAGTAGAGGAGTGGGACTAAATAGCTGAATTTAAAGAGTTTTTATCATATTCATTATTTTTTCTAGCCTCAAAGGGTTGTACATACAGTATTCTAGTAGAACTAACCCTACTTGTTAGGAAAAAAAGCAAGTTGGGAATCAGGTTAAGTTTGAAACCTTTCTAATTGTTTCTATAGGAAGCACTGCTTTTTAAGGAAAGCTTGAAAATGGAGTAGCAGTCTAAGATGATGGATTATGGAATGTGATTTTGCTGACGTGTATGTGTGTGGCCCAAATTAAGTATTCATTCATACCTTTTTGCTTTGAAATTAATATTTTGGGGATCCTGGATTACATTCAACCCCTCATTTCCAAATCTTTGTTCTTCCATAATGATGTGCTTTGAATCCCAAGATTCACAAGGAAAATCTTATGTATAGTTTCCTAAAACTAAGAGATGTAACGTAGGACATGTTTTCAAGATTTGATTTGGGATGTGTAGTCCGTGGAGCTCTTTTGCAATATAGCTAATTTAGGTTTACCTTTGCCTTCAGTAATAGAAGCCCATTATTTGATGTGAGGGCAATCTCCGGCTCTCAGTCCAATTTACTTTTTTTTAAAAAAGGGAGGGGGAGTTTCTAGGGAAAAGCATGAGTTTGGAGTTCGCTATGCATTGCTTGGCGTGCCTGAGAAAAGGCAGAATATAGTTAATAAATAATAAATGTAGCTTATAAAAGTCGTGCTTGTCATGTTATTGCTTCAGCCAACAGTAGCAGATCGTATCAGTTGTCCAAGGTTTTATTTGGCAAGGGCTTCGAGCACTCTACAGGGACATTAAGAACAATTGAGAGTATAAAAAGAGAACATAGAAAGACAGAATGAAAGATTTTAGAATCAAGGAGGAAACTATTGAGGAAATCCCCAGGTAACATCAATAATTATGCAGGGGCAAAGATTATTTTCATAAGTAAAGCATTTTAAATTAAGCATTTGCCATCTGTTCTGCCCCTTAATTACAAACGCAAAAGGTGCAATAAATCATACTTGAGCCATAAAAGAAATGCTGGCTACAAGTGATTTACATGCATGCACCTCATTTATGTTAGGTACCATCTGGAGTAGCTGTATAGGGCAGGTTTAAGGGAGACTGACTGCAGCTGCTGTGAAGAGGCTGCATTTGTTATGACTCACAATGTCTTCAAGTCATCATCAGAAGCTTTAAAACTAAATGTTTTGTGGGAGTATGACAAAGGTCCATAAGACTTTATTGTGTGATGATCATAATAGTGCTCCTTAAGCTGTGTTTGATGCTCTGCGAAGTGCTCATAATTGTGTCAGTTACACTGCATTTGCATAGGGGCTTTATATGATATGAGAGAGAGAGAGAGAGGAGGAGAGGAGAGGAGAGGAGAGGAGAGAGAGCGTGCACACACATTTGTATTCCCATTGTCTCTAAGGTGGGTCATTTTATGAAGTGGAACTATATGAAAATAGAGATAATACACTAATTTCCATTAGATGTGCCACCTCATAAATTGTCCCCCCCACATGCACATCTGTGCAGAAATATTCCCTGATTCCTCCAAGAAGAATCGGAAGGGCCTCAGGTGAAATTGCCCACTTCTGCTGACAGAAGAGGTTCACTGGATTCTACCCAACAAAATTATTCCAAAGGAAATCAAAACTACTCTCACAAATTTCTTATTTAATAGCACTTTGTCTCTGCAGCCATGGTTTCCCTCTGCAGTTACTGTATGACCTCAGTTTTTTGGTAAATAGTATATTTTTCATTAATGCGCTGGAACATCAGAGTGGCTGGTATATTTATGGCCAAGAAATGCCTTCTCATAAGTGAATAGTTTCTTCATTACTCATAATAGCACATATGCTTGCCTTCAATCCTGTTCTAAATGACATTTTTATATCAAACATAAAAGCAAATCTACAACTCAACCCTGAAACAAAAATCAGGGTCCTTATCCATGCAGCAATACTGAATTGTGCTTCGGATCAACTTCCAGCAATCTGAAAATTCCTGATTTTAATCAATATACTGTGAAAATTTATAATGAAGAAAAAATTATAGTGCCTATTGCCATCTTCGTTCAACTCCTTAGAACCCAAGCCCAGCTTCATATTTCCAATTTACACATAAGGCAGCATTAAAAGGCAGGCTTTTAATGCAATGTTAAGTTATATTCATAATAGTTCAGCTTGTAGATATTTAAATATTATAATAATACATGATAATGTACAAGCATTATGATCATGATTCCTAAGAGACCTCTAAAGAAGTGTCTTGCTCAGGATCAGTGCCAGATTTTGTGGGTCCATGGACATCTAATCCTCTTAATAAACCATCTTAAGGTGCTGGCTTCCCCAATAAAAAATTAATTAGCAAAGAATGGGGATTCTCATGAATGGGAACCATGGCAACCTATGGTAGGGTTGAGTATTGAACAATGTTTCTAGGCTATGCTGTGTTGAGTAGGAGTCACTTTGATTATCAGTTCCCTCCTGGTTTCTCTCTTAATTTTCTCAAATGTGGCACGTATTGTATTGTCTGATCTCAACCAATGCCTCTGGGAAGAATAGAGGCAGGACATAACAACAATAACATGTTTCTTTTTGTTTCTTTTTAATAAGTAGAATTCGGAAATAGTATACAGTAGTCTTCCAAAAACCTCTCTGTCTACCTATCACATAAAGAAAAGGCTGTGGAATTTTCATGGCACATAATATGAAAATAGTTATGATGGATATACTGTAGTCAATTTAAAAATTATATACTAGGAGAAAACTAGTAAGATTATTCTCTAGCATCTCAGTCTTCCCAAAATGCTTTCTATGTGCACCTTCTATGTAGGTGCACATGCTTCAAAGCATCAGACTGCATACATTGTTTTGTTTTCTAGAAAATGCTTCTAGGAATCAGCGTGGGACCTTGAAAGCTCACTGGATAATTTAGGGCTAGTTGCTCTTTTTCAAGCCACTCAACCTCATATGGTTGTTGTTGCAGGTAAAAAAAAAAGAGTAGGTAAACTAATGTATAATACCTTGAGCTGCTACAGGAAAGCCAGCATATACATCTAATATAGACACAAACATTTTACATCTATCTACCCACCACTGGTTATTTTAGGTACTTTGCTTTGCAACATTCTAGATTCTCATTGTTTAGAACATTAGAAATAAAGAAATCCACCGAGTAAGGGCCTGGTGGGAACCAAAACAGATGTAGGCAGTCACTAAGCATTGGGTTACCCTAGGAGTGAGATATAAAATCCTGACTATCATGCACTTCTAAAACTAAAATAAATATATAATTAAAAAAAGGAAGTTGAAAAGTTGAAAAACTCAACAGAATATTTCTAATAACCTAGATCAGGGGTCTCCAACCTTGGCAACTTTAAGACTTGTGGACTTCAACTCTCAGAGTTCCTCAGCCAGCTTTGCTGGCTGAGGAACTCTGGGAGTTGAAGTCCACAAGTCTTAAAGTTGCCAAGGTTGGAGACCCCTGGCCTAGATCACCGGTCCCCAACCCCTGGGCCTTATCCCACTACCGGGGCACGAGCCATTTGGAACTGGGCTGCGGAAGCCGCGGGTGAATGCACACATCCCATTTGCATGAGCAGTGGGTGACTTTGCGTGCACGCAAAGCTCCATTTGGGCAAGCGGGGGTACATGTGGCTGCTGCTTGCACAAATGGATCTGTGCACCTGTGTGTTTACCTGCCACTTTGCACAGAACCATCCCCTCTCACCCCTCTTGTCAGTCCACAAAGCCAGAAAGGTTGGGGGACGCTGGCCTAGAAATTGTCAGGAGAGCACATCTATTGTTATGAGTCAGTACAGGAACAATAAAGTCACAATTTACCCACTTACGATCTTTGGAGAAATAGGCTTGGATTTTTTTGCTTTCAACAATGTCCTTCCTCCTCCTTCCTTTAATGTTAAAAGTGTTATTGGCATTATTTGCTATAGACAGGAGAAATCTGAATTCCCATTTACTCAACTCCTGAAAATCGGTTGAGAACACAGTTTTAGAGCTTCATAAACAAGTACTCTGTTCAACCTGCACAGATGATTAATGATGATGACGATGATGGAGGTAAATTATAATTACAATTATTTTGCAGTATGACAAAATTCCGAAGCAAAAAACATTAATAATAACACCATATTGCATTCTGTTTTCCTGATGATGTGAACCTCATCGCAATTTTCTTCTCCAGCAAATGAAAAAGCTATTATATCTATGTGGCTTTTAATTGTTTTCAAAGCAGGTATTTGTAATTTCCAGGTAAAGTTGTTTATGCCTGTTGAGTATATATACCATGAGTTATTACTGTGTGTTAAAATTTTAAAAATGGTACTGACTTGAAATGGAAAAACTTGCTTCGTTCAACTTGCATAGCTTAGAAATGTATAGCCTGAACTTTTTAATGAAAATAATTTTGTAATTTATTTCATAACCTAATTGCTTCTGTTCCCAAATATCTAGTATTGTCACATGCATACTTTGAGAAGAAAACACAATAAAGGTGGGGAAACTGTGGCCTTCCAAATAGTAATAAACTATAGTTCCCAGATTCCTTTACCTTTGGCCCTAATTAATGAGGCTGCTGGGATTTGTAGTTTGAAAGCACTTGGAAATCCACAGGCTGTTGATTATGGTGCTATTGGGGCTAAAATCTCACCCTGGATTTAATGGATTTTCCCAGGAACAACTCCTCAAAGGAGAAAAAAAAACCAGAGAATCTGATCTGAGTCTGATTTGAAGCCAAAGTCTAAAACAAGTTATGCTTTTCTACTGTTTGCTTGTCTTTTTATGGCCAATATTAAGAAGTCTGCAATGTTGTTTCTAAACTTGATCCCAGATAACATCTCTACAATCGCTATATTCAAGGATGCTTTTTCCCCTATTCATAGTATTAATCATCCACAGATCAACCTTTTTAAATTGTTTTTTATCAAAGGCTCTTAAAAGTTAATATCCCAGGTAGTATTTATATTTTATTCAATAGATCTTTTTAGGTTAATTATATTCTTGCCGTGGAAGCTATTTTCACATTTATGGTATAAAAATACTATTTTATTAATTGGGTGTCACTTGTTGTCAGCATTACAATAACATTAACAATAATGTTGCAATTATTTATCAAATTCTCCAAAGTTAGTCTTTTCCTTTTTTTACAACCCAGCTTTCGTTGGCACATTGTTAGGAATAAAATTCAGCATTTGCCTCCATTTGAACATTGTTTGTTTTAGCTTCTTTCCCTATTAATTTGGCCTTGCTTTGATGATCACCTCAAAACACACTACCTACTGCAAGCAGAGAGATGGGCATGGAAGTCCGTAGTTAGTCATCCTTGGCAGCAAGTGTATTTTGAAAGCAGCAGTATTTCTTATCCACACGCTATGAATCCCTGTTCATTCCATTGATCATTTTCCCCATTTTCAGAGTTGACCCCTGAAGAAAAAGCGCAGAAGATTGCTAAAGCTATGCGTAAACAGTCTGCGGAAGTGAAGGAAAAGTGGGAAAGCCTGAATACCTGTGCCAGTGGTTGGCAAAAACAGATTGACCAAGCCCTGGAGAAACTGAAGGACCTGCAGTGTTCCATGGATGACCTGGATGCAGACTTGAGAGAGGCAGAGAATGTGCGAAATGGTTGGAAACCTGTTGGAGACAGGCTGATGGCCTCATTGCAGGATGAAGTTGATAAGACAACTGTAAGATCCCAGTAGTCATTTAAGTGCATTGCCAGCTGGTGTTTAGATTTAGGCTATGAAAACTATACAGTGCTACTCAGGTAGCCATAATCCAGTGCCCAGCTGGATCCAGAATAGAAAACCCTTATCAGTGAAATAGCTGTATTATTCCTGCTTCATACTTTTCCATTGGGAATGTATGACATTTCATTAAAATTATTTCAACAGCAGTAAAATGACAACAGGAGGCATAAGTTTGTAGTAATCTATCTATATATATATATAAAAGCGAAAACCAGTCATGCATTAATCACGAAATCTCCAGAACCGTAAAGCCTACAAACTTGAAATTTGCCACATATGTTCCTCTTGCCTTCTAGGTGCTCACTAAGAAAGAATTTTTCAAAATTACCATTGGAGCATGAGTATTTCTTATATTATTATTAACAAGCTCTGATGCTAAGGAGTTTTACTCCCCCCTCCCCCCTGAAAAGAAATCTGATCCAAATGCAAAACACAAGCAGAGGAGTTTCAGTTTCGCTTTTGCTTTCACAGCAGCAAGCAGCTTTACTACAGAACAGTTGAGCTAAACCACGCACAGACTCCTTCCTGTCTCCTTCTTGCTCACACAGCAAATACTGTTTGAGTTTCCAAACACCCCTCAACTCTCTTTCACACTAACAGGACGCTAGCCAGATGAATACCAATGGATGCTGGTAGGCAGAGACAGATCCCCCCCCTTATTTTCCTCCTCAGTTCAGACGAATCTGTTCCTTCTACTGTAACACCAGTTAAAGGGAATAGAGGCAAAAAACGCAGGAAAAGATTTACAGATGCGATTAGGAAAACATAAGTAAGGGAAGCTGCCTGTTTCTCCTATGGCCAGTTCTATGTGGCATGCTCCAGAGTCAGTTCACCTGACAGCCTGGTCATCCTCCAGCCACAGAACAAAACCAGGAATGTTGTTTACAGGGAGGTCCTGAGCAATTCATCTGAGGGACGAATTAAAAGTCCATGCTATGCAAATGATGTCTTCATCTGTAACAGAAACTTAGCTTACTATCTCTAACGAAATAATACAGTCCCTTTTTTAATTACTCATTAATTTTCAAGCTTTAAGTGTCAATTTATCAAGCCCCATCACATAGTTTCGTAGCGAAGCACGGGTATCAGCTAGTGTATATAATGAGAGCAACATAGCTAGAGGGAGATAGAGAAAATTCAAGGAACTCAGAAACTCTCTCTCTGTCCCCTGAATATTAGGCACCCTAACCATAAGGGTTAATTAATTAAATGCTATTGTCAAGCTGGACTACAGAGATTGGTTCCCTGTCACCTCCACCTGTCCACCATACATAGTTGGGGATGCTACAGATGTGTTATTTGTGAAGAGATATTTTAATTATGCAGTGAGGTGATATTTTAATTATTTAGCCCTGTTCTAAGAATGCATTGTTTTAATTGGATGGCTGAAATTCTTCTCAAAATATATTTTCCACTCTGTTTTTTGAGGAGAAAGATTGACTGTAGGCGACGTTATAAGCCGGAATATTCACACAATTATCTGCCTATGAAACAAAATGAATCTATCCCCCTTAAATGCTTTTGAATTCTCAGGATTTTCTACCATAAGCTATTCTGCTACAAGTCTAGGAATTCCAGATTATAATGACTAATAGTAGAAGACCTAAGAATTTATGTTATTCTGAAGTCAATGAGCATTTTAGCATTGAATGTAAAAGCCTTTTGCCTGTATGTCCATGGATTGTCTAGAAAATGACAAATTAGACTATTTATGAGTAATGGAACATTATACATAAATACACAACACTCTGCCTGAGGTTTGTTCTTGCTTTCAAATGAAGATTAAGCTAAATTCAATGAAACACAATTTATGTTGCCTTAGAAGTAAATCAAAGCAGATTTAAATACGTTGATTTAAGCATAAAATATCCATCTTTCCTTTTTTTCATTTGAATAAAAACATAAAAGAATGCTTTTACATACTAGTAAGAATATTTCTTTTTTTCTTTTTGCCAGCAAGAGGTATTTGTTCACATCTTAATGGTATTTGCATAAAGAACAGTAAAGGGAAACTTATTATGTTTACTATTTGTTCAAATAATATCTGTTGAGGATTATTTCATCTATTAACAACATCGACATTGATGTTGAAAATGATGTACTAGTAATTCTTGGGGGAAACAGTATGAAGTTGGAAAATTGTTATCAATTTTGTAGAATTATCTGGCTTTCAGCAGATTTCATTTTTATGTTTTATTAATGCAATATAAAGGTAATGAAACCCAAATTAAGAAGTTCTAACACTTGTTATTGAATTTGAAAATGTGCTTATTAAGTATCTTTTCTTTTCTTTTTCATTTCTACTCTTTATTTAGTGGCTTTTTGTTTCCTGGTAAACCTTGGCAATATAACACATTACTAGCAAATTCACTGCTTTTTTTATACTCACAGTAGTAACATGTATTTAAGGAAAGTCAGGAGAGATAGTGAAAGAATGAAAATGAAGGACACTTACATATATCATTTAGAGATTGTAGCTTTGCTCTTCAAGATTTTTACTAAAAGCAGTTGTATATTCTCTCTTCTAGGCCTTTAGAGAAGAAATTTCACCAATCAGCTTGAAAATCAAATGCATCAATGACTTATCCAGTCAGCTCTCTCCACTTGATCTTCATCCATCCTTGAAAGTCTCACGACAGCTGGATGATCTCAACATGCGGTGGAAACTTCTACAGGTAGCTTTCATTGGTTAAGAGTTAGGGAGAACCATGAATCTGTCACTAATTCCACATTATCCCTGACATCAGGGAGAAAATCCTCTGGCAATATTGATAAACGACCAGAAATTACAGCCTTACCACAATCATATCATTACACCAATATCATAAAATGATGTAAATACAACATAATTTTCTCAGATTATATCCGCTAAATTGAATCTTCATTGAATATCAAAATGATTCAACATATTATTTGGGTAGACAGTAAGGAATATTAGCTTGATGGAAATACACAGATTCTGTTGTCAAGGCCATAAGGACTAAATGATAAGTCCAGAATGTCCAGATAATGTTTAGAAGAAGCTTAGACAGATATTTCCTTCATTCACTGAATTTTAAAAAAGGAGGATGAGGAAGAGGTACACCAAAATCAGACTTTTCTATTCTGCAATTATAGCCTATCTCAATAAAAGTAGTTTTCACCTCCTTTGGAATTGATTTCAGAGTCTGATCTACCTGGTGGTACCGACACATGCTTTAATATGGGAGTCCCCAACCTTTTAGGTATAAATAATGTAGCTAAACAATGTAGGACCCAGAGGCATTATTCAAAATACAGATAATGCTTGGGGCTTGTCTTTTGTTTTGCATTGCTTATTTGTTAGATTTAGATCCTACCTTTCCTTCATCTCGAGGCACTTCCATTTTTCCCCACAATAACCACTCTGCCATGTGGTTGGGCTGAGAGAAAGTCAATGACCCAAAGTGACCCAGTAAGTTCCTGTGGCTAAGGATGAACTTGAACCTGAGCTCCTAGTGTCAGACGAGCATCTTAAACACTACACCATACTGTTTCTGAAATATTGTGTTACTATTATGCTAATACTTCATTAAAGTAGCCTTTAAAGCCATCTCGGGAGACTGTTAGGTGCCATGTAAAATATTTTGGGTTTCATTAGAGCTCACAGGAGCTCTTTAGTTAGAAAAGAACTGATAGAGCTGTTTACAAAGAATTATGATTAAGCCCCTGTTCTGAGGCGTTTTAAAACACATTTTTCTCCTGTGCGCTGCTAAGGAGAGTCCAAGCATGGGATAAACTTCGGTTGGTTGCCATGGGACTGAGTTAAAAATAGATTGAACACGCCCTCTCTGCTCCACCGACTCCCCGGAGCCAGTTTTCAAACTCAGTTGAACTAGAGGGACGTTTCTATTTTTTTCTCTTACTTCAATCCCTTGGAAAATGACAATTTATTAACTAGCTTGGACTCTCTTGTCTATTGCCTGTGGCTGAGATTGCAGAGGGTGAGTGCGAGGAGCTTCCTTGTTGCCCTGTGGCCATTCTTGCTGCCAGTGTATGCGCAGGTTCATCTGGTACGCTGGCAAGAACCACCACTGCTTAACAGCTGAGGCAGCCGGAGTCCCTGCCCTCCATGGGCTATACTCCTCATTGCGGAGCAGCGCTAACCGTTGGAACTTTGGGCCAAGCGGAAACATCGCTATGGAGCTCTCTTGCGTGTCTGGACACTGTAGAACTGAGCAAGGTAATTTCATCATTAAGGCTTGTCTCTGCCTTGTCTTGTGCCGGTGGCCATTTTGAAGCCATTTTAACAGCTGGTGGCCATTTTGGGGACACCTTATCCCTTGCTGGTGGCCATTTGGAGCCATTTTGGAGAAGTTTATCCCATGCTTGGACTTTCCCGTAGCGCACAGAGAAGACCGTTCAGGTAAGCCAACGCTCCTTCTTCCATTTCAATATTTGAAGAACTAGAAACACTTGTTATGCCTTACAAAGATTTGACTGAGTAGTTTTGTATATGTTCATCCAGCTTAATTAGCAAACCAGGAGAATGTTGACCCATAAGCTAAGTAAACAACATGTTCCAGTATGGTTTCTTGTAAAGATCAATAAAATCAAAATAAAGCATGTCGACTGCAGACATTTAGACAAGGGAAGAAGTGAACATTTCAGTAGACAGTATTAGGCACTAAGAAGGCCTTTATTTGATATTGATTTGCATTGCTTACAGAAGAATCATTACTAGCTTCTATTTAAACATTATAAACAGGGAAGCAGATTTAAGAGGAGAGAATATTTTCTCTTTAAATCTATTTGCACAAAAGAATTGTAAATCATCATTTGTCTTGTTGGCTATATGAGGTTGGCTTGGTATGATCAGTTGAAAGCTTACTACTTGCTTTTCCTTGTATGTATTTTTACATGCAGATATCTGTAGATGATCGTATTAAACTACTACAAGAAATACACCATGATTATGGACCTGAATCTCAAGATTTTCTTTCCAGTAAGTGTTAATGAAATGGTTTAATGAGGACTCTAATAGTAGACAAATGAAATACTTCAAAGGTTCTTAATTTTCTTTTCATCCCAAATATGCTTATGCTTTAATAACTGGCATTGAGGAAAATATAGAACAAAATGATTATCACGTATGGAAGATCCTTTCAGAGAAATCTTCAGAAAGACAATTCTCAGAGAACGACAATTTAGAATTACAATTAAATTGTACTTAGCCAATGTCAGGAGCAGGTTTGCAAGTGCTCGATAGGAAACAAAAGATGATATAGAGTTAATATATGACTTCGGACATAATACTAAATCTTGATTAAAAACCACAATGAAAGAAGGAGTTCATCTTATTATCCTAGGGTGACTTTTTAACAGTTTTACAAGTGACTGAAACAATTATGGGAACTGGGGGAATTCAAGAAATAGAAAGATATATTTTTAAAGTTGAATCAATGTATGCACTCACAAATTTGCAAGCTAAGAATAAAAAAAAAAGGAAAGCTTCCAAATCAAAGGGTAGGTGATCACCTGGTATACTGGGTCTGTTCATTAAGTGGACTGGATTGGACCACTTATCTTCCAAATAAGTGGTCCTTCATCAATAATTGTTTTAAACTAATCATTTGAAATGAGTACTGTTGATTTTGAGGATAAATGCTTAAAAAAATGTTCAGCATAGTTTGCTCCCAGAGTTTAGAATATTTCTTCTCATTTCCTACATTCAGCATCTTTATACAAGTATGTCTATTTGTAAATAATACATTATCAATTTCTTGATTTATTTACTTCCTTTTTAAAACATTTTTATAGCCTCTGTACAACAACCATGGCAGAGATCGGTGTCTCATAACAGTGTTCCATACTACATTAAGTAAGTTGGTATCTGTTCTTGTAGTAATTATATTAGAATAAAATGCATGGGATTTTTAAAAGCACCATTAAGTTTCAGATGTCCTTCCTTATATTGGGAGGTCATGTAATTAGACAAGACAGGAATGCTTTGGGTGGAGGTATCTATCCATATAAATAAAAGAAATGGAGTAGAGTTGCACTCCTCCAAAAAATATCTATCTGGACTCCTTCTGTCCATGGAAACAAAGCAGGGGTGAAATGCTCCCGGTTTGCTCTTGCCTGTCGGTCGTCGGAGAGCCGATCGCGAAGGCAGCGCGACGCTCCGCCCACCTGCCAGGACACCACCATTTGAGTTCTTTTACCCTCTGCGCATGCACAGAACGCTTTGTGCATGCGCAGAGGGTAAAAGAACTCAAATGGCGGTGTCCTGGCGGGTGGGCGGAGCGTTGTGCTGCCTTCGCGATCAGCTCTCCGACGACCGACAGGCAAGAGCAAACCGGGAGCATTTCACTGCTGAAACAAAGGGTTGCAAGCAATAGCCAAGAAAATCTTTTGTTATCTTTGGCTTGGAAAGTTCTGAGGTCTGAACCCATTTAGAGAAAGTTATAACCAGCCTGGTCCACTATACAAGTGCTGCTGTTGACGTTACTCCTGAAACTTTAGTTTACATGAAATGTAGCCTCTTGAGTCTTTGTTATGTCTCTACAACAAGCTAATAGTATCTTTGCATACTTTGTACTAGTTAGCAATGTGTGTTTTGGGCATATGATGATGACAGTGATGATGTCATCATGTTTAATAGAATCTTATCAAATATCAAGTAGAACACTTATGGAACTGCTCTCAAGAGATGTAGGTTTTATTTCACCTATGACTGCTTTCCTCAGCTCAAGAGCCAGGTTATCCGATTCTTAGAGGCCTTTTACAGCAGCTGCAGCTACTTAATGCCAGGCCTGCCCATTATGTATCTCTCTTCATCCATAACCTAATTGTGATTAGAGGACACATTAGCAAACTCGGTTGAGAAATAGGGGAGTGTCCCCTTTCTACAATGTGCCCATCTGAGTTTGGGGTAAGATTCTAGATATGAGTTCAAGGCCAGGGATGCAGAATAACAGTTCTCATTTGCAAGGCTCTACAACAGACCAGAGGTAGATAAGGTAGATAACCAGATGTGAGGCATTATTCTTGAAGTTTGGTACAAGTGGGTGTTGCCTTTGTTGCATGATAGCAATAGCACTTTACTTATATACCGCTTCATAGTGCTTTACAGCCCTCTCTAAGCGGTTTACAGAGTTCAGCATATTGCCCCCAACAATCTGGGTCCTCATTTTACCGACCTCAGAAGGATGGAAGGCTGAGTCAACCTTGAGCCTAGTGAGATTTGAACAGCTGAACTGCTGAACTAGCAGTCAGCCTGCAGTCGCAGCATTTAACCACTGCACCACTTCAGCATCCCTCTCTCATCACCAGGATGGTATTGAAGCTTCCCAGACATTAGATGTTTCTATATGCCATCTCTGGGAGTGGATGCTGTAATTCATGGCCACCATGTCAACTCTGGACATTTTTCAGATCATTGTGGCTCCAGCTGGTAGAAGCTAACACATTACTTGGATTTCTCTTGGACCAATTTGAGGGCGGAGAATTCTAAGTCTCTTCCATTAGGGATTGTCATGTTTGGAGGCCAAGAAATCAACCTTCTCAGTCTTCCCTTTATCTTCTAAAAAACAGATTATGTCCTGCCTTGTTAAGCCTTAGGATAACTGTCAAAGCATGATTTTGAAGAGAGCTTTGGTTTGGGAATGGAATGGCTGTGACTAATGAGGTCCTTTGAGAGCTTCTTTTTGGATGCTTGATTGTTCCTGGGTGCCAATGTTTTTGCATATGGTCATGCTGTTCATTTTGATTTTTTAACCTTATTAGTGTAAGAGGGGAATATAAATAGGTCAGAGTCCTTTTGGATTGGGACAGCATATCAGTTTAAACAAACTTTACAATGGCTTTGAACTGACGGCTTTAATGATACTTGTGGATGGTAGGCATTATAAAACAGTATTTCATTGTTAACTGGCTTATTGAAATGTTTCATATTTAATGTGTTTTAATGAATATTTGATATTGAATTGTTTTTGTTTCCTTGCTTGCTGGTTGGCTTGATTTTTTAATTTTTTCTCTACTCAAATGAATACTCCAGCTAGCAAAGATGTAGTAAGCGATTACTATATAATGCTGTGTGCTATCATGGGGGACTATAATTGTGGCTAAAGATTTTTAAAAAGTAGAAATATTGCCATAATTAGTCTCAGTAATTGAATTTGTCTACCTGCTTTGTTAAGCTTTATTTTCTAATCAACGCTGGTAGTTTCAGTGAATAGAACAACAGTTCTGCAGGGGTCTATATCGTGTCTGATGGTATCAGAAATTCTATTAAGTTAATGATACTGCTTTTACATTAAATTAAAAAGGTGTTTAAGGACCTTCTGGAAACGATAACTGAAGTTAAATTTCTAGGTTAAAGAGAATGTTTTACTACTTCTAAACTTTGTGTTGAACACAATGTTTATTTTATTTATTTATTTATTTATCTATTTATTTATTTATTTATTTATTTATTTAGTCAAGTACGTATTTGATAATATACATAAGTATAACATTATTTGAATACATAAAATGAGTACAAATAAAAGGGAACATTTGGACAGGGACGGTAGGCATGTTGGTGCGCTTATGCATGCCCCTTACAGACATCTTAGGAATGGGGTAAAGTCAACAGTAGACAGTTTAAGGTTAAAATTTTGGGGATTTGGGGATGAAACCAGTGTCAGGTAGTGAGTTCCAGGCATTGACCACTCTGTTGCTAAAGTCTTATTTTCTGCAATCGAGTTTGGAGCGGTTCACTTTGAGTTTGTATCTGTTGTGTGCTCGTGTATTGTTGTGGTTGAAGCTGAAGTAGTTGTTGACAGGTAGGACATTGTAGCAGATAATTTTATGAACTACGCTTAGGTCATGCCGAAGGCGACGTAGTTCTAAGTTTTCTAAGCTCAGAATTTTAAATCTGGTGACGTAAGGTATTCTGTTGTGAGCAGAGGAGTGGAGGTGAGTTGTGTTTGTATTTTCTTGTCAGAAAGTCATTTGGAACTAAGTTTTGGCAGCCTATTTTAAGAGAGTATGGGAAGAGGTGTTGCCCTTGCTTAGTTTATTGCCTTACTTGTTCAAAAATAGTCAACCATCCATTGGATACAATTTTAATTCCTGTCAATAGATTGAATTTTCCTGACATCCCAGAAGCTGGACTACAAATAACCTTGTTCAGCACACAACCAAACATCCCAAGCCATCATACTGGCCAAACCAATAAATGTCAGACAATTTATCCTAGAAGCACAATATAGTACAGACAGAATTGTATTTGAACTGGAAAAAAGAAAAGAAAAAAGGCAGGCATTCTATCGAAGCGCAAGATTCGTTTTCTCCTTAGCTTATCAATTAAAGCCCCATATAAACTCCCAAGGCCTCTAAATCAAGAGAAGCTTCTCCATTTCAAGATTTAACAGGATTTACTCTTAACCAAGGCATCCTTAATTATGACCCTGGATTTACTCTGTT
Organism: Diadophis punctatus similis; assembly: GCA_023053685.1. Classification (NCBI taxonomy): domain Eukaryota; kingdom Metazoa; phylum Chordata; class Lepidosauria; order Squamata; family Dipsadidae; genus Diadophis; species Diadophis punctatus. The sequence continues at coordinate 91,177,185 of JALIGW010000001.1, read as the reverse complement.
GAATGGATTGCTAGAGTCCATAGAATGCCATTGATTAAATTGAAGAATTCCAAAATGGCAGATTAACTAAGATCGTGGATTTAGCTGTTTCATTTTTCCGATTGTAACAGACTAAGATGCTTTCAAAAAAGAATAAAATAGGCGCTCTGCACTGTTAAGCTGATCAAAGTTTCTTCTATGAAATTGGAGGGTAGCAAAAAAGAAACAGGGAATTCTATTCTCCACATTAAAACTGGAGGCCAGACAGTAAATCTGAGTAGGAGATTTAAGACGGATGAGAGGAAGCATTTATTCATCCAGCATATAATTACTTTGGGGAATATACGGCCACAAGTCCTGGCCTTGGCTGCTAGTTTAGAAGGAATTAAGAAGGACTAGACAGAATCCTGGAAGACAAGCTAATGGTTGTTACTCACGTTGATTACTGGGTGTGTTTTCCAGGCATGGAATAGTCCATCTCTACATTTTATTTATTTATTTATTTATTTTATTTGTATAAGATAAGTATAAACATGATTATGAATACAGGATATGGATACGGATAAATAGGAAGAGTAGGACAGGGATGGTAGGCACGTTGGTGCGCTTATGCACGCCCCTTATAGACCTCTTAGGAATGGGGTGAGGTCAACAGTAGACAGTCTAAGGTTAAAGTTATGGGGGTTTGGGGAAGTAACCATAGAGTCAAATAGTGCATTCCAGGCATTGACCACTCTGTTGCTGAAGTCGTATTTTCTGGTATCGAGTTTGGAGCGGTTTACCTTAAGTTTGTATCTATTTTGTGCTCGTGTATTATTGCGGACAAAAATGTGAAAGAAGGGCTACCTTGAGCTCCTATTTGTGGTCTTTCTAGATGCTTCTGCTAATACATTAGATGTGCTAAATGGATGGGCTTAGGTCTGATCCAACAGGAGTATTCTCATGTTCTCAATCCTATGTTTTGGGTTAGGAATTAACCACGAACAATTTATGCAGTAGCCCGCTTAGATACGCCCAAAAGAGTAGATGGAGAGTAGAACAGGAAATAAAATGTAACTCTTCAAGTGTACTACTGCAAATCCTTCTGAGATCAATGAGACCTATTTCCAGGGAAGCCTATATAAAATTATATAATTTAAAAAGCAGAGAATTGATTTGAGGCAACAAAAGCTTTTGAAATCTTGCTTACTTCTGGCAGCAAATGTTGTAAAAGTAGAAGGTTATTATTGACTAATCTTGATGGGCTGAACTTTTTTTCAGTATAGGCAAAACTGTGTGCAGGATGAGCTAAAAGTTGCATCTAAAAGCATAGAAAAGATTTACACAGCAGTGTAAATTCCTTCTTATGTTGCAGTTGTCACATATCACTCACACCTACTGTATTTTTTTGTCCCATTAGCTCAACTCCCATCCCCTACATAACCAATCAAGCAAGTTCCACAGAAAAGTTTCTTCACTCACGTGCAATCTCTTTTCCAATAAAAATGAGAAATTTGTTATAAAGTTCAAGACTTACATAGTCCTTGTACAGTTGTGGATAGGTCACGTCAGGCTGAAAATTGACAATATATTTATCCCAGGTTCTAGCACCGTCCACCTGCCCTGATAAGAATAATCCAGTTGAGTTTGTATGAGATAGCAATTAGGAAGCGCAATTAATAACCTGATGATCCGAGAATTCTAGTATGCAGTCAGTAGTTTACTGCCAAGTGAATGTTTTCAGTACAGGTAGTCCTCAACTTACAACCAGTGGCTGTTTAAAATTTCAACAGACTTCCCCCAGGGCTGCTTAGACCCAGATGTGAAGTTTTGATGCCCCCTTCTTCTGCAGTCCTATGATCACATCTGGATGCTTGACAACTGGCCTGAATGTACGGTCATTTGCAGCATTCCATGGTTATGTGACCATGATTTACCATGTTTTTGTTAGAAATTGGCATTTACTTCTGGCTTCTGGCAAAAACCAATCATTGCAGACAATGGATTCACTTAATGACCGTGGGATTTACTTAATAACTTTGCTGTTTGCTTTATGATTGCTGCAGAAAGGTCATAAAATTGGATGATCTGCTTAACGACCAGCATAACTTCTGACTGTAATTACAGGCTCAATTTCAGTCATAAATTGAGGATTACCTGTATTCATTTTCAATGAATTGCATTTCTGAAGATCCCTCAGATAATCTGATTTTTAAAGACAATGATTCCTGAATTCGCAGTAGCTAATGCAGATTTGTGCAGAAGACCAGATTAGTGAAGTTAAGATGGATCAGTATCAACTCTTAAATTTGCATTGCATTGAAAGATAAAGTCAGTTTTGACTCACTAAGCAATTCTAAAAATGCATGGTTTTGTACAGCTGATCAAAGGTTACAACAGTTGTCAGGGCTTTGTAGTTGGTGGGAGAAGGCTATAGTGCATTTCATGTAATTATAGACAGTCTTTAGACTGTCTAGTCCGCGGGTGTCAAATTCATTGAGTCATGTTGCCGTCACGTGATGTTTTGCAACGTTTTTCCCATTTGTGGAGCTGGGATGGGCATGGCCTGCATGTGACGCATCTGGTCTGGGGGCCGCCAGTTTGACACCCCTGGTCTAGTCCAACTCTGTGCCCAGTGAAAGAATCTTCTACAACAGCATCCACAAAAGATGTCCAAGCAGCCTCTGTTTAAATACCAGCAATGATGTAGAGTTGACGGTCTTTTTGATGAGGTTCCATCTCTTGAACATTTTATCTGAATCTTGAGGCTATTTAAATTTTTATAATTTATTCTGGGTCCATAACATGGATTTTTTGGGCCATCTTTTGTTGTGGCCCGTCCCCAGCGTGTGCAGCCTGGGCCTTGGGAACCGTCAGTGCCTCTTGGCAGTGCTGAGAAAGGAGGGGCTACTACTCCTTTCCTGAATGCAAGAGCACGCAGGGCTGCTAAGGGGCAGAAAGGTCTACTCAAGAGGAGGTCTACTCAAGATTAAGACTTGGGGCTAATTGGCCACTCCCCTAGTCTATTTAAGATGAGTTGATGCAGCTGCGAAGCTGCAGAGAACAACTTGGGAAAAATCTGTCTGAATCATAGTTTGTTTCGAGATACCTGTTTTGTGTTTCTCTGTCAGCGTCTTGTTATCAGAGACTGGACTCTAGGAACTTTGCCAACGCTATGAAGCTCCGTAAGCTAACTGGACTTAATTGGCTCATCATTGTTTGAGAACTCTTTGAACTAATCCTGGCTACTAATGAAGTAATTAGTAGCTGGTTGTTTGCCAACCGAGACTGTTTGTAATATTGGTGTGTGCATTCTGTACTGTTAACAGTTTTATTTGTAAAAGTATTGCTTTAAACCTGTTTGTGTGTCTGTGTGCTTCGTGGGGACAGAACACCGTTTCAATTTTGTGCACAGAACCAGGACATGGAGTTCAGCTTCTGCCAAAATACTTCAGATACAAAGAAAAGGAACTGTCCTTTTGAAAGCATATGTAATCATGTGCCTTTATTTGATTCAGCTCAGAGTTGTTGCTTTTTTTTTCATTTTTAATCTCTTTCTCATGTTCAGTGATAATCGTTTTTATGCTTCTGTCATTTATGTGCTCCATTTATTGACCACACATCAAGGAGATCAAGGAGTCAGAGGCTAGTTTTTCAACTGTCAAATTTGGATGCTTTTAAGGAAAGTCGAAAATGAGTTGATGAAAAATAGACCCATGGGGTCCAGCATAATAAGCAGAAATAAAAACATGTGTTTATACAGCCAGAAAAAATTCACTGATTTACTGCTATTTGTACCAGACGTATTCAGTTTAGATAAATGTTTATCAGAATAAGAAACTGATTTCTCTAAGCCAATTTTATATTAAATGAATGTTATATGTTTATGGCAAACATATCTGGATTATAGCAAAACTTATTATAGTTTTATTTTTAAATTTATTATGTCAAACTAAACAGCAGAATAACTATCAAATCAGTCAATCTCTATTACAGCCAAAGACCAGCATAAAAGGATGGAGTACAATCATTAATAAAAGTTTATAAGTATAATAAATAAAAGGCATAAAACACATACAGTATGTAAAAGCCATGTAAAATATATAAACTAAAAACGGAAACTGTATATTAAAACATTAAAAATATAAAAAATTAAAAAGTGAAAATCTCAAAGAAGACATGGGATCAGAGGTGGGGTCCTGCCGGAGCTGTCCAGTGCATAGCTCCGGTAGGGAGCAGCCGATTGCGCAATTTGCGCGCGACCGCTCTGGAGCCCTCTCCGCCGGTCCGTCGCACGCGTCGCCATCAATTTCTGAGAATTTTTGGGCGATTTTGCTTCTGCGCATGCGCAGAAGCAAAATCACGCCGAAATCTCACGCGCGCACGTGTCCCCTCACAAGATTTCGGCGAGATTTTGCTTACGTGCATTCGCAAAAGCAAAATTGCGCTGAAATCTCACGCGTGTGCGCGTCCCCTCGTGAAATTCCAGCGCGAGTTTGCTTCCACGCATGTGCTGAAGCAAAATCGCATGGGGGGGCACCTGTGCGTAGTGAGCGTGCGCGTGCCCGAAACGTGGAGATGCGCGCATAGCGCACCGGCATCGGTAAACTAGCAACCCGCCCCTGCATGGAATTATTAAAAAGGTACAAGGGAATATTAGAGAGGGGGGGAGGCACCCTATTATGGCATATGAGTAACCAAATTAGTATAACTAATTTGTAATGTCGAGTCCCAAACATGAGCCTCAAATCTTCATCACACAGATTTTAGGGTACACAGAACTGGCAGTGCTATAAGTTGTAGCAAGGTTAGTATTCAAAAACTGCAGGGAATGTCCCATTCACCCTGGATATTTTTGACATAATTTTACAATAAGACTATTATGAATGTTTATGGTACAGCACTGGAGGACTATATGCTTTGTTGTTTCGATGTGTCCAGAGATGTAGGAGCATAGCTGCTCCAAATAGAGAGTCTTCCTTTATGGACCCTCAAGGATGGCTGAAGTGAAGGTATGGACCATCAAGGATGCTTAAGAGCTTCCATTTTGGGTGGGTATGCCATGAGGGAGGCAGCGTACCTGATTAATTTTCTGACAAAGTTCAGGGTCATAGTTAAGACAGACAGATACTCTGTATCTGTTATGCACTGTTTGATGCTTTGCTCTATTATAATCCATGCTAAGTAGAATTCTTCAGGAGAGGTCTAAAAATGACATTGTAGTTGCTATTCTATTTCTCCCCCCACAAACAAATAAGACTTCATTGCCCATACTTAGGAGGCAAGACCATGGATTTATGTTTCAGGAAGACAAATCCCAGATGAATTCTGGGAAAAAACTTCCTAACATTAAGAGTAGCTAAGCAATGAAACCAATTAATTACCCATGGACCCTTGTGGCTTGCATGGTTAGGACACCGGGTTGGAGGTTAGAATTCTTTATTGGCCAAGTGTGATTGGACACACAAGGAATTTGTCTTTGGTGCATAGGCTCTCAATGTATATAAAAAGAAAAGATATAAGAGCCGAGGTGGCGCAGCGGTTAGAGTGGGGTACTGCAGGCCACTTCAGCTGACTGTGATCCGCAGGTCAGCGGTTCAAATCTCACCGGCTCAAGGTTGACTCAGCCTTCCATCCTTCCGAGGTAGGTAAAATGAGGACCCAGATTGTTGGGGGCAATATAAATATACATTGCTTACTGGTGTAAACCGCTTAGAGAGTGCTTGCACTGTGAAGCGGTATATAAATGTCACTAATAAATAAATAAATAAATAAATATTTTTCAAGAATCATGAGGTACAACACTTAATGATTGTCAAAGGGTACAAATAAGCAATCAGGAAACAACCAATATTAATATAAATTGTAAGGATACAAGCAACAAGTTACAGTCCTGCAGTCATAAGTGGGAGGAGATGGCTGATAGGAATGATGAGAAGACTAATAGTAATAGCAATGCAGCCTTAGTGAATAGTTTGACAGTGGTGAGGGAATTATTTGTTTAGCAGAGTGATGGCGTTTGGGAAAAAACTGTGTTTGTGTCTAGTTGCCTTGGTATGCAGTGCTCTATAGCATCGCTTTGAGGGTAGGAGGTGAAACAATTTATGTCCAGGATGCGGGAGGTCAGTAAATATTTTCACGGCCCTCTTTTTGACTCGTGCAGTATACAGGTCCTCAGTGGAAGGCAGGTTGGCAGTAATTGTTTTTTCTGCAGTTCTGATTATCCTCTGAAGTCTGTGTCTGTCTTGTTGGGTTGCAGAACCAAACCAGACAGTTATAGAGATGCAGATGACAGACTCAATAAGCTCGCGTTTGAGACCCAAGTGCTGCTGTGGAGTGGGGTAAGCTCCTGTCCTTCGCTCCTGCTCCCAACTGGGCATCCCCCAGGCATTGATGATGTCACTGGCTTAATCCTTTCAACCTGGAAGTGCCTTGGTGCTTCTGATATGAGTGCCATGCAATTACCCATGGAGGTTGTGACTTTCCCTTCAGTTTAAACAAAGGCTAGGCAGGGATGCTTTTGTTTGGATTTTTGAACTGAGTGGGGTGGTTGGACTCAGTGGTCCGTTCTAAGAGTCTGTGACCTTGTAGAGATTATATGATTTTTGCATGACCATGCATTTCAAACATCTTAAGCCTTATTTCCAATATTTGGTAGAGTCCTTGACTCTGAGATTTGAACTGGGTATGTTTGGGTTTGAAGTATTTATCCTTTAAAATATTGTGTGGATAAGGTATTGAGCAAAGCCTGTGTCAGGCCGAAGCCATTTTAGTTGGGGTCTTTGGCTTGCCACACTTTATGCTATTTTAAAATGTATTCTTAGCTGTGGGAATTTGGGAGGGGTAGTTGCATGAGGGATGTCTGCATGTAGCCATAACAAATTCCTTCTAGATGATCAAGGTCGTCCTTTGTCTTTGCACTTCTGCACCTGCATGGAAGGAGATGGGAGTTGCTGCCAAGTTGGCAGATGAAGATTGGTCAACGTGATGGACTTGGGGGTGTGGGGACAAGGGCTTGAACTTTCAACTGGGTGGAGAAACCTCTGGGACTTCAGATTCGGGTTTCTCCCAGATGTGCCAACATAGCTCTGCTAATAAATTGGAACTTTGAGGAATACTTTGCCTCGGACTCTGATTTAGGTTTCAGTGCTATTTGGAACCCTGACAGCCTGAGTCTTTCAGTTATCACTTTAAAATAACACACAGGGATGAAAATAATGAATGAAGAGAATGAAAGTTCATGTTGGATGTTTTAGAAAGGACAGGGGTGCCTCAGCACTATGAAAAGTTATTGCAGTAGGAAGCTTGGAAAATAAATTTTTAGAGACATGAGAGGTCTGCTTTTAAAAGCCTGTTTTTATGATGTTGCAAAGCTGCTAGCATTTTCCTTGCAATTTTTCAAGACTGATGAAATGCTTGATCTATATCTTAGATAAATTTTATGATGTTACCCTTAAAATTCAGAAGAGAAATATATTTCTGTTAGTGGCAACATAAATCTAAAATTTGCTTTCTACCTTAACACAGAAGTTTTAGTTTGCTAAACAGCTTTTATTACATTATACTTTCTCTTCTGATATTCATAGAACTAGTCAAGAGAACATGTAAAGATAGTCAACCCACTGAATAATTTTTGTTTGTTAAAATTTAATCCTGCAATCAACAAATAATATTTTGTTTGAAAGAATTGAATAAATATGAAACATATCACTCAGCATTAAATGAGCATATTTCTTGTTTTTTCCTCATTAGTGGCAAACAAAATAGTTTATTAGAAAAAAACTCTCCACTTCCTTATGTTTATCCTATTAAACTCTCCACTGATTGATAAGTCACACAGTAAATAGATTTAAAGCTACATTTTTATCAGAAATTGTTCAAAAAATGAAATATAAATCTGAAATAAGATGATAGCTTATTATCTTAAGAGTATTAGCAGGATCAGCTAGACTGGAACTGTGTTGCTAAGTTATCTGAGAGTTACTTGAATTGCAGTAGGATAGATAGAAATGGAATAAATTTCTTTTAAACAGAAGTATTTAGTTATTTTCAGGCAAAAACGTTGATTAAATGTTTTAAAATAACAATTAACAAAGACATTCTGTATTCTAGTTCGGAGAGTTGGAAAAATAGATGCTACTTCCATTGCAGAACAGTTTATAGTGCCTGGGAAGAAAAGTATGCAACAAGAAAACCCCAAAATGGGGAAGAAAATGTAGATGCCTACAGTATCTCTGCAAAATTCTGCACAGCTTATCAATGTAGGGCTGTAGGAATTATGACACACATATACTAGCAGCATACAAAGAGTAAAAAAAAAGGCATGCAGAAAAATGTACAGCAACAGCACAAAACCTAAATTGTCACACACATATATAAAACATTAATATTCCTTGGGTGAGTGACTTGGCATTGATTGATACAGAGATTATATTATCTTATTACTTGGACTGCTCTTTATAGGTACATCATAATATACAATTATGTTAAGTTTAAATGTTATAAGTAATGCGTGAAAGCAATCTTAAGCCTCCAAGGTCAGTGGCTGAAGAAATTAGAATGGCAGGGCGATAAAACTCCACTAAATGAAGGGAAGAAAGCGTATGTCCTAGGAAATAAATAACAATTTCTGAGCAATTTTTCAAGCCATCAGCAATTTAGTGCAATAGGACATTAAGGAGACAGCTTGGGAATCAATGAATCCGCAGCCAATTTGCTTTCTTTAGACAAACTGATCAGCTATATCAACTGAATTAGCAGCCGAGTAATACAGCTGGTGCCATATTACTTTATCTGGGTGGAAGTGAGCAATGAAGATGGATGTAAAGATTGGGGAGTAAATGATCGGTTAAAAGTGGAAGCAGGGATGGTCAAAAACCCTCTGAAGGATATGCTACCTCTGGAGGGTAGCAAAACTCTATGCTCTGAGAACTAGAAATATTTCCCAATTCTCCATTTTGACATCAATAAGAAATATATCACAATTTCTTTCTAACCATGGCTGAGTAGGCAGTGAAAATTTATTTTCTCATTGATTTTGGCCATCAACATTATTATTTAACTGAGTGTACCTCACTTACTGGAGCAGATTTAAAGAGGAGAATATAATGCATTGCTTCATTAAATAATGCTTAATTTGTTAACATATACTCAATTTATGAACATTGTATCATACTGGATGTTTGAAAGGTTCTTTTTTAAAATATGGCCTACTGCATCTAATGAAATTAGTTTTCCAGAAATGCTGACATAAAATAATATACTGGTGTATGATTTGAATAAGGTAATTGATTGGTTAGATATCATCAGGTCATTGCTGACCACATGTTGATTTGTTCTTTACCTGGTCTTTCAGGTCTTCCATTGGTGCCTTCATTGCCACTGAAACTGAGTCCATCCACCTTGCTATTGGTCATCCTCTTCTTTTCGTTCCTTCTACCTTCCCCAGCATAAGAGTCCCAGCATAAGAGCCTCCTCCAAAGAGCTCAGTCTTTGCAAAATGTGATCAAAGTAGGATAAGTTGAATCTGATCACTTGTGCCTTGAATAAGAGCTCTGAGTCGATTAGTTTGATGATCCACTTCTGTTTTTTTCTTTGCTGCTGTCCATGGTATTTCATAAGTTTTCTCCAAGACAAAAATTGAAAAGTGTCAATACTCTTCCTATTCTGCTTCTTCAAAGTCCAACTTTCATTTCCATAAAGTATCATAGGGACTAGCATTGCTTGCACCTTTCTGATCTTTGTAGATGTAGACATATAACTGCATCTGAATATCTTTTCTATGACTTCCTTGGCTGTTGTAACAAGTGCTAATCTGTGACTTATTTCTTGACTGCTTGCTCCTTTAGTGTTGATCCTAAAAGGCAGAAGCTATCCAGCACTTCAATAGCTTCATTGATAATTCTGAGATTAACTTTTCTACCTGTACTCATTAGTGTGTTTTTGTTAGCATTTCATTTTAATCCTTTTTTTTTTTCATTGTGGTGCTTCACTTTTATTACTAGGACTTGCAGATCCTTTACAGTTTTCGCTATCAGGGTAATGTCATCAACATAGTGTCACCTCAACCAATAACCTATTGGTATTTATTCTTGTCTGTTGCTAAGCAAGACAGTTGTTAAGTGAGCTGTGCTCCATTTTACAGCCTTTTATGCCATCGTTGTTCAGCGAATTGCTGCAGTTGTTAAATGAATCATGTGGTTGTTAAGTGAATCTGGCTTCCCCATTGACTTTGCTTGTCAGAAGGTTGCAAAGGGTGATCACATGAACTGGGACACTTCAACCATCATAAATATGAGTCAGTTGCCAAGCATTTGAATTTGATTATGTGACCGTAAGGATGCTGCAACGGTCATAAGTGTGAAAAACAGTCATGTTACTTTCTTCCGTTGTAACTTTGAATGGTCACTAAATGAATGGTTGTAAGTTGAGGACAGTCTGTACTAAAAATAGTAAAAATCTGAGAAATGTAGAGCCAGGATTCAAGGAACTAATCATATTCCATAAAGATATAATACATGCTCTTCAGAAAAGAGATTCTGCCATTATAGTAAAAACTACTTGCTAAATCCCCCATGTCTCAACGGTGACTTATCATTTCATGTTGGGTAATTGATACATGTATTTACAATACATAAGTTTGAAACTTGTTTCAGTATAGATCCATAACTGAAATTTGGTCATTATACATTAACAATATAGCTGTTATTGCAGATTGTTTAATTGCATTTTTGCTTCCAGGTTATTGAAAATAACATTCATGTTTCTTTCTTGCAGTCATCACACTCAAACAACATCCTGGGATCATCCTAAAATGACTGAACTATTCCAATCATTATGTAAGTGCTCTTAAAACTAAACCCTCTCCATGTGCAAAAGTGCAGTTTATGCCACATAAGCAGGATACAAGTTACCCTATACCAGTGATGGCAAACCTTTTTCGCCTCGGGTGCCCACACCCATAATGCAATGCTCCCCCCATGCATGTGCACCCCGAACTGCCCCCCACGCATGCGTACAACCCCTCATGCTACCCCCCCCCCCCGTACGAATGCGCAGAAGCCTCACTGAAACCTCTGGACTTCCGGTAGGCCCGTTGGGCTGTTTTTCACTCTCCCCAGGGTTCAGAAAAGCCTCCTGAAGCCTAGGGACAGCAAAAAATGGCCCAACGGGCCAACTGGAAGTTCGGAAACGAAATTGAAATGGAGCTGCCCTACTACTTACCTTCAGATAGTTGCAACCAGGCCTTGCACACCTCGGCCCATTTCTTCTGCAACGGCAAAGCTTTCCTGAAGGCCTCTCTAGCCAATAACAGAGCTCTGGATCAATCTGGAACTCTGTTATCAGCTTCAGAGGCATTCAGGAAAGCTTTACCGGCTGCAGAAGAAATGGGCCGAAGTGTGGGAGGTCTGGCTGCAACTGTCCAAAGCCGAAGAAGTTCCTGAAGACCTCTGACTGCGAAGAGACTGGGGGTGACGCACACAAGTGAACTTCTGGTTGGCCCATTGGGTCGTTTTCGCCATCCCAAGCTTCAGGAGGCTTTCCTGAACCCTGGGGAGAGCGAAAACGGCCAAAAAGAAGGCTGAAAATCAGCTAGCCAGTGTGCAAATGCGCACTAGAGCTGACATAGGGCAACGCCTCATGTGCCCTCAGATATGGCTCTGCGTGCCACCTGTGGCACGTGTACCATAGGTTCATTAACACTGCCGTATACTTTGTCATAGTATCATTCATGTTAATTGTTCTTAAATTCAAATTATATCCTTGCACTTTTTTCACTTATATGAAATGTGGTACATAAGGACATTGTACCTCCTTAATAGCTACCAGGTTCAGTTTACTGATTGCATACCTTCTAGGTAAAGGAAAGGTATGTTGCAGTTTAAGCAGAATTTTGGTACAATGGTTGTATATATTCCTAAAAAAAAGCCATACTATCCCATGCATTTGAATATAATTTATTTCAAAACATGCTTGATGACACTCTAAGGAATATAATTTGGCTAGTGCTTCTTTAATAATAAATTCAAGGTATAAGAACCACATTATAGCAATAGGACTTAGACTTATATACTGCTTCACAGTGCTTTACAGTTCTCTCTAAGCAGTTTACAGAGTCAGCATATTGCCCCCAACAATCTGGGTCCCCATTTTATTGACCTTGGAAGGATGGAAGGCTGAGTCAATCTTGAGCTGGTCAGAATTGAACTCTTGGCAGTCGGCAGAATTCACCTGCAATACTGCATTCTTATCCCTGCGCCACCGTGGCTCTTTTATGAAAGCAGTACATGACTTTTAGAATCCAGAGTTGTGGAATGGTTAAGGTGCTGAGTTTAGGACTAGAGACACTTGACAAGTCTGCCTCAGCCATGAGGTATATGTTTTGAAAAAGCAAAGCCAGCACAATAGAGTGAGAGTGTTTAAAAGTTATAGGCTATCCCAGATAGTCTTTTTTAAAAAGAGTTTTAAAAAATTACACTTGCTAATTTATTGGATACTTTCATCTATCTCATATGCATGTGCATAACACTCTTTCCTCCCCCTGACCTGTATTATCCCAATTGAAATCCTACATCAGTTTAAGCATTCCATGTATCTGAGGAAGTGAACTACAGTTCACAAAATCGTATGTCTTTTAATAAAATCATTATTATGAAAAAGTGATACTTGATTCCTTCTAAATCTCAGTCATGGATATTCAGAGGATAATTTTAGGCCCGTCATCTTCTCCTAGCCCAATCTTTTTCATTTTTTTACAAGGTGAAAAAGTGAAAGAAGGAACATTATATATGCCTCTCCAATTTTCTGGGCAAAAGTCTGGAAATAAACGTTCTAGGTATATCCATCAAGGATTTTTGTTAAATGCATTATTAACACTTCTTAGCTAGCTATTGAAATTAAGAATCATGCAGTTAGAGATTGATCATGTGGCTTATTTATTTATTTAATTTGTCGGGCATATATTAGATAACAGGTATAAGTATAAACATGGACATGAACAAGGAATGAGTACAAGTAAATGGGGACAGTAGGACAGGGACAGTAGGCACGATGGTTCTCTTATGCACGCCCCCTTTTACGGACCTCTTAGGAATGGGGTGAGGTCCATGGTAGACAGTTTAAGGTTGAAACTGTGAGGTTTGAGGAAGTAACAACGGAGTCAGGTAGAGCATTCTAGGCGTTGACCACTCTGTTGCTGAAGTCGTATTTTCTGCAATCGAGTTTGGAGTGGTTTACCTTGAGTTTGTATCTATTGTTTGCCCGTGTATTATTGAGGTTGAAGCTGAAGAAGTCATTGACAGGTAGGACGTTGTAGCAGACAATTTTGTGTACTACACTTAGGTCAGACCGTAGTCTGACCTAATGGGAACCATTAGCCGCCCAGAGTCCCCCGGGAGTTGGGCGGCATACAAATCTATTTAAATAAATAAAATAAATAAATAAATAGTCTGACCTAATGGGAAGTTGCTTCCAGTGTGTGTTTATCAAAGTTTTGACTCTGAAGACTTGGAACTGTGAAAGTTGCTACTAGGAACCTCTGAGGACCTTTTCAAAAATATGCCATGGAGAGGACTGGTGCAGGGCAGAATCTGATACTAAAGATCAAGGTCTCATGCATTTCTGAAAGGCTTAGGGTTGGCCACTGGAGCATCTCCAAGGGTTGTTGCCACTAAAAAAGAAACACCTTCACTATATTTGACTTAATTTGCATTGAATCAATTCACTTTTACCCTGGGTCCATCATGTTCTGATCAATTTTTGAAATGCAGTTCTTAGTATGCCTGTTCATGGCTTGTTGCACATCTCCTTGTTACAGCAACTAGCCTGTTTTGTATTGTAACATAAATTGTTTTTTCTCATCTGAATCCATTCATGTAAATGTTACTAAGCTGTTCAAAGAAAACTGTCTAAAATGTTAAACAGCTGCCATTATAGGATCATTTTTTCTGAACAGGAACTAACTTTAAACCTCTCATTTGATTTCTTGTGTTGCATTCCTATTTTCTCTTCTTCTCTTAAATTAATTAAGAAAAGAATCAACTATTGATTGATGCACTATTGATGTATTTTGTTAAAACCGACGCTAAATGTTTGATGGTATTGGGTTAATGCTTCCTTAGAATATATTAACTTTCTCTTCTTTCTCTTTTTTTAGCTGATTTGAACAATGTGCGCTTTTCTGCTTACCGTACAGCCATCAAGATCCGGAGACTACAAAAAGCTTTGCGTTGTGAGTATGCTTTTCAAAATTCATTATTTCTTTATTGTCTGAGAAATCAAAGTTATCCCGAAGAATCTGGAGATAGTTTCTTAAGCTGCAGATTTTGATATTCAAAATGGTAATTCTAATCACTCCTAGCCTGAATCACTCTTCACCTAATTTGCATCACTTGTGTCATTGTTTTCGAATGACAGCGATTCATGCTCTTATCTCTTTGAGTTGAAATGCCTGGAAGGCACATGTCATGGACTGACTGCTTTACAAAGATTCAGAGACTGCAGTTGTTCCCAAATGCAACAGCCCAGCTGCTGATGGGAGTAAGCTGCTGCAGTGGCATAACAACCTCTGCTGTGGAATCCATCCATATTCTCCATTTAACCAGAGGCAAAATGCTTGAACTGGACTTAGAGACAGGTCTTCTTGGTAATTGCCCCTATTCCTTAAAGCATCTTTTGTCAGAGGTCCAAAATGGCTCCTTTTATACTGTCATTCTGGAAGGCTTTTAACATTATTTTATTTTGGTGAGTCTCCAGAGTTTAATGGTGTGCTTGCATGTTGTTGCTGGTAGGATGAGATATTAGCTTTATTTATTTGAGTTTGATATTAATAAGTTTATGATCATTTATGTTGCTATGGCTAATTTGTTTTTATGAATGTAATCCATCCATATATCCAAAAAGGATATAAATCATTTTGACTTTCATGGTATACAAACTGTAAATTAGTAAATAAATAACAAACATGGTGCCCAGGAAATGCATGGGTGGTACAGTTCCAAGCAATTAATGTAGGTAATAGATAAATGAGAAGAAGAGGGCAAGATGGTATAGAAAGAGCTGTTCCTGATTCCTTTTGGAGCAAAATATATGTTGGGGAAGGAAAAAAATTAGATACCACATCATATTAGCATGCAATAGGGAAATTCCTTTGCTGTTTGCTGAAAAAGCGATTCAAACATATATAGTTACATCTTTTAGTGAGCTAAATCATTTTGGATTCATGGTAGTAGGTTATACTTTTAAATAAACACATTTTTTTTCCTTTTAAAAAGTAATCCCTGCATCTGCAGAACATAATCTCTCAAGAGATTACACAGAATCGGGTAGCAAGAGGGGTATTTGACTAATGTTAACATTATTGAAACATCCAAATATACCTAGAAATCCACAGCTGTCTTTTTCATTCTCTCAGCTGTTTATTTTATTTTGCTTAGCAGCAGCCAAATCTTCTGCTTTTCTTCTATCATGGATTACACTGACAATTTATGTTCACAAAGGCAAATCAGGTTTCCAAAAGCTATCAACTTGCTATTTATACAGATAGCTGAAACTGCCATAGTATATTCATTTCTGTATTGCATAGTGTGAATGCAGTCATAGGGATAATTAAATGTAAATCCACTACAGAAATCCTCCCATAATATATAGTTCAGTAAAGTAAACAAAAGACAATTTTATTGTCATTTACCTGTATGCACAATGGCACACATTAAAATAAAATTTGTATGGCCAGCTCTCTAAATAAGAAACATCCCACATTTTGAACAATGTCACCAAAAATGTAAAACTTGAAATATATAAAAAGCATATGGATGGATGGATATACAGACAGACAGTCAATTAGTTAGCTTGGTCTAGTGGTTAACACCAGGCTAGAAAGCAGAAGACCATGAGTTCTAGGCCTGCCTTAGCCATGAAAGCCAGCTGGGTGACCCAATTCTGTCTCAGCCCAATTTACCTCACAGGGTTATTGTTGTGAGGGAAATAGGAGGAGAAAGGTGTGTTGGATATATTTGCCACCTTGAGTTATTTGTAAAAATAATAGAGGCAGTAAATAATAAATAAATAAATAAATAAATAAATAAATAAATAAATAAATAAATAAATAAATAAATAAATAAATAAATAAATAAATAAATAAATAAATAAGAAAAACATAGAAAATCTTTTGTCTGATATTGGCTGGCAACTATAAAATCTTGAACCAATGTATTCTTGGACTTCTGGTCTTTTAAACAAAACCTCTCTGATTTTTCAGTGAGACATTCTTTTGAGATATAAAATAACACTAGAACTCGTTGAAACATCAAGTGTTTTGTAGACAGATAATGAAGGAAAGATAGTGGTGAGACACTTCTGGCATTGAGAACTAGGTTAATCACACTTTTATTGTTAGTTTCGTCTTCCCAGAAAAAAAAAACAATGTAAGGTGTCCCTATTCACAGATAAATTACTGGAAATCTCTTTAGCACTGATGTTGTGCAGAATGACTATAAATGACTGAGGTCAAAAATCTTGTTTGGCTGCCAGGCCTCACTGAATCCAAATCCAATTTTGTTCTTTTAAACTAATCTCTCTGAAGCAGAAATGCTAACAGGTGTTCTTTTTTTTCTTTTTTCTTTTACTTTCCAACAGCTCTGACAATAAAACATTTTATAATCTCTGTGCAGAAATAAGCAGTCACGATATTAGTTATTAAATGTATTGAATTCAACAATAGATCTTTAAACAACACTACATTTACAGTTATTCTCGACATGGTTTTTAAAGCTTGGTAGCCTACCTCTGTTTGGGATAGGTAAAGTGAAACAAGTCTTGTATATTTTATTATTAGAAGGCACCAAAAATAAGTTGAAAAACTTCAATTTGGAGACTGTAATTCTCTAACCTGTAAATTTGGATGAACAACTCGGCAATGATTCCATTTTTAGGTGTCACCCAAACCAAGCTGTCATGTATAGTCTGTTGAAATGAGAAATAGTTACTACAATTTAAATCTCTAAGGGTGCCAGACAGGTAGTCCTCAATTTACAACCATATGAGTCCAAAATTTCCATTGCTGACAGTTGTTAAGTGAGTTGTGCCCCATTTTACAACTTTTTTTTTGGCTATGGTTGCTAAGCAAATTATTGTTAATTGAATCGTGTGGTTGATAAGTGAATCTGGCTTTCCCCATGGACTTTGTTTGTCAGAAGCCAGCTGGGAAGGTTATAAATGATGATTGCATGACCTCTGCAATCATAAATAAATGCCAGTTATCAAGCACCCAATTGTGATCTCATGACTGTGGAGATGCGGCAACGGTTGTGTGAAACCTTGTTATAAGTCACTTTTTTTCAGTGCCATTGTAACTTTAAATGATCCCTCCAAAATGGTTGTAAGTTGAAGACTACGTGTATAGTGATAACACTTTAAAGCAAAGAGAATGTTGGATTGAATCACCTTTAACAGAGGCTCATCATTTGATTGTTAGAGGCGACTGTTTAGCATACCAATCGCAGAGTTCAGAGGCTTTGGGGTAGAAATTATAAAGATGTCTGAAGAATGTTGGGAATCTGTTTTGACAATAATATGCGTTAATAAAAATGTACAGTGTTGGTCTATAATAGTTCGAATATGTGTAGTCCAGTGGTGAAATTCATTTTTTTACTACCGGTTCTATGGGCATGGCTTGGTAGACATGATGTCGCTTGGTGCGTGTGGCAGGGGAAGGATACTGCAAAATCTCCATTCCCACCCCACTCCTGGGGGAAGGATATTGCAAAATCTCCATTCCCACACTGGGGCCAGCCAGGGGTGGTATTTGCCGGTTCGCCGAACTACTCAAAATTTCCACTACCGGTTCTCCGAACTACTCAAAATTTCTGCTACCGGTTCTCCAGAACCTGTCAAAACCTGCTGGATTTCACCCCTGGTGTAGTCCCAATATATTTGATGAGTACTTGGTTGGGAAAGGCTACTCTTGACTAATTTTTGTCTCACTGGTTAATGATAGCAGAAGCAGAAGGATATGCAATATTTTTGTTATCTAATATTCAGCACAACTAAATGATAATCCTCCTTGCTTATAACTTAAACTCTCTATAGCTGCAACACTTTTTGGAGTGCTACCTATAATTGGGAATTGTGGAAAAAGGGATGAAATTGCCTAAGACTTTTGTAAAAGAAGGGAATGAGAATTGTATGAGAGAAATACTAACATTGGGATTTTTTTTATTGCTAAGTGCTGCATCAGTGGTAGCAAATGTTTGCCAATACTTTTCTGTCCTACTATTATAAAGAGCTTTTCTGTGTAATTTCATATCAGTGATATGTAATAATTTATCACTCATCCTAAAACTGGCAAACTGATCATATAAAAAGGTTTGAAAGAAACTAAATATTAACATTCCAAATGTACATATCAGGTGAAAAGAATGTGAAGATAACACACTGTTTGCATTTTTTTTATCGTTTCTAGTAAAAGTTGTCTCTAAAGATTATGGAACCATTTGGCTTCCAGCTTAAATCCTTTTTATCTCCATGAAATGCCTGCCTCCATAATTTAAGACTACTTGGGGAAAAATTCATAAAGAGCTTTTTTTGTCTCCTATCTCATTGAACAGATGATAATTAGTTTCCCATAATCACTGTTGTAACTACAGGTCCTTTTGAAATTAACACATATTGTTGTCATCAGCTGTAACAAAAATGGGAGCTTCCATAATGGATGACTACCACTTCATATGTGCAAAGCCCCATTTTCACATTTTTTTCAAGATCATTAAGGGATCTTAAATGATACATAATTTTGCATGCTCTGCTTAGCACTGTTGGATGCCAATATACAAAGCAATTGCTGAATCCTGTTTAGATATCTTTGAAATCAAGATGATTAATGCTTGTTTACATCTTGTACCCAGAAGCCCTCACTGCCATCCCAGTTTAGAATTCTTGGTTATAAATGGTGCTTCTTGTCAGAAACATT
The DNA here is from genome assembly GCA_023053685.1 of Diadophis punctatus similis. Classification (NCBI taxonomy): domain Eukaryota; kingdom Metazoa; phylum Chordata; class Lepidosauria; order Squamata; family Dipsadidae; genus Diadophis; species Diadophis punctatus. Next base: position 91,158,260 of record JALIGW010000001.1, on the reverse strand, counting down.
AAGTCTTTAACTTTGTCAGAATATCGAAGCTTTTCACCTGTCACAAAGGTTATCTTTTAAGATATCATTATCTTCATTTTAAAGGTTTTAGCTGAGATTTCATGTAGTTAAATAGCCTGGAAGATGAAAACATTTTGATCCCATGCCAAAAAGATATCAACATTTTGATCCCATGCCACAAAGATATTCTTTTGGAAGAATATCTCTCTCAAACCTGTATGCTTAATTTGGATGATTTCCCAGTAAATGTGCCACTTGAAATAAAAATATTTTCTGTTTTTCTTAAAACTTTGATATATTTATAAATCTTGTTCATGCATGCTATATTATCCTATGCAAAAGTACATTGATGTGTTGCTTCCTGAGAATTATAATTTAGGGTGCCTTCAAATGTTTAGTCACCCTTAGTGTTATACGCACTCAGAATATTGTAAATTTATCTATTTATTGTAAAATTTATCTATTTATTGGAAAAGCAATAAATAGATAAAATGAAGATGACATACATGACTGAAATTCTGCTGGATAGGGATATGAATGACACAGCATCCTAGCTCAAGTATTTCTCATAGCAGTAAACCAAATTTCAAACAAGATTAAATGCTAAATGATTTCTGCATCTACATCTATAAAGCAGATGGCTTTGGACTGTTAAATGCAGACTGCTTATACAAACACTTTTATTTAACATCATGAGTTGGAAAATAACTGAGAAAATGCTTCTCGAACTGTAATATTGCTTTGCTTTAGGGCAGCGGTTCTCAACCTGTGGATCGCGACCTCTTTGAGGGTCAAACAACCCTTTCACAGGGGTCGCCTAAGACCATTGGAAAACACATATTTCCGATGGTCTTAGGAACCACCGGTCCTCTATCCGTCTCCAGGTGGGTCCACCCACATGCAAATAGACTACTGCAAAAAAAAAAATCTGTACCATGGGTACTTCTGAGCATGCGCGGAAGCCGAATTTCCGGCACTGCGCATGCATCTCCATCTTGTTTTCGGCTTCTTTTTTTGTAATTTTCTTTAAAAAAAATTCGGCAATGCGTGCGCGTGCAAAGTGCACGCGCGCCCATGAGGCGCAGCCATGCAGCGCAGGAGGAAGCAAACCGGCAGCGAGGTAAAATAGAACCCACCCCCGAGTTTCCTAATAATTTTATTATTTTATGGTTGGGGGTCACCACAACATGAGGAACTGTATTAAAGGGTTGCAGCATTAGGAAGGTTGAGAACCACTGCTTTAGGGCTTAGAGAACTCATATGCTTGTGATAAAAGAAATTCTTTCAGTTGACACACACATATATATATATATATATTGCCAGTGGACCTCTTGGACTTAAACTCAACGAATGAAGCTTTTAAACAGCACAAATTGATTCAGAATGATCAGCTCCTTTGCGTTCAGGATATCCTCAGCTGCCTCACTACAATTTACAGTGGAATGGAAGAAAAGCATGAAGATCTTGTGAACTTTCCACTCTGCATAGATATGTGTCTGAACTGGCTGCTCAACGTTTATGATAGGTAAGTGTGAGATGTTCAGGAAAACCTTGTAAGTGCAGCAATGTCCTTTTACTGTTATATGTGGGAAAGATAAAACAAATCCACATATTCTTAATGCTTTTTTAATGTCAGTAAAAACCTCAAATGTGTTTACTAACTTCTGCTTGATAGATACCCTTGATTACTATTTTCAGAAGGCTAAATACCTTAAATGAAATCAGATCTAGAAATTGTTAGGTTCCTAGTTTTATGGGAAGAAGGAGCCACTGAGATTTGAACGCAATTACAGAATTCAACAGGTCCTCGATATTTTGCTTCATGTGGAACCTTGCCTAGCCTTTTTATAACTCACTGTTATTTTCCACTTTGTACAGTATGTGTTCAAACTGATGCAAATTTTACTCTTTTCCTGTAAAATTCCCCAACAGTAAAATGATTGTGCGTAACTTTATCTTAACATTTTTCGCAAATGGGCTTGGTTGGTTTCTAATTCATCACTTAACATGCTCATGGTTTATATCATTGACGTATACCATTTTTAAATAATTACCCACCTACAGGTGCCATCTGCTTCTCTCATGCTATTAATCTGGAATTTAATTAGCATCTGTAAGACATGCTCACTGATGTTTATGGCCTTTGTAAGACATTAAGTGAAAACAATTGACAGCAATACCTATTGTCTTTTGTATTTCTGTCACATTAAGAATTATTTATTCCTCACATTAAGTCAGTAGACAGAACAAAAGTGAAATTTAATATCACTGAATATTATTTTTCAAAGATTCATATATTTTAGAATCCATTAACATCTGCTCTGTAAAATTGCTCCAGCTTTAAACATAAGCCTATAAACATTTGCATTGCAAATATGGTTTAAGTATGTAACACTGAAAACATAGTAATGTACTTGGAGCTAAAGAATACCATGAGAAATTAGAATCCTTACCGCTGATTTTCTTGTGGAAGAATTTCCGGCAGTGCCAGACATTAAGGACTTTCTGAATGAGGTGAATTGTTTCATAGAGAGTTGAAAAGAAAAACTGGTTGCCTGTAAATGGTATAGATCAGGGGTGTCAAACTTGAGGGCTGCATCAGGGTTGTGTTTGACCTTGGGGGCCGGTGTGGGTGTGGCCAGGGTGGGGGTGATGGGGTGGTCCGATTGCTCTGCCAGCAAAAACGGGCTCCTGAGCTTCGTTTTTGGTTGAGAAGGCCTCCTGCAACGCTCTACCAGTGAAAACGGAGCTCGGGAGGGCCACATGCAGCCCTCCTGAGCTCCGTTTTCACTGGCAGAGGCACAGAGGGCCAGTCCTTCGCTGTTTCCAGGGAGGCCTAGTGAGCTGGATCCGGGCCCCGGGCCTTGAGTTTGATACCCCTGGTGTCACCTTGGGACACAAAATGAACTGCAAACTAGGCAACCACCACACAAAAGGTATCTCTGCCCATGAACACAAAAGGGATATAGGAAGCACTTCAGAAAGGACCCTCTCTAGTTTTCAGGGACGTAAAAATGACGGAGGTGAAAAATACTTTCAGACTTGCAAGATTCTATTTCGATTTCTGTAACTTTGATCCGGGACCTGGGGGTTGAGCATTCCTAAAGTGATCTATTGTTTTTGGCAATATTTTTGGAAGTGGTTGGTTATTGCCTTCTTCCTAAGGCTAAAAGGCAATGGCTGCCCCAAGGAAGGCAAAACTAGAACTCACAGTCTTTTGGTTTATAACCTTATGCCTTAACCACTTCAGAAAGATCCAGGGACTTGTCCAAGTCATTGTCAAGAGTCAAGGCTGACTCAAAGGCAAAAAAAAAAAAAATGTGTGGAAGAGGGAAGAGACTGGCGAAATGTCCAGAGAAAAAGGCAGTGCCCAGCAAGTCTTCCTGATTAACTTTCTCATTTGCAGAAGCACTGCTTCTTTCACTGGTTTTGTTGCCAGTGATGGTTTTGTAAATACCAGACTGCATAAGATTGAAGTCATACTGCTAGATGAAATCAGTACTATGCGTTTTCTAATTGACATATGCACCCAACATTTTTGCTCTAATGTACATACACATCAAAGTTTTTAAAGCTCAGACTAGGCAAATCGTGCTCTGAAAAATATTAATGTACCTGTAGATACTATAATTTGCATTCAGTTGTCATCAGCTCCTGCAGTGCAGGGTGTCACATTATTAGGACATGCTGTGATGTTGAACGCTTGAACTACAATGCGTTATAATTAATGTGTTTAAGCTGAATGTAAATATTTAGAGTTTGCACTGAACATTTGTGAAAGAGACTCATTGATATGATTAGTAGCTAATGTCTATAAATTGAAGTACACCAGGTGTTTTTGCTAGCTCTTTCAGTGTTTGAATTAAATTATACCACCTCCTGCCAACTATTTTAATGGTGTTTCTATAACAGTGCCCGAACTGGAAAAATCAGAGTGCAATCCCTGAAGATTGGCTTAATATCTCTTTCTAAGGGTCTCTTGGAAGAAAAATACAGATGTGAGTATGTTTTAAATATAATTCTGCAAAATCCATAATTTTGCCAAGGTTTGGCAAGAGATGAAGTAGAGTTGTTTGGAACAAGTGCATTTCTCTGTCCTTTTCTGTCTGTCTATCCAAACCCATAGCCATGCTTGTGTGCACACACATACACACTTGTCACTGAATATTATTAAACTGTTAAATTTACATCCCCTTTTGATTCTGTATTTGAAGTAGGGCAATATTCGAGCTTCAGTTTCAACGAAGACCTCATTCCGATAAAATGTTGTGTCAAAATGTAGAATCATTAGTAATTAATTAAATTTATTGGCCACCCAACTTGGCCACAGGCTAACTCTGAGTGGCTTACACTACTTTCTTCAGAATTTCCTTCATTGGCACAGTAAGGCACAGGTAATTTATATTCTGCTTCAGAAACCAGTGTGCCCCAATACCAGATGTTCTGGTAATGTTAAAGGAAACTGACCTATAGCCAAATAGCAGTTTCATTTTGTATTATAAGTATTTGCAGCAATGCCTCTGTATAGTAGAGAACTACCCAGTGGGATAGTAGAGAATACCCAGTGAGGCAGTTTAGTTCAATCAGTATAAATGGATGTTTTGTAACAAAACATAACTTCTATGGCAACCATGTTGTAAATAGATAAGTGTCATATGAGAAGCATTTTTAATGCCCCATCACACCTTCACATAATTCTAAATATACAGTCAGCTCAAAAGGTCTAGCTCTTATGTAAACTTTCTGTACCTCCCCCTTCTGCACATACACAGATTCCTATTAGCTATTTCTATTACTTTCCTCACTGGTTGATTATCCAGGAATACACTGCTATATGAGAAGAACAAATAAGAACTGCGTGCTGTTCTACAGCACATGATAAGATCGATTTTTTTTCCTATAGAGTTAAAGAAAATATAGTTTGGGGAAAATTTGAAACTTTATGCATAATTCAGCTGTTAGCAAATGTCATTAAGTTTAAAAAATACCTTTCAAGTAAACATTTGAGGACAATCAAATCAAAGGAAATTAAGTTACCAGAAAACAGAAGGGGATTTCTATTTATTAGAATATTTATAAACTGCCATTCCTCTTTACCTAATCAACTAGTCCTATAAAGTAAAGCAAATAAAACGATTGAATTAGTAATGACCCATCTCATTGCAATGGATTATATGTTCTGTTTTACAAAGTAGATTTGATGTTTACTGTTCATAGTAGCATTGGCCTTTTACATTGTATTAAGCTAAAGTTCTATCGTAATAAAATTAGTATATAATAGATGCTAACAGCGGGCATGCAGTGGGCATTCTGTGTAATTCAGATCTGCAGAATAAAATAAAATGACATACATTGTTTTTGTTTCTTTGCTAGCAAATGATCCTTTGTGCCATATTTGTTTAATAAAAAAAGAATTCTTTTAAATCCTAATCTGAGTCTCACTGGCTCAAGGTTGACTCAGCCTTCCATCCTTCCGAGGTCGGTAAAATGAGGACCCAGATTGTTGGGGGCAATATGCTGACTCTGTAAACTGCTTAGAGAGGGCTGTAAAGCACTGTGAAGCGGTACATAAGTCTAAATGCTATTGCTGTTGCTATATTCTTAGTATACCCTCTTGGGAAGGTAACTGCTTAGAGCAGGGATCTTTTGGTCCACACTGGAATTTGTATAACATGTGGGTGCTCTCGCAAAATAGCTTATAACCAGATAAAGCACCACTTTACCTGATGTACGTGCCATCTTCTTGATATTTTTCTCTGCATGTCATCTAAACAAGCCTGCTTATCTTTATTATGGGCAAATGAATGTACTTCCAAACAAAATACATTTGGTGCTTAGCTAGAACCATCCATTTTTATCAGTCTAAGAAGTAAAAAAGTTTGGTTGGAAGCATGCAAGCTTTTTTTTCTTTAATTAAAATATTTTTTTAAAAAAAATCTCATAAGTGGGGAACTTAGTGGGCAAAAAGGAACAATCCTCAGGACCTCTGGAATCTCCAGACATCATTTTGGAATCCCCAAGTTTAAATAAATGTTTACTGTGACACAGCGGCAGGTTCCTCCCTTACTGGTGCGGTGCACTGCGCGCGCATCTCCACGCTTCAGGCGTGCGCGCCCTTTCACGCAATTTTGCTTCTGCGCATGCATGGAAGCAAAATCTCACCAAAATCTCAGGAGGGGACGCGCACGTGCGTGAGATTTTGGCGAAATTTTGCTTCCGTGCATGCGCAGAAGCAAAATATCACCAAAATCTCTTTCTCGCGCACGTGCCTTCGCAATATTTCGGTGCGATTTTGCTTCCGCGCATGCGCAGAAGCAAAATCGCCCAAAAATTCTCAGAAAATGATGGCGACGCGCACGGTGGACCGGCAGAGAGGACTCTGGAGCGGTCGTGCGCAAATTGCGCAATCGGCTGCTCCCTACCGGAGCTACGCACCGGGCAGCTCTGGCAGGAACCCACCTCTGCTGTGACAGAAGAAGTACCACCTGCTCAATTTAATTGGAAAAAATATTTTTGAATCAAAATACAAATAAATAAATAAAAAACAGTTGGTTACTGGCTAATGAAACAACAGATTCTTGGAATACATTATAAATGAACCTATACTCTTTAATTAGCTCTAAATACAATATGTAAATATTATGTCACTTATCAGTGAAACTCAGAGCCAAAAATGCTATAAAATAAGGAATGTTCAGTTCATAAATTCTTTGACAAATGTATGAAAAGTTACATGTCACATATTTGGAACATGATTTTACAGAAGTAATTCTACCTCAGGATTGATAAAAGATGATTGACATGTGAATACTTTATGATTTGGAAGCAGAGTTAGTGTGATTCAAGTTTATCTGCTCATAAATATATCTTAAGCATGCAGTATAAATGATTAGGTAAATATTAGACTAGGAAGAATGTGCTGAAGTCATTTCAGATAACTGAAATGGAAAAGTCTGTTAGATTCTTCTCTCTTCCATGTAGTATTTAAATATATCTGCTAAACCAACAGTGTACAAGTCTTGATAGAGAGAAACATGCTAGATATTTTGTTGTTTGAATGTTATTGTAACTTTGTAATTTTGTGATATGATTATCTTTTATTTTAACCCATAACAGAATGTGTTTTAATGAAATGAGAAACATACTTTCAATTTGGAGAGTGAGTTTAAAAAACAAATACTCTGTGTTTAAAACCCCACAAAGAGACTTAGGTTTTCAGGGTGAATGGTGTAATGTAGCTTGGTGCTGTACTTCAATAACTCTTAAATACGTTGAAGAACTATTAAGTTATGGGTGTCCAACTTTCTGCTTGCACTGGGCTGCATTGAGTGAAGACGAATTGTCTTGGGCCTCATATACAAAATACAGATAGTCCTTGACTTACAGCAGTTCATTTAGTGACCATTCGAAGTTACAACCATTTAAGTTACAACACACTGAAAAAAGTGAGTTATGACCATTTTTCACAGTTACTATCTTTGCAGTATCCCCATGATCATGTGATCAAAATTCATATCCTTGGCCAACTGGTTCATACTTATGACCGTTGCAGCATCCCAGGATCATGTGATCTGACAAGCAAAATCAATGGGGGAGCCAGATTCACTTAACAACCGTGTTACTAACTTATCAACTGCAGTGATTCTCTTAACAACTGTGGCAAGAAATGTCATAAAATGGGGCAAAACTCACTTAACAAATTTCTCACTTAACAATGATAATTTTGGGTTCAATTGTGGTCGTAAGTTGAGGACTACCTGTATATAATACAGTTAAGGTATATAAATCACATAATAATGTTAAAAGTTTACAATCTTGTGGGGCTGCATTACTAGATGTCCAGGGCCAAATGTGGGCCATGAGCCATGGGTTGTACAGGTCTGTGTTAAGCTAACAGCTTAAATAAAACAGAAATACAAAAACGGATTTTTTTAATACAATTATTTACATTTTCAAGAGAATAAAAACTTTTTACAACAATATTGATAACAAACAATATTGATGATGATTGCTATGAAACTTATTCCCCCCCCCCCAAGTTTTGGTGGATAATTGATCTCTATTCCTTATTTCCTTTTTCATGTACTATTTATAAGAAACAGCAAAAATATATGATAGCGCCTATTTTAATAGCCAACATGTCACTGTGGAATGCAGAGACAGTATTAGTTAAAAGGCAAAACGAAGCCAAAATAGCCCTAAAATACCTCTTCCTCGTTCTGTTCAATTTAGATTGATTTTTCTGTGATCTTCCTTTATTAACAAATAAGAAATGGTAGAGAATGGCAGACATTAAAGCGGTGCCTGAAATGCAAATTTTACAGGAATTGTAAGGAAAGCTCCATTTTGCAATTCTACGCTGTGCACTAAGGAAGAGATGGCTTAGAGTAATTCACAGGTAAAATTGGAAGAAATGAGAAATTCTCAATCCTTCTCAAGCAAGTGTCCATTTTCCTCCCCCCTCCCTTTTTGCCTTGAAGATCTCTTTAGAGAAGTGGCCGGACCTACCGAAATGTGTGACCAGAGGCAGCTTGGCTTGTTATTGCACGATGCTATCCAAATCCCACGACAGCTTGGGGAAGTAGCCGCTTTTGGAGGCAGTAACATTGAGCCCAGTGTCCGCAGCTGTTTCCAGCAGGTAATTGTCTCTGTTTCCATTTCTGGATGCTCTAAATATAGTTACGAGGGTGAGTCAAAAAGTAATGCCATTTTCTTTAGGACAGGTATAATTACCAACACAGGAACATGTAGCATACATCAAAATGAAGCTTGTCCTCTGTGGATCACATCCCTACTTCTCAACTGGAATATTCGTCACTGGAATAATAATCCTCCATACTCACCAGATTTAGCGCCTTCAGACTATCATCTCTTCGGCCCCATGAAAGAGGGTTTGGGAGGCAAACGTTATTCCAGTGACGAGGAAGTGAAAACTGCAGTGAAGAAGTGGCTCAAAGAACAGTCAACAAAATTTTACGAGGAGCTTCTTTATGAAGAAGGAATGAGGTTACAATTAAAATCAATGGAGCAATTAAAAGAAGAAGGAGCAATTAAGTCTTGGTTCCAATATGGGCAACTGCAGTCCAGATGGAAAGAGGATTCAAGAACAGGTATCTCGCAGCAAGATGATAACCTGATAAACCAAATAAAGAATAAAGGACCAATGCATATAACGAGATTATATAATGTATTAGTGGAATTAGATTCTGAAACAGAGCTAGTTAAGGATTGTATGATTTAATGGGCGCAAAATATTGGTGAACCTATAATGATGGAAACATGGGAGAATATATGGGTTAGAAATGTAAAATTTACACAAGCTCAAAATTTAAGAGAAAAATTTTATAAAATGTTTTATAGATGGCATTTTGATCCAAAGAAACTAGCTTGTATGTATCCAAATTTACAACCTAAATGTTGGAGATGTGAATGTGAAGATGCAACTTATTTTCATGTTTGGTGGTCTTGTAGGAAAATTAAGGCTTTTTGGATTAAAATATGGTGGATTATTCAGAATATTTTGAAGAAAAAAATTAAGTTTACACCACAGTTTTTCTTGCTGGGAATAATTATGGACTGTACTGTAATAGAGACTAAACTGATTTTGAACTTGATAACGGCTGCCAGATTGTTGGTAGCACAATACTGGAAGAAAGAGGATATACCTACTATTGAGGAATGGACAATAAAAGTTACACACCTGGCAGAAATGGCAAGAATTTCATCATACTTAAAAGATCATTCAAATGAAAGATACATATTGGAATGGAGTAGATGGACTGATTATATTCAAAAAAAGTATCAGATTAAGAAGATATATATAGTTTAATAATGATATATGGTTAGAATTTTAGAATGGTTTTTATAATAGAATCTATGTTTTGTTAGCATATTTTAGTTTATGGTTATTTGAAGATTATATCCTGTGTTCTTTCTGGGAAGTCGGGGTAGGGGAGGGAGGGGGTTGGGGGGAAGGGGGGGGGATTTAAAAAATTTTGTACTTTGTACTAATAAAACTTTTTCAATTAAAAAAATATTTTTACGAGGCAGGGATACATGCTCTCATTCAAAGGTGGAACATTGCTATTGAGAGAAACGGTGACTATCTTGAGAAGTAGGGATGTGATCCATAGAGGACCAGCTTCATTTTGATGTATGTTACATGTTCCTGTGTTGGTAATTATACCTGTCCTAAAGAAAATGGCATTACGTTTTGACTCACCCTCGTACATTCAGATGTTAGTTGGGTTCAGAGGAAGTCTCTTACAGACCTTCTGAAGATTTGAAACTCACTTCTGGAGGAAGAGGAACATACCAGAATAACAAAGCTGAGGACTGGATTGAACGACTGAGGAACGTCACCAGGGAGGTGGATCCTCAGAAAATTCAACCCAGTCCATAGAGCTATGAGGCTAGAACAACCCATCCTGGACTCTGCCTTCGATGTGAGGGAAAATAACAAATTAACAGAGTTGGAAGGGAACTTGGAAGTCTTCTAGTCCAACCCCTTGCTCAGGCAGGAAACCCTAGGCATTGGGGACCCAATGCACCCATTACTGCCATCCTTTCCTTTAATCATTTGAAGTGCCTGGAATGGGCTTTAGCCTCATAAGTTTGTAGCACTGACCTGATTGGAAAGGCTTATACAGATCGTTCTCGACTTAGGAACACAGTTGGGACCATAGCTAAGTAAGGATGTTGTTAAGTGATTCACACCTGATTTTATGACCTTTTTTGCCATGGTTGTTAAGTGAATCACACTTAAGTTGTTAAGCAAATCTGGCTTTATTGACTTTGCTTGTCAGAAACTGGCTGGGAAGGTTGCCAGTGGTGATCAAATGACCCCAAGGATGCTGCAGTCATAAGTACAAGCCAGTTGCAAGTGCCCAAATTTTGATCACTTGACCATGGGGATGCTGCAGTGGTCATAAATGCGAAGATTGGTCATAAGTCACTTTTTTAGTACTGTTATAACTGCACTAAAAAAGAATGATTGTAAGTCAACTATCTGTACAAAGGGCGCTTCAATTACAGCGGAAGTAATTGCCTTTTCTTCTTTGACTGAATATTGGTGGGACGAGTAATGTTTCCTTGAAGGTCAACTTGGAATACATTTTTTTAAGAAAATAGATTGGACAGGAAGCTTTAATATGAATGTTAAATTCTTTTTAATCTCATCCTCATTTATCAGCATAATAATAAGCCAGAAATTGACGTAAAGCAGTTCATAGACTGGATGCGTCTGGAGCCACAATCTATGGTATGGTTGCCAGTTCTACACAGAGTAGCAGCTTCAGAAACAGCAAAACATCAGGCCAAGTGCAACATCTGTAAGGAATGTCCAATTGTTGGCTTTAGGTGAGCAAAATAAAACGCCTTTTATGAATTGCACCAGTAATTTAATCGACTTATATTCCAGCTTCATTGTACATGCTATGCTAGTAACTCATTACTTAATATGTTATAAGTTAGAGACTCATAAAAAGTAGAGGGGGGGGCTTAGAGGACTTCTAGTCAGTACAGGCTGCACTACAACTTCTCTGTAGTGATGACCATCTTAGCCTCTGTCTGAAGATGGATGGATGGATGGATGGATGGAAGGAAGGAAGGAAGGAAGGAAGGAAGGAAGGAAGGAAGGAAGGAAGGAAGGAAGGATAATTTCTGATGCTCCTTGCCATCTTCCCACAAGGAAACTCAATAGGGAAGCTGACAGTACTGTATATTGGAAATCGATCTTGCTCTTGCTGCTTTTTTTGCCCACTTGTGGTCATTCTGTTTATTTAGGTAATGAAATATCTCTGAAACTATGACCCAACAGGTCACAGATTGTCTAGTCTCTATGCTAATAACAACTTCAGAAAGACACTTTTTATCACTAACATGGGAAAGATTGCAAGGTTAAATCCTCTCTGTCCATCTTTGGTAGTCTCATCACTGTTTGATTCCTTTGCAGCTTCTGTTTTGTTTTAAGGACAGTGTGTTAGATGTATTTACTTAGTACAAATGAGAAAAATGGATATAAAGTAAAGAAAATGAATGATTACAAAGCGAAGGAAGGAAAAAAAGTCAATGTGGCTATTGCATCCAATCATAAAAATAAATTACATTATTTAAATGAATTACATTATTTAAATCATATTTTATGTCACACTGGAGTAGCAATAGCTGGTTCAGCATTTCTCAGCCTAACCCCTAGATTATCTACATACAGTATATTCAAAAGTCGGCTACAAACATTGGCATTAACACTAAAGTACATCAATATCAGCAATCATTCAGATACTGTTTGGAGTATCTAAAAGTTTGTTTGCACAAAAGTATATAATCTTGCTATCTGCTAAAAATAATCATGAATTCTGGAGTTCCCACATTTCTAAATGGGTCACTAGTAAAAAGAAAATTAGGTCATTATCTTCTCTGTGTCACTAGGCCACACCATTAGCCACTGACTATTACAAACCCTATTAAGCAATAGCAATATCACTTAGATTAATATACTGCTTCACAGTGTTTTACAGCCCTCTCTAAGCGATTTGCAGAGTCAGCATATTGCCCCCAACAATCTGGGTCCTCATTTTATCCACCTCGGAAGGCTGGAAGAAGGATGGAAGGCTGAGTTAACCTTGAGCCGGTCAGGATCGAACCCTTGGCAGTGAACTGAATTTGTCTGCAATACTGCATTCTAACCACTATGCTACCATGGCTCATTGCAGCATTTTCCTGATTCTAAAACACTGAAAAGTCAGGTTATGCTGTTCTAATACAGCAAATGCTGGTTGCTATTTACCTATCTTCTCTTCACAGAATATATTTAAAAATGGATTCATTTTCCCCTTTATTGAAACTCAGTTTTATTCATTTAGATGTAAAATAATTTGTCAGCTGGCATTGACAAAAGGGAGCCCAATAACCTTATCATATATTTCTGTTGATTTTGTTATTAAGTGTTTATGACAGCCTAACAGAAATTGCCTATTTTGTAGTTAAATCTTCCACTAAAGCCAATGCTGGAAATTTAAGTAAAACACAATATTTTTGTTAGCTGCTAATCAAAAATGCCTTTTATCCATCTGAAGCCTCCCAGGAAATAGCCCTGACATCCATGGGATGAACATTTTCAACTTAACTTATTTTGTCATAGATCAAAGTGGCCTGGTCTGTCCTAAAATTGAAATATTTTAAACACTGGACAGAATGATTAAGGGTTGCTTCTTCCTTTTTTCAAACTCCTTCTTTTGAATTGCCATCAAAATAATTGAATAAATAATGTAAAACCTAGCTGTGAACACAACTGTAAGTACAAAATATATACCATATTTTTCGGAGTATAAGACGCACCGGAGTATAAGACGCATCTTAGTTTTTGGGAAGGAAAATAGGGGAAAACAATCTGCCTACCAGGTATTCATCTGGCTAGCATCCTTAGTCTGGTCAGCTTCAGCACATTATTTTATCCCCTGGTTAGGACTTAAAAAAACCTTCTTCTGAGAGAGTAACAATGAAAGAGCATGCAAGCAGGTAAGAGCTGGGAAGATCGTTAGCACCTAGTTAGGGCTAGAAAAAAACTTATTCAGAGCAAGTAGAGCAATGAAAAAAAAACCTGCAAAGACTTAGGGCTGGAAAAACATTCTTCTGAGAGAATAACAATGAAAGAACCTGCAAGCCAGTAAGAGCTGGGAAGATCGTTAGCACCTAGTTAGGGCTAAAAACAAACTTATTCGGAGCAGTTTCAGCACATTATTTTATCCCCTGGTTAGGACTTAAAAAAACCTTCTTCTGAGAGAATAACAATGAAAGAGCCTGCAAGCCAGTAAGAGCTGGGAAGATCGTTAGCACCTGGTTAGGGCTAAAAACAAATTTATTCGGAGCAGCTTCAGCACATTATTTTATCCCCTGGTTAGGACTTAAAAAAACCTTCTTCTGAGAGAATAACAATGAAAGAGCCTGCAAGCCGGTAAGAGCTGGGAAGATAGCACCTGGTTAGGGCTAGAAAAAAACTTATTCGGAGCAAGTAGAGCAATGAAAAAAAATTCTGCAAAGACTTAGGGCTGGAAAAACATTCTTTGGAGAGAGTAACAGTGAAAAAGCCTGCAAGGTAAGAGCTGGGAAGATCTGTTAGCACCTAATTAGGGCTGGAAAAAAAAAGCTACATTCGAAGTATAAGACGCACCCAAATTTTCAGCCACTTTTAGGGAGGAAAAAGGTGCATCTTATACTCCGAAAAATACGGTAACAAAGAAGACCATGATGTAAGTTATAATTTAAAAAATAATTCTTAATTTTCTTTGGGTTACTTCTTTGATTGCTCCTGGTGACAATCACCATCTTGAAATAGTGATCCTTTTAATTATACTGAAGAATCAATATCTTCTTTCAGGAACGCATTTATATAAAAATATGCTGCATTCTTTTGCAGTTGTTTCTCTTCACTCCTGCCGTGTGTGAGAAAATAGTTCAACTATTGAAAACCTGTGATAGATGTTGATTTTCAGACCAATTATAATTGTGTTATAGAAGCCATGGCATACTACTGCATGGAAATGCAGTCTTTCTAGCGCCAATCAGTAAATAATTAAAAATGGGCTTTACTGATCAGATTTTCTCCTTAAATTTCTTTAAAAAGTAGTTTTTTCTGGTTCTGTAATTACATTCAATTTTATTTGCTATTTCTAAGGACTAAATTGAACATGGTATTCATAGAATTGGTAGATGAGCATAGTTTTTAATGGAATAAATAGTAGGTTTGGATAGTGTGCACACAGTCTTTACTCAAATCGTGATCATCATCCTGATCATGAGATTGACAGCCCCCTGAATAGTGTCACAATCTATTCACGTATCTTAAGTTGTGTTTTACACTCTGTAATTTAAAATTTTGAGTTACTAAATCTGTGGAACTTGGCATTAAGCTTTTTAATCTTTCACAAAATTGAGGGTCTTCATTTTTTCCTCCCAAATTCCATTCACAGATATCGGAGTCTGAAACATTTCAATTATGATATTTGCCAGAGCTGTTTTTTCTCGGGTCGAACAGCAAAGGGTCATAAATTACATTACCCAATGGTGGAATACTGTATACCGGTGAGTATAGAATCTTATTCATTGATTACTCTTAGTTTATTCCCTATTACACCTTTCTTCTGTTTTTTTAAGATTCACTCTATTTTATCAAAGAAACTAGTATTATCTTGGATTAAACTTAATGTATTAAAGGGAACTGTAGTTAGTATTGGATCTGGTAAAACATATGTAGAGTTATGTTTTTGAGAATGGACCATGTTTGTTGTGGAGTAATATTGTTTACACTTTCTTACAAAACATTCTTTGTTTATTAGATAGAAATAATAACATTTTGGGTTTTTTTTAATAAAAAGCCTCATTTAAAAGAAAATTTGAAGAAAAATATATATATTTTCTAAAACATATTCCACTTATTAATTTTAGTCTTACTTTTACTGTTATTTAATTTAATTTATTAATTTAATTTATTAAATTTATATGCCACCCAACTCCCAAAGGACTCCCAAAGTTATCTGCTATTATTATTGCCATTGATATATATTTTTACACAATCAGTGTGAAAGATAGGAATTTGTAAAGTCTATGAATATTGACTGCTCTTAATATATTATTTAGGAATTCATGTTTATAATTTCCCATGGTGGCTATATAATCAGACACTTGTAGCACTCCTTTGGATTGGACCCAATGCATGTTCAGCGGGCTGCAGTTTACTTGATTTTCATCCCCTTGCAATCTCACGACTCTCATCAGTTTTAATGTCCCTGTAAATGTAAAATGTAAAAATAAATACAGAATCAAAGCAGCATCCAATCCAAATTGCAAAAACAAAACCATGTAGGAAAGAACAATAATAAAGAGCAACAAGAGATGTAGGGGATATTACTGAAAGGGTCTTTGAAAAAGCTTCATTTTTTAGTAACTTCTAAAAACTGCCAGAGATGGAAGCAGCCTGCTCTCAGTGGGGAGCCCATTCCACACAAGGTTGAACATCAAGAGAATTTGAGATTCATTGCTGTGCCTGATGTGAAATCTGGCACACAGTGAGTCTCTGTATGAACATAATTAATTCTTTCAGGTTTTGGATGGATAGAATTCAACTTCCAGAGGATGAAAGGAAATGCCTTTCTTTGTGCATCACTAAATGAAGTGCTGTCTTCACAGTAATGCATAACAGCATGAATTACTATGGAACATTAGGAATATTTTTTTATAGTTAGCATGAAGACTTGGTATAGCGATAACCCATCTTTTAGTAATCCTTTTCAAGATTTATTTTCACTGTCCCACTGCTGAAATGTTGGCTTCAACAGCAAAAATTTGGATTATGGTAAAATTCAAGACACCACTAATTATATCCTCAGTGTGATGGTTATATCCACCCCATAATATGTATCTGTAATGTCAAAAAGGATTAGACAGAGCAACCCTAGCATACTTACTTCCTATTCCTAACATTTTTGCAAAGTATTACAGTTTGTTGCAAAAATCAAAACCAGAAGCACACACAGATGACTGATTCAGCTGGATTCAATAACTTCTTTATAAACATAATAATATATATATACTTGTGGTATTGTGTATATATATATACAAGTTATTGTATGTGTGTATGTATGTATGTATGTATATATATATATATATATATATATATATATATATATATATATATATATATATATATATATATATATATATATATATAAAGTTATTGTATGTATATATATATATATATATGTATGTATGTATGTATGTATGTATGTATGTATGTGTATATATATATATATATATATATATATATATATATACACATATACACATACATACATACATACATACATACATACATACATACATACATACATACATACATACATACATATATATATATATATATATATATATATATATATATATATATATATATATATATATATATATATATATATATATATACACACACACCATGATTTGGGTACACCAGGATAACATGACAGAAAAACATATATAACCCTTTCCTGGTGAAAGAGCTGATTGGGAACAGAGCCTATGGCCTAATGGTTAAGTTGCTGCACTGCAAGGCAGCCGGCCCGGGTTCAAATCCCAATAAGGGGTATGGCTATCTGACGAGAGCAAAATAAGCTCGAAATATATATATATATATATATATATATATATATATATATATATATATATATATATATATATATATATATATATGTGTGTGTGTGTGTGTGTGTGTGTGTGTGTGTGTGTGTGTGTGTGTGTGTGTGTGTGTGTGTGTGTGTGTGTGTGTGTGTGTGTGTGTTTTCTGAGGTTTTCGCGGGTGTTTGTATGTAGGTCTTTGGGTATTCGGGTTTTCTCCCGCGTGAAATTGGAAGTGTCTTTGCGACGTTTCGATGAAGTCTCATTCATCATCTTCAGGCTGGTGTCTTCTGCTTCCTGCTTCTAGGAGCAATGTGAGATTGCTGCTGTTTCTTCCTTTTAACTGCCAGTGGAGGTTTGAACTGATAGGATGGGAGCTTGGCTGTGTTCTGATTGGTTGGAGGTGTGTTCTGATTGGTTGGGGGCTTGGCTGTGCTCTGATTGGCTGGGGGGTTAGCTGTGCTCTGATTGGCTGGGGGTGTTCTTAGGTTAGTCTGACTTGCAGGGGCATTTGAGCTGGTGAGCTGCATTGCTGCTGTTTGGCTTCTGGTTCTTGGTTGTACCACATCTTCATGGAGGGTGTCAGTTTGCTTCATGTATGGATTGGAGGGGTTTAAAGTGGCTAATGATGCAGCTGTAGTATGGCTTCTGGTTTGTGGTCGTGCCTCATTGGTGTGGGTTTGGGTTTGCTTATTGCGTGGATGTGTGGTGGTGACATCCTGTGTGGTTTTCGTGAGTGTGGGTCTGGTGTCATTCTTTGTGTTAGGGACTCGTTTGTCAATAAGGGCGGGTTTCCAAATGGCTGGTAGGCGGGAGGTGTCATCTCGTTTATTCATGCTGTGTGGGCGTTTTTCTATCTCAATGGCTTCTCTGATTATTCTGTTGTTAAAGTGTTCAATTTTGGCGATAGTTCTGGTCTTTTTAAAGTCGATTTCATGTCCTGTGGCTTTGAAATGTTGGACCAGGGAAGAGGTTGGTTCCTCTTTTTTGACTGTGTTCTTGTGTTCTTCAATGCGTGCACTTATTCTTCTGTTGGTTTGTCCAATGTATGTGGTGGGGCAGGCGGTGCATGGAATTTCATATACTCCTTGATTTTCTAACTCAATTTTGTCTTTGGGGTTTCTTAGGATGGTGGATATTTTTCGGTTTGTGCAGAATGCTGTCTTGATGTTGTGTTTGTGGAGGATCTTGCTGATTCTGTCTGTGGTGTCTTTTATGTATGGGAGGAGGGCTTTGCCGTTTTCTTGTTCTCTGTCTTGGATTTTAGTGGGGGTTTCTTTTTGGATTAGGTTGGTGATCTTATTTCTTTGGAATCCATTGGATACTAGTACGTTAGTTGGATTTCTTGTAGACTAAGACATCCAGGAAGGGAAGTTGGTTGTTAGCTTCTGTTTCCATGGTGAACTGTATTTTGGGGTGTAGGCTGTTGAGGTGTATGAGGAAGTTGTCCAGTTTTTCTTTCCCGTGTGGCCAGATTATGAAGGTGTCATCTACATATCTGAGCCAGAGTTTGGGTTTGTGATCAGATTTTTCTAGAGCTTGGGTTTCAAAGTGTTCCATATAGAGGTTAGCAATGACAGGTGAGAGGGGTGATCCCATGGGTGCTCCTTCCATTTTTTTGTATTTTTGTCCGTTATAGATGAAGTATGTGTTGGATAGGCAGTGGTTGGTCAGATCTAGGATGTGCTTGGGGGGGTTGTATTTGTTTTGGATAGCTGTCAAGGCTTCTTTGATTGGCACTTGGGTGAAGAGGGATATGACATCGAAGCTCACGAGTAGGTCGCTGGGCTGTAAGTTTTGTTTCTTTATGATCTCTATGAACTGGAATGAGTTTTTTACATATGAGGTGATGGATTCTGCATAAGGTTGTAGTTGTTTTGCGAGAAATTTGGCTAGGTAAAGTCTACAAGAAATCCAATGGCTCCCTAGGACACACCATCTACCAGAAGAAAACCCACACTAACCGCTATCTGCACGCACTCTCACACCACCACCCAGCACAGATCAACTCCGTAGCCAAGACACTCATCTCCAGAACAAAACGCCTTGCTGACGAACAACACCTAAAAACCGAACTAAATACTCTCACTAACGTACTAGTATCCAATGGATTCCAAAGAAATAAGATCACCAACCTAATCCAAAAAGAAACCCCCACTAAAATCCAAGACAGAGAACAAGAAAACGGCAAAGCCCTCCTCCCATACATAAAAGGCACCACAGACAGAATCAGCAAGATCCTCCACAAACACAACATCAAGACAGCATTCTGCACAAACCGAAAAATATCCACCATCCTAAGAAACCCCAAAGACAAAATTGAGTTAGAAAATCAAGGAGTATATGAAATTCCATGCACCGCCTGCTCCACCACATACATTGGACAAACCAACAGAAGAATAAGTGCACGCACTGAAGAACACAAGAACACAGTCAAAAAAGAGGAACCAACCTCTTCCCTGGTCCAACATTTCAAAGCCACAGGACATGAAATCGACTTTAAAAAGACCAGAACTATCGCCAAAATTGAACACTTTAACAACAGAATAATCAGAGAAGCCATTGAGATAGAAAAACGCCCACACAGCATGAATAAACGAGATGACACCTCCCGCCTACCAGCCATTTGGAAACCCGCCCTTATTGACAAACGAGTCCCTAACACAAAGAATGACACCAGACCCACACTCACGAAAACCACACAGGATGTCACCACCACACATCCACGCAATAAGCAAACCCAAACCCACACCAATGAGGCACGACCACAAACCAGAAGCCATACTACAGCTGCATCATTAGCCACTTTAAACCCCTCCAATCCATACATGAAGCAAACTGACACCCTCCATGAAGATGTGGTACAACCAAGAACCAGAAGCCAAACAGCAGAAATGCAGCTCACCAGCTCAAATGCCCCTGCAAGTCAGACTAACCTAAGAACACCCCCAGCCAATCAGAGCACAGCTAACCCCCCAGCCAATCAAAGCACAGCCAAGCCCCCAACCAATCAGAACACACCTCCAACCAATCAGAACACAGCCAAGCTCCCATCCTATCAGTTCAAACCTCCACTGGCAGTTAAAAGGAAGAAACAGCAGCAATCTCACATTGCTCCTAGAAGCAGGAAGCAGAAGACACCAGCCTGAAGATGATGAATGAGACTTCATCGAAACGTCGCAAAGACACTTCCAATTTCACGCGGGAGAAAACCCGAATACCCAAAGACGTACATATATATATATATATATATATATATATATATATATATATATATATATATATATATATATATATATATATATATATATATATATATATATATATATATATATATATATATATATATATATATATATATACATACAAGGTATATATTTGTTTTCTGAGTAGAATTCTTCTTCAATCAGTTACAGGTAAGCACAAGCAGGAGAGTTAAGTTTCATTTCAGCAGAGCAGACCAGCACAGAGAGTACAGAGTGGAGACTGGAGCCACACCCAGCCTTAAGCTTAGGTTCCAGTTTCGATTCTCTGCACAAACTCAGAAGTGGTTAGCTCCCATTGGCTGACTTAGTTGCTATGCCTATTCATTGGCTAACCTTGTTAACATGCTCTCCCAGTCATGAATATTCTAACATAAAGGAAAGATGAGAAAATGATTTTGTATGATGAGATTATTCTGCTTTCCTCTAGGAATACTACGGTCCCCCTGCTTATCATTTTGATTCATCATAGAAATTCATACATTTTGTGTTTAGAATGGCTTTTGTTGTTCAAAACTTTAGAAGGGTGTCAGCTTACTTTATTTATTTATTAGTTCAATTTGTATGGCCAACCAATTTGGAAATGCAGTTCTGGGCATCCAAGAACACACTAAATATATATATATAAACAATACAGGTTAGTCCTCATTTAGTGATTGCATTTGGTTGCAGCAAATGGTTGCTAAGTGAACCACATAACAGAGAGAGAGAGAGAGAGAAGGAAAGACTGCAAATGTCACTGGCTGTTGCCATCTCATTTAGATAAATGAATTGTATTCTCGTATACAGTCTCTTTTGCCTGAACCGTTTGTTCTCCTTTTCTTTTTGCCCCCTGCCAGGGTGGAAAAATTGCTTAAACAATCTCTTTCTTCTGATATATCTGAGCTACAACACATCCATAAAATGTGCTAACTGCAAGTTAATAAGCTCATTTCTGTGACCTTAATTTGTTGGTTAGAATCCGCTGGCTGGCTGGCAGTTGCTGCCTGAAATTGACCAGACCTTAATCAACAGACCAATCTTAACTGAAGGCTTTTGTTGTGATAAATGCCTTCATTCACTTATTACCATTTAGTACCATTTATTTGCGAGCCATTTCTGTCTGAGGCAGTTGTTAAATGAGGACTGCCCATAGTACTTTCAATTATTAAAATATTTATACTCAAGTCAACTTATATGGGAGATGCTTTTTGCAACTTAAGCAAATATAGAGCAATATATTTTCCATTGATTATATAAGACACTATTCTAGAATTAGGACCTAATTTCAAAATGATCTTAAATCTCACATAAAGTTTTCTTCCACTTTGCAATATAACTATAAATGTTTTTTTTAAAAAACACCTGAAACTTTGAACATCAGGTTTTTACGCTTTGGCTAAAATCCATGGATACTGAATCCCCCAGGCAATCTATTGCAGTAGACACCAATTATACATTGGAGACAGCTCAAAATACATAAGTATGTAGACTATTGATACACATTCTTGTTTCAAAGGCACCATGATTTTTTTTAAGAAGATGGATGCAAGGTACTTTTGCACTGATTGCTCAGATGAAATTAAGAATTACATTATACTTAACAAAATACATTTAAATTTAAATTATCATCTTCACCACCTTTATCAACTTCTCATTTTTGAACTCACGGGGTGAAAGCGCTTTCGACAAAAACTACCGTATTTATCGGCGTATAACACGCAGTTTTAAAACTAAAATTACAAGCCAAAACCCTACCTGCGTGTTATACACTGGGTCCCAGCTGATGCCGGCGTATAAGATGACCTTTTACCCCTTGAAAATCTCCTCAAAAGTCGGGGGTCGTCTTATACGCCGGGTACTAAAACTTCCGAGCTGGGGACAGCTCAAAAACGGCCGCGGGCGCATCCCTGCTGTTCTCTGGCCAAGCGGCCGAAGGAGCCCTGGAGCCCCGACGCTGCCCTGCATCTCGGTCTCTTGGGGCTTGTCCGGCAGCCTGCTGGGAAGGCTGCGACGCAGGGAGGGAAGGAGCTGCTATTGCCGCTCCGGCATGTCTCCCCGGTCACTGTGGCTGCACCGGGGAGCCGCGTCCTTGTTAACAATGGAGACGCTGCGCGGAGCAGAGGCGCCTGGCGAGCAAGGCGAGTGGCTGCATCAGCGGCAGGCTCCTGCCCGCGTCTCCCGCCCGCCTGCCTCTCATTCTTTTAAATGCTAAGGCAAGAGGTGGGCAGGCGGGCGGGAGACGCGGGCAGGAGCCTGCCGCCGATGCAACCACTCGCCTCGCTCGCCAGGAGCCTCTGCTCCGCGCAGCGTCTCCATTGTTAACAAGGACGCGGCTCCCCGGTGCAGCCACAGTGACCGGGGAGACACGCCGGAGCGGCAATAGCAGCTCCTTTCCTCCTATGCGTCACAGCCTTCCCAGCAGGCTGCCGGACAAGCCCGAAGAGACCGAGATGCAGGGCGGCGTCGGGGCTCCAGGGCTCCTTCGGCCGCTTGGCCAGAGAACAGCAGGGATGCTGCCACGGTCGGGGACTCAGTCGGGTGGCTGCAGCCCCGCGGGAGACGGCAACAGAGGTTCCTTCTTTCTCCTACAGGAAGAAAGACAGAAGGAAGGAAGGAAGGAAGGAAGGACAAAGAAGAAGAAAGAAGACAGACAGACGGAAAGAAAGAAAGAAAGAAAGAAAGAAAGAAAGAAAGAAAGAAGAGAGAAGAAAGAAAGAAAGAAAGAAAGAAAGAAAGAAAGAAAGAAAGAAAGAAAGAAAGAAAGAAAGAAAGAAAGAAAAAGAAAGAAGTTAGAAGGGAAGGAAGACAGAAAGAAAGAAAAAGAAAGATGTTAGGAAGATGTTAGGAAGGAAGACAGAAAGAAAGAAAGAAAAAGAGATGTTAGGAAGGAAGGAAAGAAGAAAGAAGACAGACAGACAGACAGACAGACAGACAGACAGACAGACAGAAAGAAAGAAAGAAAGAAAGAAAGAAAGAAAGAAAGAAAGAAAGAAAGAAAGAAAGAAAGAGAAAGAAGTTAGAAAGGAAGGAAGACAGAAAGAAAGAAAAAGAAAGATGTTAGGAAGGAAGGAAAGAAGAAGAAAGAAGACAGAAAGAAAGAAAGAAAAAGAAAGAAAGAAGTTAGGAAGGAAGGAAGACACAGAAAAAAAGAAAGAAAAAGAAAGAAAGAAAGAAAGAAAGAAAGAAAGAAAGAAAGAAAGAAAGAAAGAAAGAAAGAAAGAAATATGTTAGGAAGGAAGAAAGACAGAAAGAAAAAGAAAGATGGTAGGAAAGTGAAGATGAAGAATTTTTTGGTTTCCCAGAAAGCAGTGATTCTGATTAAGTTTTTTTCGTTCAAAAAGGTGCTTTTTCATTTCATATTTGCCTTATAAGAGGAGTTAATGTTATAGTTCATGTTATAATGTTATAAATATGAATCCAACATTAAGTTCAGAGCTTCCAAGTCATTTATTTTTAATTAAAAAAAAATTTACTCAAATTTTATTGTTAAAATGGGGATGCGTGTTATACGCCGGTGCGTGTTATACGCCGATAAATACGGTATTTTAACTTTAATCAGAAATTCTATTAAGTAAGTGAAAAGCATCATTCTAGGTTCTTGGTAATCTCACAATCTCCCCTCCTCCCTGATTTCTTCCTTGTAATTAGGAATTTATATATAAAAGACATTATTTTAAACTTGCATGACAGCAAGCAAAAATTGAGAGACCTGAACTAGGACATTAATACCAGGAATGTCAACATCCATTTTGTAATGCATTCAAGTGCTAACCGCATCAATTATTAATACAGCCTAAGCCTAGGAGCATGTAATTATTCATGAAAGTTCTAGATTTCCACATAAATGGGTAAGATATGATCATCCTAAATATTTGTCAGACAACTTATGGAATGTTTTCTAGGGTCTTGATGCACAGGGCCTAGGCACCATTACAGTAATTTAGGCATTTGCCTAGCATGGCACAAGAGATGGGTATGGTGCAGAGTGGCAGGTGGGAGCAGATTGTGTTGATCTGGCCTGTGCAGCCACCCTGGAAACAGCAAAGGACTGGCCTGCGGTGCACGCAGCCCTCCCAAGCTCCGTTTTCACTGGCAGGGGGCTGCAGGAGGCCGTAGCAGCCGAAAACGGGTGCCCCAAACATAGATTTAGATTTATTATTAGAGTTGGAAGGGACCCTGTAGGTCATCTAGTCCAACCCCCTGCTCAAGCAGGAGTTCCTACACCATTTGAGACAGATGGCAGTCCAGTCTCCCCTTGAAGGTCGCAAGTGTTGGGGCTCTCACAACCTCTGCTGGCAAGCTGTTCCACTGCTTGATCGCTCTCACCGTCAGAAAGTTTCTCCTCACTTCCAGGTTGAATCTCTCCTTGGTCAGCTTCCATCCGTTATTCCTTGTTTGGCTTTCTGGTGCCATAGAGAACAGCCTGACCCCCTCCTCTCTGTGGCAGCCCCTCAAGTATTGGAACACTGCTATCATGTCGCCCCTGGTCCTTCTCTTCGCCAGACTGTCCAAGCTCAGTTTCTGCAACCGCTCTTTGTATGTTTTATTTTCCAGACCCTTTATCATCCTGTTTGCTCTCTTCTGCACTTTCTCTAGGGCAATGTTTCCCAACCTTGGCAACTTGAAGATGTCTGGACTTCAACTCCCAGAATTCCCCAGCCAGCAGCTGGCTGGGGAATTCTGGGAGTTGAAGTCCAGACATCTTCAAGTTGCCACGGTTGGGAAACACTGCTCTAGGGTTTCAATGTCTTTTTTGTAGTGTGGTGACCAAAACTGGATGCAGTACTCTAGGTGTGGTCTGACCAAGGCTTTATAGAGTGGTACTAGTACCTCTCTGGTCCTTGATTGTATCCCTCTATTTATGCAGTTCAGGACTGCGTTGGCCTTTTTGGCTGCTGCTGCACACTGCTGGCTCATATTTAGTTGGCTGTCTACCAAGACTCCAAGATCCCTCTCGCAATCGCTGCTATTGAGTGTGGTTTCACCCAGTTTGTATATGTATTTTTGATTCTTCTTACCTAGGTGTAGAATTTTACTTTTCTCCATGTTAAATTTCATTTTATTGGTTTGGGCCCAGTGTTCGAGTCTGTCAAGGTCCCTCTGGATTTTGAGTCTGTCCTCTGGGGTGTTTGCTACTCCCGCCAGCTTGGTATCATCTGCAAATTTGGTTAGTTCTCCTGCTATTCCCTCATCTAGGTCATTTATGAAGATATTAAAGAGTACTGGGCCTAGGACGGAACCTTGTGGTACGCCACTGCTTACTTCTCTCCATTTGGACTTAGAGCCATTGAGGACTACTCGCTGGGTACGGTTGGTCAGCCAGTTGTTAATCCATCTGGTTGTGTAGCTGTCTATCCCGCTTTTTTCTAGCTTATGAAGAAGTAGGTTGTGGTCTACTTTGTCAAATGCTTTGCTGAAGTCCAGGTATATGATGTCTACTGCATTTCGCTGGTCTACTAATTTGGTCACAGTGTTGAAGAATGAAATGAGGTTGGTTTGGCATGACTTGTTCTTAACAAATCCGTGTTGGCTGTTGGTTATTACTTGGTTTGTTTCTAGATGATGTCAGATCTGGTTTTTAATTATTTTTTCCAGTATTTTCCCAGGTATTGATGTTAGGCTGATTGGTCTGTAGTTTCCTGGGTCTGTTTTTTTACCTTTTTTGTAGATGGGCACCACATCAGCTCTTTTCCAGTCCTCAGATAGTTCCCCTGTGTTCCAGGATTTGTGGAAGATGTGGTGCAGTGGTTCCGAAATGACTTCTGCTAGTTCTTTTAGGACTCTGGGATGTAATCCGTCAGGTCCTGGTGCTTTGTATTCGTTAAGTTCAGATAGGTGATCTCTTACTGTATTTTTGCTTAGGTTGAGTCTTGATTCAAATCTGTTTTTTATATTTGTGTTGCTGGGTAGTTGAGCTGCAGTTTCCTTTTGTGTGAAGACTGATGCGAAGAATGTGTTCAGTAGCTCTGCTTTGTCTGTGTTGTCTGTTACTTCTTTGCCGTCTTCTTCTTTAGTGGACCAACTGTTTCTTTGATTTTTTTCTTGTTGTTTATGTGTTGGAAGAAGCTTTTTTTGTTGTCTTTGACTTTTGTTGCGAGTCTTTGTTCATTCTGGGCCTTTGCTGTCCTGATTTTTTCTTTACAGATTCTGGCTGTCTGTTGGTACTCTGCCTTGGTTATGTGCCTATCTTTCCATTTTTTGTGACTTTCCACATGAGTTACATCAAGCTGGCCACGCCCACCCTAGTCATACACACCCTGGCTACACCCCCCCAAGGTCAAACACAACCCTGATGCGGCTCTCAATGAAATCAAGTTTGACACCCCTGCTCTACTTCATGTTGGCTGAGTTCCCACAATGCACAGCACCAAGGAAACCCTGTATTGCCTCAGTGTGTCTTGTAAATCTAAATGTTCTACAAATGGAGTAGAAAACATTATAGGTAGTATCCAACACTTGCACTTTGATTTCTCTTCTGGAGATCTCAATTCCCAGAAACTGGCAATAATGTATATAATCTTAAATTTTATCCTATTAAGAGAACCAAACAACCTTGTCTGAATCCTATTTGTCAGCCCAGGGTTTCATTAATCCTTCAACATTACCTCTCTTATTAGTCTCGTAAAGTAATAATTAGGATGCACTTTTTTTTAGCTTTTGAAGAGCTTATTAAATTTATAGGTGACTCATCATCACATTTATAGCTGAAAATAATAAAGATCTTTATTATTCTCTGTTATTATTTTAAGGGTGTTATATTATGTTGTGTTTTGCTTCTGACGGGCCTCTCATATATCTTAGCCGAATGATAAGGAAGACATCGGACAATTGTTTCCTTATGGTGAGAGCGCCCCGAAGCAAGCTCGGGGGGCCTCTTTTATTAGATATAGACAAAGAAAGGGTGTATACAATGATATCATAAGGCACATGATTAAATAGGTCCAATACAAATATTACAACATGGCAAAAAGCTCTGCCCCAGGGCGGGACACAGGTGAGGAGAAAAGGTGATGAGCAGGTTACAGAAAAAGTGGGGGGAGAGTACATTCCTGCTAAGTGAGATATTGTTATCTCGTCCTGGTACCGTTTCTGTAAGGCTGCTTGATAATGTTACCGTGCTGGTACGGATGTACACGTGGTCAGGGAAGATTGCCACAACATCTCCACATGGCCATGGAAGACTATTGCAACAATATTATTCATAGCTTTTCTTTTGTGTTATTTGCAGTTGATTTTTTGAACTACTTCAAATGCAACAAAACCAAGAAATTAGAATATTTAAAGCTGCCCATATGTTCTTTATCATTCACTTGAATTTTCTCAGTTGCATTTAGAAAGACAGTGATGAAGTTTGTTAAGTGCTGATCAAAAGGGACCGATTGATAAGCTCATTTATTTCCACTAGAATATTCAGTATTTACAGCTCTTTCCAGCTGCTACAGAGTTCTTAAAGATGACTATCTTCTGAGGAAAAGCAATAACTACTTCCCCCGATTGTATGAAAAATGGCTGAATCATACAATAAGTTTAATCAAGCCAGTTGAGACCTATCTAGCTATTGTATACATACAACTTGTTAACCATGCCTCATTATAATTTTGTGAGTGGCTTAATACATTTCATGAACCATCAGTGTATTTATTCAGTGTTTTGGGTGAATTTAGACAAATTTAGAAAATAGGTTAAATTCAGAAACTAGATTTAATGCATATGGGATTTAACAGAATAGTAGAAATGAAGCATTTTAAATCCTTTAAAGTCTATTTTGTATTTTTCCCACATGTAACTTTTTTTAAAAAAAAATCTTGGGTTCTTTTCATTTTCTCTACAAAGAATTTCATAATTTTAAAACCACTGAACAATATTCTCATCCATCCTTAACATTAAATGCCTTAAGTTTTGATCTTAAGGGAGCAGGGCGGCATATAAGAACAGCAAAATAATCAATCAATCAATCAATCAATCAATCAATCAATCAATCAATCTGTGCCCTAACCTGTTGTTTCTGACTTTTCTTCTGGCCCAGAAATGCATCAGAGGGTGCATTTAAATCAAATTGAAAATACCTTTGGAGTTTTAAAGGAACTATTATTGAAATGTTACATAATCCCTTCTCAGATCAATTGTTCCTTTTCACACTCCCAGCTCAGAATCAGGTGACCTTTTATTTCATTTTGTAAAGCCAGTTATTTATGATGTAAAAACAGAGGGGAAATTTGGTAATGTCATAGAAAGTAGGAAGGAGTTTGTGTTTTGTTTTAATATTTTCTGTCTCTTTTTAAAAACTTTTTGGAGTGGTGTTGCAGGAATGTTTAGTAGCAAACAAGCCATGTGGCATTTTAACACACCAATTTTACTTTTATTTTAACAATAGCCCCAATTTGGGCAACTGAAAATTGGCAGTTTTGCCATTGAATTTCAGTGTATGTTTTCAAGATCACAAAATGAAAGGTCTGGTGGTCCAGGACCGAGGTTGTCTTCTCATGTTGTAATCAAAACCTTGTCTCTGTGTTACACTGTAATGAAAGCATTTTATAGTCAAATCTAACGTCATTTTGTCATAGTTATGCTTGGGGAAATAGATGCAAACCAGACTCCGTATAAACGCCTACATTCTAAAAAAAATGTCATTAGTTCCAGATCAATGTGCATTTTACTGTATACATAATCTCAAGAGTGAAGAGAGGTCATATTTCATCACACCCACATGATTGTGAAGTATTCATTCTATAATAAGAATGTTTAATTTGTAATTGATTGCTTAATTCGTTCATCCATTCATTGCAGATCAGCTCTTCATTAAATTCTCTTTCTTTCTGAAGTAAACCAGTAAATTCCAGATTGTTACATTTTTCATTTTCTTTTCCGCTCAATTCAGATGTCCCCCCCCACCATCACACCTCCATATTCATTTTCCTACTGACCTTTCTCTGCTTATCTTTCCTAGCTTATAATCATCTGATTGTTATCAGGAGGCCCCTTAACTCCCTTCAATTCTCCAGCACACTGGAGAATGCTAAACACAATCCTTCTATGAAAAAAATGCCAGTCTTCATTACCAGCGTATTCAAAGCCTGTACATAAGAGTTACACAATATTGATTATGCAAAATTTTGCAAACAAGGGATTATGCAAACAAAGAAGTTTGCTTGAGGTGCCAACAACTCTTGTCACAGCCTTTCTGGTCTAGTATTGCAAAGTTGAAGGTTTTTGCCCTGGATTTGGACTTTTGAGGGGTATGAGAAGGGAAATGGGAGCATTCCTCTCCTTTGTATTTTGAATCTCTATACACAGCAGAGGAATAAGATCCCAATGAAATGAAAATGTGAGGGGCAGTATTGCATGACCTGACCCATTTCAGCTTTGGAAAAGGGGCTCCATATATATATACCACATTTTTCGGAGTATAAGACGCACCTTAGTTTTGGGGGAGGAAAATGGGGGGGGAATCTACCTACCAGGTATTCATCTGGCTAGCGTCCTTAGTCTGATCAGCTTCAGCACATTATTTTATCCCCTGGTTAGGGCTGAAAAAAATCTTCTTCTGAGGGAGTAGCAATGAAAACAAGCCTGCAAGCCGGGAAGATCATTAGCCCCTCATTAGGGCTGAAAAAACCTTTTTCAGAGGGAGTAGCAATGAAAACAAGCCTGCAAAGACTTAGGGCTAGGAAAAAACTTCTTCATAGGGAGTAGCAATGAAAAAATCCTGCAAGCTGGGAAGATCGTTAGCACCTCGTTAAGGCTGAAAAAACCTTTTTTGGAGGGAGTAGCAATGAAAACAAGCCTGCAAGCTGGTAAGAGCCAGGAAGATCATTAGCACCTCGTTAGGGCTGGGGAAAAAAAGCTTTGAAAAAGCTACATTCGGAGTATAAGACGCACCCAAATTTTCAGCCTCTTTTAGGGGGGGAAAGGTGCGTCTTTATACTCCGAAAATACGGTATATATTTATAGTAGATTAATCATTTATTGAAAAAAAAACAGTCTTAAGGGACAATTACTCATACTGCTGTAGACACTTTTTCGTGCTTATATAGTTTGTGAGTTTAAGAAATCAATGCATAAGCAATTGTAAACATTGAGCTGACCTATTTTAATTGCTGATGTTTCAGGCACTAGGCTAAATAAAGTCTCTAATTTATTAATGTCTTCCATTGTTCCAACATGACAAATTCAGCAAAAGTGACTAGGCTCTTTGGCAGGGATTCACTAAAAACCTTTTTCTAGTTTTAAGAGTCAAAGGGAAATTATGGAGTTGGAAAAAAAGGGTATCTTTAGCAAGGAACGAATTGAGCAACACATCAAACAAAGTGAAATTGATTTTGTCCTTTTATTGGAAACCAATAAACCAATCTCAAAACCTTTCTTAATTATTTGAAAATCTTATTAAGGATAGCAGCAACTACTAATGTTTTTGGAAATACATTCCCATGTTTCATACATAGTTTGTATGTATGTATGTATTAATTTCATATTTAATGGAACTTCACCTGGAACTATGAACTTCTATTAAAAAATCACTTTAGATCGGAGCTTCTAAATATCTCAAATAACTGTCAGTGTTGACATTGTTCTTGATGCTTCCTGGGTGCCTTTAGTACCCAGGAATACATATAATGGTTGTGAATTCTCTAATACAAAACTCTTTCTTGTACTCATAGAAGTAAAATAGAATTATGATCACAACTGATTGAAACTGATCTCTTCATTAGCCATTCATTCTTTCTGTCAGATTTCATGTTGCAATAGTGACATTATCTGCTGGAGCATTAATTTGACCATGAAAAATTGCTTCAAGAAAGTTTTCTTGGAAAAAAAACAAACTCAAAGTTGTGTTGACTTTCTTACCAATTTTACCAATCTGGGAAGCTACTTTTGTATCTTAGTTTTCTTCTCTTTTACAAAAAAATCACTCAAAATAATGAATGGGTGGTTGTTTGATATTGTTATTCTTCATACAGAAGTAGCCATTCACCTTTTTGTTGAAGCTCAGTGCACTGATATGTATTCTTACACTTAAGTGAAGGGGGGGGGGATAATCTCATTCTACATTTGATGAATTACATATTCAACCACTTTTTCATATTCCAGTGAGTGGCAATGCATGAGTGCAGCATTTGTTTGACTGAGCAATGCATATGCTCATAAAACTTTCAAATGGAGAATCAAATATTTGGATACAGAAACATATATGTTTTACTCTCATGTATATTGATTGATAGGAGACACTGCTGGCCCTCTTAGCTTTGACAAGGTAGTAAATGAGTCTTGCAATGCTTCATTTTATTTGGTTCTATTTTAGGAACATATGGAAAACATTTAAATGTAATTAATTTATTATATTAATTCATATTTTGAGTAACATAAGAAGAGTTTTTAGATTTTGTCTGTTCTAACTGTTCAACTCACTTTGTTAAATGGATTTTTTTTTCTTTTTAAGTCAAGCTTTTTGTATTCTTGCTTTTGGGTTTGGCTTCTAACAGTTTGTTTCCAGTAATTTTAAATCATTATCATTTGCATATTGTAACAAGCATCGGAAGACAATATAATGTAATGCATTCATCATTTGAAGCAGAAAGTAAACATTTAATTTGTGTTTTCTCTCTTTTTTTTCTTTCATTCTTCTAGACAACATCAGGGGAAGATGTACGTGATTTCACCAAAGTGCTAAAAAACAAGTTCCGATCGAAGAAATATTTTGCTAAACACCCACGACTTGGTTATCTGCCAGTACAAACAGTTTTAGAAGGCGACAATTTGGAGACGTGAGTTTTGAACAAAGATGGGACCTTGCACAGAGCCAACAGTTTTGAACAGTGATTGGGTCTTTTCAATATAGTATTTTTTCTCACGAAGATGTTTTCTAAGGGTAGAAGCTACAATGAGAGAATACTTCATTTGTAACTAAACATGTTCTAACGCAAGAAGAAAGCTAAAACACAGAAGTATTAAAAATTCAGACATAGTAAAATGTCCTTTAATAAAACATATAAGCTATACTTATATAAGACATTTTTAAAGTACATTTCATGAAAGTGTCCAATACAGCTAAAATTACTTTGTAGTTCCATTTACTTAGTGGGAATGAATTAAAGATAGTTTTAAAATTGCCTACTGAACCATGCCCAGAAATTGGTTTTTATTCTTTAAACAAAAAGCAGAACATACTTTCAATGTGATTACAGTGAAAGAGAAGCATGTCACTTAAGATGGTCTCATCAAATATATTCATACTGAAAGTCTCTTCAAATTGCACTCCAGTTTAAGTGCATTGTAATGATATCATTAATGAATAGAATTACCATTAGATTTAGTTTTCTATACATTCACATTTTCTGTACACCTGTTTGTTGAATGGTATACATGCCAAAGCTGTAAAAATTGTGTTATATACTGAAAAATTGCAATCAAATCTAATTGTACAGAATGAACACTCTACATTAGTGTAATAAACTATTAAAATCTGTATAAGCTTCATTTTTAGCAAGATACTTTAAACGAATTCCTAACAATTAAGAACTATGTAAGGTTTTAATTAGTTCCTTTTTTGGTTATAAGACAGGGAAAAGATACTGTTTTTAAGATTATTGCTCTTCTATTTGATTATCAAATGATCATTTTTCCTCTGTAATATATTCTGAAGGGTGTTTGGTTATGGGCAATTTCATTTTTCTTCTACAACTTCTAAAACAAAATATTGGGGTAGAACAATAAATAAATACATTGTGCAGTACATGTCTAAATAGCATCAGTGTTTTAATCGCCTGTTTTCTTTCTATACTTCTTTTCTTTCAGTCCTATCACTCTTATTAGTATGTGGCCAGAGCAGTATGAGTAAGTATCTTCCATCTTTGTGTTTGGTAAGGTAGCTGAGTTTAATATATCAAATATTTCTTCTGCAAAATTGTGGAAATGAATGAGACCACGCACAATTGTGGTTCTCTGAGTCTTCCATTTATTTGACTAGAACAGGCATGAAATAAAACTTTTCTGAATGGTGAACATTTGCTACCACATTTGTATGAGTCGAGCAGCGGCGGGTTGCTTCCTTACCAGTGCCGGTGCGCTGCACGTGCATCTCCATGTTTTGGGTGCGCATGCGCGTGCTATGCGTGCGCGCCCCCTCATGCGATTTTGCTTCTGTGCATGCGCGGAAGCAAAATTGTGCCGAAATCTCACGAGGGGACACGTGTGCGAGAGATTTCGGCGCGATTTTGCTTCCGTGCATGCGCAGAAGCAAAATATCTCTCGCACGTGTCCCCTCGCAAGATTTCGGCGTGATTTTGCCTCTGCGCATGCGCAGAAGCAAAATCGCCCAAAAATTCACAGAAAAAGATAGCGACGCACGCGATGGACCGGCAGAGAGGGCTGCGGAGCGGTCGCACGCAAATTGCGCAATCGGCCGCTCCCTACCGGAGCTGTGCACTGGACAGCTCCGGCAGGAACCCACCTCTGGAGTCGAGTCCATCACCTTAAGAGGCATTTCATGCTTTTGTGTTTAATACTGTAAACAGTTCTTGTTTTTTATAATTTAGAAAATTCAACTTCTTTTCTCTTAAATTCCACTAGCCCCTCCCAATCTCCACAATTGTTTCATGACGACACCCATTCAAGGATAGAACAATATGCTAACAGGTAAGAGGCAAATTGTGTGTGTGTGTGTGTGTGTGTGTGTGTGTGTGTGTGTGTATGTGTGTGTGTGTGTGTGTGTTGATACATCGCAGAACTGAGTCTGACATTACAAAATAGAAAGTATGCATTGTTTTGTATTATCATCTATCTGTGTAAACTTAGAGTTAAACATTGAAAAATGATATAATGCATAATTAAAGTTGTGACTATCATTGAATGACCATGTAATTGTTAATACATGATGTGCCTCAGAAATAC
Source organism: Diadophis punctatus similis (assembly GCA_023053685.1). NCBI lineage: Eukaryota > Metazoa > Chordata > Lepidosauria > Squamata > Dipsadidae > Diadophis > Diadophis punctatus. The sequence continues at coordinate 91,123,962 of JALIGW010000001.1, read as the reverse complement.
ATCCTCATTTATCAGTTTGGGTTTTTGGAATTTTTAAATCTTTTAGGAGTTGAATGGTTCTATAAATTGGTTTATCCTTTGCTCAAATGATAGAAAGTTAAGACATACAAACAATCTGATACCAAGCTTAGTTTATTTAACATCTGTAAACTAATAAAGAAGAAGTGAGGCCACTCTCCTTTAAAACTGAGTTCGAGATGTGATGAGTGACCCCACCTTCTGTATCTCTTGGGGAAACAGAGGAACAGCAGGGCCGATAAAAAATATTCTCTGTGGATGCAGGGCACAGTTAGGCTTCAGTATTACTTTAAGGCTTTTTTGAGTATTTCTTCCTGGAACTCCTATATGAAGATTATGAATTATGAGTGAAAGTTATGAAATAAAGTTTTATTTCAAAGGAGGAAGAAAAAAAGAGGGGACAACGACACAGTAGCATATTTTACAAAAATGATATGTCCGAGGAAATCATCAGGTTTTTAAGTGATAAGAATGAACATTTATTGTGGAATAGGCAGTATCTGGTCTTGAAGCGTTATGTGAATTTCGTTGTATGGGTGTACTGTGTATATACGTACAATGACAATAAATTATTATTATAAAAACTTGTGATTTGGTTGTTCCTATTGATTGATGGATTGATTGATTGATTGATTTAGAAAATTTATATTGCCGCCTACTCACACATGGCAACTCAAGGCAGCTCACAGGGGCATAAAAGCACAATATAAAAGAAATAAAAATAAAAAAATTAAAAAAAATAAAATAATAACTCCCTCCCTAGCAACAACACATATTCATACCAGCCATTAAATTGGCTCCATCCCGCTCTGGGTTTTCCAGGCCTGCTGGCAGGACCATGTCTTCAGGGCCTTCCAAAAGAGTGTTAGATGATGTTCCAGAAGGAGGGAGCCACCATAGAGAAGGCCCTTCTTCTGGGTCCCGCCAGATGTATATCCTTAGGGGACTGGAACCCGCAACATTCCTTGCCTCCCCACTCTAGTGGGTCAGGTAGATGTGACCTATATCAAACTGCCAATAAATACTACAGTTGCTAAATTGAGAACTAATCTTTACGAAATATAATCATAATTTATCTTTCATGAACATGGTTTCCTTTTAGGCTGGCCCAAATGGAGCGGAGCAATGGTTCCTTCTTCACCGATGGTAGCTCCACCACAGGAAGTGTGTAAGTAGATTTAGTAACTGGAATTATTGTAAAAATTAATGGCGACTCATTTAAATTTAGAGCCTATGTGATATTTGGTACATTTTTGTCTCAAAATGGTAGAAACTTTACCAGTTTTTTGTCATTGTGCAATTCTAGATAACTCTAGGGTCCCCCATCCTCCTCAAAACATTCCGTAGAAATAGGTTGCTCTTCTATGTTACACAGGTGGCTTACTATTTAAAGCAGCAATTGGGTTAATCCTTTATAAAATTGCAAGTTTATCTTCTTTTCAGTTAATACATCTTGCAATTTATTTATTTTTTGCCTTTTCAGGCAATTTTATAGTATTTAAAATGATGACATTAGTTATGCATTGTGTATTCATATACAATTCATTTATATTTCAAACACGTAAAGTATACATTTATGCTGACCCTCTTCATTTCTAGGGAAGATGAGCATGCTCTTATCCAGCAGTATTGCCAGACTCTGGGCGGTGATTCACCAATGAGTCAACCGCAAAGTCCAACCCAGATCTTGAAGTCAGTGGAGAAAGAAGAACGAGGAGAACTTGAACGAATCATTGCTGATCTCGAGGAAGAGCAAAGGTTCCATAACCCTGTTCTACATTCACCATGTCTTGAAGATTAGCTATGAAAAAAATACTAAGGGTCAGAGGTTTATTTCTGTGTGTCAGTAGGAAAATAGGAATCAAATATGCTAAACATAGTCTTTCAAAATTGAAATGGTGGGAATTGTTCCTTTCCTTGGTTGACCATTCCCTTCCTTGGTCCTCTTCTTGTAACTCAACATTTCAACCAATGTAAATAATTGGCACCCACTCAGGTTTCTCCATGACAACCTCCTCCTGTACCAGTGATACTTCTCAGAGTTCTCTCTCTTAAACTCAATTGAGCCTCTCCTCCTCCTCCTCCTCCTCCTCCTCCTCCTCCTCCTCCTCCTCCTCCTCCTCCTCCTCCTCCTCCTCCTCTTTCTTTTTTTACACCAAATATAAAGGCAAGAGACACTCTATTGGTCCATGGTTGAGGACAGGATTTACAATCCAGAAATCAAAACTTCAATCTCGGTCTTCCCCAGATAGAGCTAGAAAGATTCCAGACTAAAATCAAAGTCTAGGTTATATTCCCAAGAAGTGGCCAACTTTTATGAGCCCGAGGACCATCATAGCCCTTTGGCTGAAACAGCAAGGTTAGGATTTTCACTGCAGTCCAAACTATAAAGCCTAGGAGGACATACTAGACCAGCAGAAGAAGAAAAAATTAAATTTCATTAAGCATAGTTAATATTCTCACTGCATTTTTTTCTTTTGCATCAAAATCATAATTTGGCAGAAATTTCTAGTGTGTGTGGGATCACAAGCAATGTTTTGTGGCCTTGCGTGAATCCTTGGAATTTCATAGTACCTAAATATATAATAAAGGTATTTCCTGAGTGAGGTGAATCAATTCTGTAAGAAATGAGCTTGCTGTTTTTCTGATTAATGGGGCAGAATTTGATAGAGGTGAGATTTTCTCTAAATTAATTTGGACATAAAGATTGACTTATTTGTTCATATTTGCCACTCATTAATACTAGTATCAAGAAGTGACTTCTCTGTTCAAATATGTGTTATAGGCCAAATTGCTATTGTCCCATGTGAACTCCAGCATACGACTTTGCAATAAAACATTATTAAATTCAGCAGCTAGTATAAAAAGTAGTGATATATGATGTACTATACTGTATGTTATTAAAAAATTGCCCTGACCCTAACTTTTCCCAGGAGTGTTGAGGTGGTATAAAGGGGAATGCTTAAAACCATGGATGGAGATTTTTCACAGCCATTTCTCACCACTTCACAAATCACAAATCACACGGGGAAAAGTTGCATAGAGAGGTTTCTTCTTCCTGCAGCTCTCTGAGTTATTTTGTGCAGATAACCTGCAGAAAGGGGGGGGGGGATATTCTATTAACATTATATTCTGCCACCACTAGTCAAACATTTATCTTATAAGTTGCTCTGACCTTTTCATACAATTCGATAATGAGAAACTTTAAGTGGATTTTCCTGTCGTTCTTCTGCTATAAAAATCAGCTGCTTTTTAAAAATTCCCTTTAGGATGCTACAAGTGGAATATGAGCAACTCAAGGAACAGCATCTTCGAAGGGGAATCAATGCCCTAAATTCACCTCCAGACTCAGCTGTGTCACCTCAACACACTACTGAAGATGCTGAACTCATTGCAGAGGCCAAACTTTTGCGACAACACAAAGGGCGTCTGGAAGCTAGAATGCAAATCTTGGAAGACCACAACAAGCAACTGGAATCTCAGCTTCACAGGCTACGACAACTGCTGGAACAGGTATTGTATTCAGTGATTTCCCCCCTAGGACAGCAGTTATTTATAGACACACAGTGTGAAGCTAGTTAATTGTATTTGACTTCTTTACAGACGTACTGTTTTGTGTTCTGTTTGGGTTCTCTCTCCAAAATGATTTTTAATTTTTTGCCGAGAGTAAAGCCATATTTTATTTTATTTATTTATTTATATTTCATGTTTCCAGACTGCCTATCTTCTTCAAGGAGGGGCTTCAAGCAGCATATAAAATTAACAATGAAATATTAAGATTAATTTAGGATTTAAAATTTTAAACATTATAAGATGACAACATAAAATTTCAAAGAAACAAAAGCAAAAATAAAAATTCCAAGTTAGTCATTTAACATTGGTTCATAAGGCTCTCGCGACAACAGCCAGCCCCACAATTGTGTGGAACTTTGTGCCCCCCACGCAAGGCCACAGAGCCAAGTGTTGACCTCTTTACAGAAGGCCAGAAGAGTGGGGGCCTACCTCACCTCTGGGGGAAGGATGTTCCATAATGTGGAAAATTCTTTGACAGGGTCTGCAGCATACTTCTCTCTATAATCCCGTGTGATATTTAATTTTAAAAAGTGGTTTCCAAATGTTCTTCCATGAAGAACAACTAGGAAAATTTAGAAAAGCATCCTAGGGAAGGATCTGAATGAATATCTTAATGCTTACTAGTTGTATGTATTGTCAACCTCACATTATCAGGCAATAGAGTTATTTTACTACTGGGATTTTGAAAGTGAGGAAAATAGAAATGTGGTGGAGCTTCAATTAGTTTGAAGCAAGAAAAAAAAAGATCACCAAACTCTAAATGGGCCATCTACTGTAAGCATTTTAATTATCTCTTTTGGTAAACCATAGAAAAAAACAAGAAAGAATGTGACTTTCTTATCTTTTGTTACTATTAATAAAAATAACATTCTGAAATATGGGAGTCCTGCTCCGTTTAACACTTCTCCTGTATTTGAGGCATTGATTCTTATGAAAATCTGGAAGCTTGCAGAGCAAACATATTTATTACTTCATAGACAAGGAATAAGAGGCAAATTTCACTTTTTTCATAGTGCACAGGAAACATTTTATAATAGCTTTCTTTCAACCTGTTTGTGCAACTTTTGTAAGCATTAATATGCATTACTCTTTAAAGTGTCTATTTGTGAGATAGTTCAGTTGTATTTCTTTTCAATTGGTTTTAAAATGGACTATGTGGTGACAGGTGTTATATAACCTTGTGGCATGTGCTACTGTTTGTTTTTCTAATGTTATTTGCAAATCAGTCTCATTTTTTTAAAAAAAGATTTCTTTGTGATTATGATATATTGACTGAAGAGTGTTGATTAGATTAATAACCTGTCAAGACTGTATTCTCTCTGAGCTATGGGAAAAAACCTTAATGAGCTGCTGGTATCAAACAGAATACTGTTGGTAAGATTCTTTTGAATTCCTGCATTTCATCATGTTAAAACTTGATATTTTAGGTCACAGTTTGAAGCTGTACTTACTATTTTTATTTCAACAAGGATTGATGGTTGCTGTGAAATTTGGCCATTGTGTCCAAAATATGCAATAACAAAGTCAGATTTAGAGATGAAATGGAGCTGCACATGGGAGCTTCATAAAGACATGTTTAAAAAAAGAAATTCTAATGAAATATTAAATGTCTTAATTAAATCCTTATGAAAATCAGGAAGCTTGCAGAGCAAACATATTTATTACTCCATAGACAGGGAATAAGAGAAATAGGCTATCAGTAAATTAATCATTATTTATATGGCATCAGAATCAATTGACTTTGTCAAAAAATGGAAGCAAAATATTTTGTGAATTCATGTCAAGCTGAAAAAAGAATGAATCTAACGGAATTCATAAGCCCAAAGTTTGCTGAGAATTGCTTTGTAATATGGAACAACTATTTAGTATTACATGGAATTTAGCTTCTCTCTTTTGTAATCTAGTAGGAAGAGCCATCAAAATACTCATAAAAATCCCTCTTTAAATTAGTTAATGAAAAACACTTCTAGAAAAGTATGGACAAAAGCCAAAACAGTACTAGGAGAAGATTTCACTCATACTCAGTATTTTATGGGGACCCTTTTTAGTTTTTAAGTATCGTACTGAATAGAACATGAAAATTGTTACTTAAAATATGTAGAATTAGTTTAATCCTAGAAAACCAAGTTTACCTGCAGTATTGTAAAGAAGTGTTTCTCAATGACTGGGGAAGTCTAGGAGTTTGTTTGTTTGTTTGTTTGTTTGTTTGTTTGTTTGTTTGTTTGTTTGTTGATTCAGGGCGGCATACAACATTGTGCAAGAACACTGAACAATAAACAACGATTAAAAACAATATTAAAAGATTAAAAAAGTTAAAAGAAATATTCGCCAACATACATACTGGGGGAGAGCTCAGATGGAACTAGACTTAATCCCCTGCCTGCAGGAAGAGCCATGTTTTGACGGCTTTTCGGAAGGCCAGCAGGGTGGGGATAGTTCGGATCTCTGGGGGAAGTTGGTTCCAGAGCACGGGGCCCCCCACAGAGAAGGCCCTTCCCCTAGGGCCCGCCAGCCGGCATTGTTTGGCTGACGGGACCCAGAGGAGACCCACTCTGTGGGCCCTAACCGGTTGGAGGGAAGTGTGAGGCAGAATGCGGTCCCAAAGGTAACCTGATCCTAAGCCATGTAGGGCTTTAAAGATGATAATCAACACCTTGAATTGTATCCGGAGACCGATGGGCAGCCAATGCAGCTGGCGGAGTATAGGTGTAACGTGGGTGTATCTTGACACACCCACCACAGCATGCGCAGCCTCATTTTGCACCAACTGAAGTCTCCGAATACTCTTCGAGGGTAGCCCCATATAGAGCGCATTGCAGTAGTTGAGTTGAGTGTTCATTGAGTTTTTCTCAATGACTGAAGAATTCTGGGAATTCTTCAAGTTGCCAAAGTTGAGAAATACTGCTAGAGACAGTGGTCCCCAACCTTTCCAGCTCTGCAGACCAGTGGCAATGGTGGCAGCCTCATGGGGGAGGGATGGTTTAGCATGTGCACATACTGCTTGAACAAATGGGGCTTTTCACGCTGCCTGCCGCTTGCATGGCCCAGTTCCCAATGGGCTGCGGACTAGTACCAGGCTGCAGATTGGGGGTTGGGGGCTCCTGGCTAGAGAGAATTGTCACTTGCATTGGTAATGATATTCTGCTCTGCTCTGACTCTTGGCTCTACACATCTTTGAACTGTTCCAGAAATGCAAAAGCCAAGATAGGATTCAGTTTACATCAAAACTGTTATGAAGTCTATTAAAAGTCTGATATATGTGTTCATTGCCAGCTGAACAAACTAATTGCCATCATGACTGTGGGATATGGAGAAAACCAGCAGGCTCAGTGAGTGACACTTACCTCTGTCAAAAGCTTGCTCTTCTTTATGGTGTCTGATTCATTTCAATTCTGGATATTGAATACTACAAAGTACATTTTATTAGATTTGATCAGATCTTTAATGTTTGCTCTGGTATGTTCAAATTAACTTCTTTCCAACTCTAATTTACAGCCTGAAACAGATTCCAGGGTTAATGGAGGCTGTTCTAATGCTTCACCTCAGCAATCCACCCTTGGGTATTCATCTGATCAGGATGCTAGTTCACAGTTTAATCAGACAGGTAAGTTACTAATTAGTGCACAGCTAGTAATGTTATATTTCCCTTGAGCCAGTTTCCAAAGTCTATTGAGTTATAAAATTAACCCCATGCAAAATGTATGCTGAGATCTGAGATACCTTGCGATTGTATATTCAGGTTGAAATTTGAGTTATGGGGCTACCCCTTTCTGTCCTCCACCAGTTGTATGGTGTCTCGTTCATTATATAAATATTCAGTATATGCATTTGCCTAATGCAACAACAGAGATAAAACTTTTTGTTTGGTGAGGATTTCTTCTTAAAATTAGAAAGTTAATGTACAAAGAACCAAGTAAGAATTTACTGCAGAAGCTGCTTAGTGTAATATATTATTATCCAGGTCAGGTATTCAATTTATTCTTAGGAAAAAGTATAATTACTTGTATGTAGTTTGTTATGCAAAATAACAAAGCTTCATACTTTGGCTGAAAGATTCATAACTTTTCTGAAATTGGGAAAAAAACCATTATTCATTCATTTATCATTTTAGCCACTATAAAGCATTTTTAGCCATTGTAAAGCCCTTTGGGCATCTTACAAAAATTTAATATAAAACAATGAAATATTAAGAAGAATGTAAGAGCTAAGTAAAACAGCCAACAACTCAAAACCCATCAACTGAATATGTCACTACTGAATATTCAACAATTGTGAAATGATCCCATTAAAGTCAGGCCACAGGCATGACAAGTAAAACAATTACTATGTTATTGTTACCTCGTGGTGATAGATGACTTTGACTTTATTGTAATAGTTGAGATTAAAAATAAATTTTAAAGGGTGAGGTTGAGCTTTTTAATGAAATACAAACATTGATATTAAAAATGCCTATGAATAGGATATGTTCTTTTTGCATCTCTCTCCAGTCAATATTACAGATGGTTCCACAGCCTAAAGCTGCATAGAGTCCCATTTTTGCAGCTTCTGGAATTACACTAAACTGTGCTGCCAATATTCGGTAGCAAAAGAGAAAAAATGTTGGTTTTGTGACTTTCAATCTTTTAAACTTTTTTTTAAAGGTGATCCTCAATATTATTTGAACAACTAATGTTCTTGTCCCAGCCCCTCAAAAAATTTTAAATGCCCAAGCCAAACCTTCCAATACTTGCATGTTTTTTGCAGACATCATAAGTTTGTCGATGAGAAAGTATGGATGGATACACGGCTTGATACATAGATAGCTAGACAGATGGATGGATGGTTAAATGGATAGCTAAATAGATGGTTAGATGAATGGATGGGCAGCTAGGTAAGCTTCTGCTAGCCACAAAATAGTCCAGATTATGAAATGGGTGCTGGGTCAAATAGAAGCAGATGAATACCCCAAAAATATTATATACCCCAAAAACCTTAGGGAAGCTAGAGAACAAGGAGCCAACTGTTTCCTTCAGCTACCTCAGCTTTAAGGCATACAACCGAAGACCAGTACTTTTGTGCTCATGAAGGCAAGGAACATGCACCATCTATACGGGGTCATTTAGCAGTCAGGACTACTGCTTTTTGTTTTTTTTCTTTTCTTCTTTATTCAAAATATGGAGGTTCTGGTCTTTATAATGATCATTGGCCATTTGGGCATTGAGGCTTTCTGCTGAATACATTGACTTGAAATACAGAGCCATTTTGCACTTATCACCTACTTGATAAAACTGCAATATTTCCACAACTAATTGCCTTGGTAAAATTCTGTCCAATATTATTGCAGGCATCATGAATAAGCTTTATAGTTCAGATATGAGAAAAAGGATAAATTGATACTTTTAATTTCTATTCCTCTCTATCCAAGCCATTATCAATGAGCCATTCTTGCATAATGAATCAAAGATTTCAATTAGTGGAATTCTTTTTTAAAATTATTCTGAAAACCAAATACTATTTGCTTTTTTACTAAAGTTGTTGCACATTTTGTTCTCCTTAGGTATAGATGACTTGCTAGTCCCACCTCATCATACTAGCACAGATTTAACGGAGGTCATGGAACAAATCAATAGCACATTTCCAGCTTGCCGCTGTAAGTATTCAACATACCAAGCCAAGAATCTGAAGCAGAACTTGAATACAATTGCGTATTCGAAAGGCAATCATTTAATGTTCTGTAAAACTGTTCACTGAATACACTTAGGAGGCTCTCCAGTCTGGAATCAAAGGGCAACGGTTACTTTCCCAAAAATATCATAGGGTAATATATTACTCCATAATATATTTAGATCCATAAAGATCTGAAACTTTGTTTCTAAAAAAACCCCCTTTATTTTCATTACATAGGAAAGGTATATGACTAAACAGCTTATAAAAATACATAAATTTCCAGAGTTTAGCTGTGTTAGCCTGTTGAACCAAATGCAACAGAATTGAAACAAATTTCTTATAGCATGATGGCGAACCTATGGGACGCGTGCCACAGGTGGCACATGGAGCCATATCTGAGGGCACACAAGACGTTGCCCTATGTCAGCTCCAGCGCGCATGTGCATGCTGGCCAGCTGATTTTCAGCCTTCCAGAGGGTGGGGGAGGCCATTTTTGCCCTCCCCAGGCTTCAGGAAAGCCTCCTGAAGCCTGCGGAGGGCGAAAAACGGGCCTACCGGAATTCCGGAGGCTTCAGTGAAGTCTGCGTGCATGGGGGGGCGGCAGCGTGGGGGGGTTGTGCGCGCATGCACGGGGAGGGCATTGCATTGAGAGTGGGCACGCACGCATGCACGATCGTGCACGCGTGCAACCTTTTGGCACCCCAGCAAAAAAAGATTAGCCATCACTGGCATATACACTGTTTTCTAAATGACATGATGCAAAATCTGTCAATTGCCATTGGCACAAATGTAAACGTGGCTAAACCACATGGCTAAATCCATCAGAGGTGAGATCCATCTCCACTCTCCTGTCCTTCAGGAAGCACCTAAAACCTTGGCTCTGTTGCTTGGCCTTGGACCTCTGTAGGATCTACTACATTGGGGGTAGTTGACCAGGTAGAGAAGATTCTTACCCCCAGGCTGCCCAACATCTTGATTTTTAACTTTTAATCTCTTTAATTTTAATTGATTTAGCACTTTTAAACTTTTTATTATACTGTAAGCCACCCAGAATTGCTTCATTGGTAAGATTGACGGCATAGAAATTTAATTTAAAAAATGTATTTGTCTGAATATGGAACTTGCATAAATAATGCTAGCCTTGATTAAGAGAGATGGGACTGTTCATAGCCAAAATTACAACATGTAGGTGAAATAGTAGGGAACCCTACTCTTTCAAAGTGCCTTAGTATTGCATGTACTTTGATATTATCTAGAAGTCCCAAATTATTGTAAGCCTAGAATGCCAAGTGATCCTTTAGCCTGCCAATTAACCACCAAAAAAGAGAACAAATTTCAGTCCTTTGAGGTAGACTAGACCAGGAAACCTAAGTTATGAAGACCAATTCTACTTTTATTATAAGTTACAGTAATAAACCTTGCAAGTTTTGAATGGGCCTCCCCCATCCCTGCCTTACTTTCATGAGAACTTAGGAGGCTCAAGTCTAAATCAGTTTCTCAAATTACATTTCTGCCTTGGATTCAATTATTTTTTATCTGACCATTCTCTTTGTTCTCACTCCTGTTTCCCAAGATTACTCTTACAGTCCATTGCATCAAGTTAACATTGCTAGCTTGCATTGCTTAATGCCCATTATTGAAGAAAATGCCTATTGATTAACATTATAAACACCAAAAAGTCTTAGGTACCTTAAGCAAACGGCATGATCAGAGGAGAGTGGATCTTCTCATGCTATAGGAAAACTTTTTACCTAGATCGGGGTCACCAAACTTGGCAACTTTAAGACTTGTGGACTTCAACTTCCAGAATTCTCCAGCCAGCTATGCTGAGAATTCTGGGAGTTGAAGTCCACAAGTCTTAAAGTTGCCAAGTTTGAAGACCTCTGATCTAGATAAATATGCAATCTGTATTGGCTTAATCCAGATTTGCTGCTTTTTGTATACGGTATGCAGAATGTCAACTTATATAACCGCCCTCTAAGAAATGTACTTTATGCAATTGATGTAACCTATAGCTTGATTTTTGAAGTAGTTTGAAATACTATAATTCAGTAACAGATATACACAGTATGTCACATGTCTTTTATTTGTATCGTTGTGTCCATCCATATCCTTGATGTAGAATAACTAATAACCTTGGCCATATGTCCAAGAATAGGTCTTCTTGCAGCAGGAAAGCACACACTTACTTTTATTGCAAGTGTCACAAAATTATGTGCCAAAATTTTTGCATAAAATACCAATTTACATTGTTTCTGTTCACGCAATGTCTCTTTAATAGAAAAGGTAGGTGGGTCAGGAAGGTTTATGATACTGTTCCCCCCATGCAGAGTTTCACAGTTAATGAACTTTGTTGCATTTAATGAGATATTATTAATTTAGCAGGTGACTACATGCTTTCAATGTGCCTTAGTGATGCATGTACTTTGTTATTATTTAGGAGCCCCAAATTTTTGTAAGCCTAGAATGCCAACTGATCCCTTAGCCTGCCAATTAATCACCAATCTGTGAAGTCTAGATAAAGCAATTACTGAGTCCCACGTGAGTTTTCACTTTTTTCTCACCTGAAAGTTATGGTTTTATCACTCATTGTTTTCCCTCCAAATAGTCTTTTTTAAAAAAAATTTGGATGCACCAAATTGAATTTTTACCTGCTTTTTAATTGTGTTCTCATTATGACATCCTATTAAGCTGCTTGGGGTATGAATTTTTTATTACGTTTTCCAACAAATACGCAAGGGACGATCAGCTAAGCCAACTAAGATGATGCAGATCTGCAGAAGATGGAATGTAAAGTATCCTCATTCTGCAACAGCAACAGAAACAGAAACAAATCTGCTTTATAAGTTTGATTGTAATGACTAATTTATGTATTCCTGTTAGTGTTTTACTAATTGTTCATTGTTCATTAGATAGGTGAATACTTTATGCTCCGCTAGGGTGATTTATTCTGATCCTTAATAGAGTACATGAATATATATAGCAATTATTTTGCATAACTTTCATTGTCAATCTTTATCTTAAGTTGACCTGACATTCATTGAGAACTTATGTTTATTTCTAATTCAATACCAATTTTGTACTGCTTCCTTTGAAATCATAAAAGCAAATGCATTTAATATTCATACAATTAAACCATTTAAGGTACACAATCCTATGCAGAATAACTGAGATCAAATCAAATTCTATTGTGTATTATGTTGTTTGTAGTTGTGCTCTGCTCTGCTATACTCAGTTATAATAACCTGATCCATTTACAGTATTATTAACCATAATTCCAAGCCAGATTGTATTAAACTCTCTTAAATATCTCCCATCTCTCATAGAAATTTCCTTCCTATGGGCAGAACCATGATGGAGATTATATACTTTAAAACTTAGCTAGAAAGCAAATTAAAATTCAGCTACTTGAATTGGTTCCTGGGGTTTATTATTTTTTTTGATAATTATTCAACTTCTATTCTAATTTAGAATATGGAGTACCGTACCGATTCTAAACAAGTACTATTCGATAGAAATGTGGATTACTTGCAGTTAAAAATATTTATCAGATTCAAACTCTTCATTATCCTTTTGGAGATGGTCTTTAGAACAAGCTATTTTGATGGTTTACATAAGGTCAAAACACATTTTTTTATTCTCCCCATACTTAAGGGATTTCCCCTTAGAAACTAGTAGTTTTAACACCTCACTCATTCATGCACATGCAATCTTTTCTCCCAAACCTATGCTAAATTGTGAAAACTGAAAAGATCCCTAAATCAGACCCCTTATATCCACCCTTGGGTGTAGAGCTGAGCTTCTGAAGTTGAAAGTATATGACTGATGCTCTCTTTTGCCAGAACAACTCATGTCTTGACATCAACCAAAGGACTTGTACTTTCTTTGTCCCTTTCTGTTCTCAGCTGTAACCTTCATTTCACATTTTGCAGTCATAATATTATCATTAAAAACAAGGAAAGGTAGAAACATGCTTTCCTTCAGACTAAGCAATTTCAAGAATTTAAGAAATCAGCTTTCTGTATTGTTTAGAGTGGAAAATGATAGGTTGCATGAAACATATCATTATCTTGTTTGAATTCTTGTTTCCAATTCTATCCTGGAATTGATCAATTGAAGAAAATTGTTTTCTGATGTTGGAAATGGTCAGGAACTGTAGAATTCCATGGGGTTGTAGCAAAAACTATGAAATTGTGAACCTACTGTGAAATTTAACCTTTACACATAGTGCCTGAAGTGCTTTAGGAAACTTAAAAACAGGTTTTAAAGCCTGTTTGAACATTGAAAACATACTGATGGTTATGTTATTTAAAAATAAATAACTAAGCAATGTTTGGATAGCAATATCAGAGAATTTAGACTTGAGCTTTCAGACTTTGGATAAATAGATGTAGCTTACTGTCTACATCTATTTATCCTGGGAAGGGAACGGTATTGAAGGAGAGATGAAAAAGGAAATTGCTATTTTATGTAGTAGTCTTGCCCCTCAGTCCTTCAGGATATTTCAAATTAAGCAGTTCATTGGTATAGTTGTTTTTAAATTAACAAATACAATGAAAGGGGAGTTAATTACATGTTGTAAAGCAAGATGTTGGACTTCAAAAAAACATTAAAGATAATATTAAAGATAATTAGCAGAATACCTGGATGTCCTTTTCTTATTACCACCTTTTGATGCTATTCCCCCCTTTTTTTCTGTTTGCAATCTTTCAGTGACATATTTATTTATAATTATGCTTTGTATCCCTTAAAATAGTTAATGGCTACAACCAATGTTTTGCTTTTAAATCTGCCCATCTGCTCAGAGAAAAAAGATACACTGAAGTAGAATGCCACTTAAAATAATGCCCACAGCAAGGGGCATTATCAGGGCAAATCTTATCAGACTGGTGGATTTGATGCAATTTGACTATTTTTTTGGTAGGATTTTGGAAATGTTGAGATGAGAGTCTCAAAATGTTGAACGAATACCCAATGTTTAGACAGGCCATAACCAAATAGGAGCAAATATCTCTATTTTTTCCATGGAGAAAGAGGTCTCCTTAGAAAATCTTAAGGGATTTTGTTTTTTAAGTAGAAATGTTCTTTATTTGTATTTCTGCGGGTTAGAACAGCGACCCCCAATCTTTTGGGTGCCATGGACCGGTTCTGTGGAGAGCAGTTTTTCTGTGGACCAGGTGGGGGCATAATTCCGCATGTGCGGGGATAGGGCTTGCACGGACCAGTTCCTGGCAGGCCAGGACCGGTGGCGGTCCATGGACTGGGGGTTGGGGACCCCTGGATTACAGTATATTAGATTTGTTTGGTTAGTGTTCCAAGCACAAATGTGTGCATGTTAATAGTTGCACCCCCAGAACTTCATCCGGTGTTTGAATAGTCATGTAGAGGTTAGTTCAGGAAGAGGTGACTGGATGAAGCAACCTTAATAAGGATCTAGAAGAAAGGAAGAAGACACAACTAAGATCAAGATGGAGTGATGAAGAGCAGAAAGCAATAATCCTAAAGTTGACAAGCTATGATAGCAGTATCAGTAGCCTTTACAGCATCCTGTGTGCAATGGGAAAACTCTTGCCGGTTGTGTTAAAGGCAAAACCTCGTTTGTAATAAACATTACAGTAAAAACAGACAACTATTTTTAATATGCAGCTTTTTTTTCTCAGATTAATGGCATGCAGTTCCTAGTAATCAGCCTGTGATAACTATGGCTCCTAACAAATTAAATTTAATGAAAACAGAGTCCCTCCAGGAAGACCCTCCACAGTCAAAAGTTACTTTCTAAAATATAATGATCTGAATTGCTTTGTGTTGTAATACCATTAACTGGCACCCACAGGAATAACATAAATGTCCATTATGCTCAGTAGATGGCATGGCACTGACTTTTTCCTTTAGTCACAAAGGCATTTATTTTCCGCTCTTGAATGCATGTGAAATGTAGAAAGTAATACCAAAAGTTTATCTAGCCAGCATCCTATTTATCACATTGTTCAACTAAATTTGATACATAACAAAATGCCACTGGCAGAGTATATACCAGAGTTGGTATATAGCTATCACAACTCTAATAGTTATATCCTCCATGAATTCATCTAGTATTCCTTTTAAAAAGCGATCATTAGATTTTATGGCAGTGAATTTCATAGATTTTCTCTAAGCTATCGAAATATTTCATCTTTGTCTTTATGAAATCATTCACCATCGTTTAGCTTCACTGGGTGAGATTTTGTGTTGTATGTTGCAGTGTTTGTTAGTAGATGTCATTCAAGTGATATTCTGAAAGTGTTCTTCACATACAGGTAGTCCTCGACTCACAACAGTTCATTTAGTGACCGTTCAAAGTTACAACGGCGCTAAAAAAAGTGACTTATGGCCGTTTTTTACTTTTATGACCATTGCAGGATCTCCACGGTCACGTGTTCAAAATTCAGATGCTTGGCAACTGATTCATATTTGTGATGGCCCTGAGGTCGTATGATCACATTTTGCTATCTTCTGACAAGCAAAGTCAATGGGGAAGCCAATTCACTTAACAACCATGTTACTAACTTAACAACTGCAGTGATTCACTTAACAACTATAACAGGGAAGGTGACAAAACATGGGACAAAACTCACTTAACAAATGTATCACCAACAGAAATTTTAGGCTCAATTGTAGTCATAAGTCGATGACTACTTGTATTCATTAACACAAGCAAATAAGTTACAGAACCTCCTCACCAACCAGTTATGCTACTGGTACTTTACTCAGAATGAACTAAGACCCTACAGTAATTGCTTAATAATCAAACCACAAAAAAGCAGGAAGAGTAAAAAGGCTCTCTGAGAAAAAAATATGGGAACCTGAAACCTTCTCCCACTTTGGAAGAGTTCTAAATCTTTTCCTTGAAGTTCCTGCTCCTTTCGAACTTCTCAAGTGTCAGCATTAAGCCTAAATTACCAATTCCGCTTCAGAAATAGTTCTACCGTGCCTCTGATATTCTTTAAATGATAGGATTTGCTCTTCTAATCATAGTGTGTGGAGAGCGAAGGCATCTTCATTCAGTAATCCACTGTGATCAGAATGGAAATTGAACTTCTGTCTGCCTCCCAGGCAGCAGAGGAAAAAAGACGGCATCAGTAAAAGTATCTCCCTAGAACATTTACTTTGTGCACATAAGAAAATACTGTAATATATGAATATTAACCAGCTAGTGAGAGCCTTTTTGCATTTATTCAGAACATCTCTTCTTTGTTATTTCATACTTTGTAGAAGAAATTAAGTTCTGTTCACAGTGCAGAATTGAGCCTGTTGTTGAAGGTTTTGTGGTATACAGTACATATAAAAACACATACATTAAGGAACAAGTCATTTAAAATTGGGCATATTCATGGAAGTAGAATAGGAAAAAAAGGATTTTCTTGCTTTCTTTATTTGCAGAACTTGTAGAAATATACTTACAATTCTTATAATTCAGTAGATGCAAAATTGATGCAGACCACATATAAAATGATTCCTATAACTCTAAATAAACCCATCCCAAGGTTTCTCTCAGGATTTTCCCAAGGAGTACTTTTCTTGATTGAGGCAAGAGCTTCCATTAAGATTTATTTAAAGACCCAAACAACTTAACCCAGACTCTGCTTTCTAACACACCTGTCCCTACTTTGTTCTTTTGTGGGCATTACAGTTTGAGAAAGATTCATACAACCAAACAGATGCAAAGGAAGTTAATGATAATTGGGGGGGTGGGGTTGAATTTAGGGATCAGGATACATTTTATCTTGAGAAAAGATGATACAAGAGGGGGAAGATGGTATCCTTCATTTAAGTGTCACAGTGTAAGTGCTACAATATAAAGTATATACAATACTCACATTTTGACTTGGAGCATCTCAGAGCCTTCTTTTTTTAAAAAAAGTAAAAGATTTAATTACAATAGTAAAATAATGCAAACTGAAAAGTAAAGAAAAAATAGAATAAAAGTGCAAAAAAAGAAAAAAGGAAGAAAATAGAAAAAGAAGAAAACCCTAAAAAAAGCAATTTCCTATCTGCATTTTGACAAGTATAAGAAATTTCACTATTTCTTCATTTCCTCTTAGTGAACAAATACAAAACTTCATCCCATAACCCAACTCTTAACTATAGGAAAACCCAATAACTAGCATCTTCTCCAGATCAAAGGTCAGCAAAAAGTTCATATGGCGCTCTGAAATAATATCATTAATTGAACAAGTAAACCTGATTTCTTCATATCTCAACTCTTAACTGTAAGCAAATCCACATTTAGAAGATATAATAAAGTGGTCCCAGTATCCTAGTATGAACAAAAGATGAAAATTGACATAACCAAGAGGGACAATTTCTCCTTTAAAGCAAACATCCCTTACTTTAAATGAAAGAACAATTAAATTCAAGGCCAAATAATTAAGCAACCCATGTTTTCATTTGGCAGATGTAGCAATATTTACTTGATCATTCAAAGCATTTTGTATAGTGATATTCTGATGTAACAGTATATTTAGATTAATAGATAATGTTATGCAATGTTAAGAGAACCAGTTTTAGTGTAGTGGTTAAGACATCAGACTAAAAACCAGGAGACTATGAGTTCTACTCCCAACTTAGGGACAAAGCTGCTGGATGACCTTGAACCAGTCACACACACTCAGTCCTAGGAAAGAGGCAACGGCAAATCAATTCTGAAAAACCTTGCCAAGTAAACTTCAGGGAGTTGCCAGGAGTTAACACTGACTCAAAGGCACCCTTCTTCTCAAATCTTATGAAATGACCACTTTTACAATAAGATCATTCAGGAGAGCAACAGTGCTGTGGTGCTTTATGGTGAACCAGAAGAGAGAGACTGTATGTGAAATTGCCCAGTCAGGCTTTCCAGGCATGTGTATATAGGACAGGGGTGTCAAACTCACGGCCCACGGGCCAGATGCATCACGCGCTAGCCACACCCACGCCCAGTTTAGCAAAGGGGGAAAAGGTGGAGATATGTCACGTGATTACTCTGTGACGACACGAGTTTGACACCCCTGATATAGAATGTCAATAGGCACATACGGCCAGTGTATATTACTGTAGTCCTCAACTTATAAGTGTCCAAAGTTCTGATGGACCCACCTGGAAGGTACTTAGTACCCAAATTCAAAGTTCTGGCATCACCTCCCTCCCCACAGTCACATGACTGAACTTTGGGTGCTTGGCAACTGGACCGCAGGCACATGACCACATTTTGGATGGTTTTGCCAAAAAAACCCAGTAGTTTCAGATTTCTGGCAAACCCACACCCATAGCAAACCATTAATTTCCTTAACCACTGTGTTCACTGCAAAAATGGTCTTAAAATCTATTTGTGACCATCACGACGATTGTGATGGGCACAGGCTTCATTTTACGGCTTTTCTTGCCACATTTGTTAAGTGAATCACTGCAGTTCTTAAATTAATAACACGGTTGTTAAGTGAATCTGGTTTCCCCACTGGCTTTGGGGAAAAGGGGGGGTCACATGACTCCGGGACACTGCAACCGTCATAATTGTGAGTCAATTGTCAAGCATCCAAATGTAGACCATGCGACCATGGGGATGCTGCAGCGGTCATAAGTGTGAAAAATGATCATAAATCATTTGTTTCAGTGCCGTTGTAATTTCGAACGGTCACTAAATGAACTGTTGTAAATCGAGGACTATCTGTATTGCACCATTGCAATCTTCTCCATGTGAAAGTGGCAGCAGTATGATGATGCTTTTATCATTTTGATGTCCATGTTGGCATTATTTTTTATGGTTGCCTAATTATCTGTTCTCCAATCTCTAGATTTAAATTTAAACCTGTCATTTATTTGAGTGATCATCCATATATTTCCTGTGCCATCACCATGTGTTGTTATAGCAATAATGTAAACCTCTCTATTTGAATTCATTTAATTAAATATGACTATTAAAAATTTATATGTTAACATATTTGATCTGTGCAAATACTTTATGTTATAATCAAATAGTTAATAGAGTGCTTAGGATTTATGGGAAGGAATTCTGACAGATTTTTTAAAAAAAGCATGGATATAAATATAAATATAAATAGTGATATAAAAAAGTGTCGGATATAAATTGTTTTCTGCATACAGCATAGCTACATTTTAATCTTTGAGACTGCATTATATGACAACTAATCACGGTGTTTTCTTATTTACAGCAAATCCTGCTGGCAAATCACAGGTATGAAACATTTGAATGCTTTTTAAGTAGGTTTCGATGGGACAGATATTTTAATTCACTTTTTCTCAGGGCAAATGCACAGATTTAAAATGTCTTTTTTCTTAATGGCCCTGCCCCCTGCAGAGTATGAGTCGGGCAGGATTTTGTGCATATGAAGGGTTACATGGCTGAAAATGCAGCATGTGGGAATGAGTCACCTCATCATACCTTAGTATTTTACCTGTGGCACAAAACCACACCAAATCTACTTTCACGCTACTTTGGTTTCCATGGAGCATAGATCTGATTCTGCATTTCAGAGATGGTGAAAAGGAAACACTGTTTTAATTTTCTTAGATTTGTATGGAGAAAAATATAAAGATTAAACGCACACACACACACCCTATACACAAAAAATGGTATTGACAATTCAAGGATAGTAATGCTGTCACTTTTTTCATATTCTATCAACAAAATACTGCATTTGTGGTATAACTGAAGGAAATGTGTTGTAAATAGCTATCTGTTGAGAGTTTACATCCATCTCAGAAATTCTGTTTGGGCATTTTTCTTTTCCTTCTAAACTTGAACTTCAGTGCACATTTCACCACAAGAATGTGCCCTGGACCAGTTGCAAGGAAGCCATTTTACCACTGAGATGCCCACAGGGTTGCTGCTCACTCATCTTGCCATCCCTCAGGGCCAAGGCTTCTGCATCGGCCCTTTTGCGCCCGAAGATTGGGTGCCTTGTTGTTGGCTTTTACACAGGTGTTCAAGGGACTTGTAAAACAAAAACAAAAAAGGGGAGGAGGACTAATATTTGATTGTAATATTTCATGTGCAACCTTTGTTTTAGGTATTTATCATGAATGGCAATAATCAGTTAATAATAAGGTGATAACTTATTGGTAAGTTACTACTTTATTATTAACTGATTACCCCCGTTCATATTAATACTGTACAATTCTTTAACAGGACAAGAATCCCTTGCTATGCTTTTGTCAAGATGCCGAGGCAGAAGTGCACAGACATAATCAATAGGGGGGGGGGATCTATTATCTGAAACTATTGAATCATCTGCTCTGCAGCGTAGGATGTACTGAGCTTTAAGCTTGCTCATCTTGATTCAACCCAGAGGAGTTGCTACATCATACTTGGTTAGTGCCAATATGGTGTAGTGGTAAGGTGTCTTGGACTTGGACAAGGGAACCCAGGTTTTAGTCAACCTACAGAAACTCCAGAGGTACTTTGGACCAGTCATACTCTCTACCAACCTATAGGGTTATTATGAAGAAAAATAGGAGAATGAAGCTTTGGTTATGTTGCCTGAGTGGAATGTGGGACAAAACAGGCATAATGATTTATTGCCTAATAGGGAAAACAACCCCATGTGGTAAAATGGATTTAAGAGGCTTGGCCCTGAGCTTGGGATTCCTATCCAATGATAACCCATGAGGAGGCATATATATATATTAGGCAGCCGGCCCGGGTTCAAATCCCAGTAAGGGGTATGGCTATCTGACGAGAGCAAAATAAGCTCGAAATAGATCTATAATAGTCTCCCTTTATTTTCATTTATCAGCAAAAAAATCCCACATATATATATATATATATATATATATATATATATATATATATATATATATATATATATATATATATATATATATATATATATATGTGTGTGTGTGTGTGTGTGTGTGTGTGTGTGTGTGTGTGTGTGTGTGTGTGTGTGTGTGTAGGATTTTTTGCTGATAAATGAAAATAAAGGGTAAAATAAATGAAAATTTTATATATATATATATATATATATATATATATATATATATATATATATATATATATATATATATATATATATATATATATATATATATATATATATATATATATATATATATATATATGCCTCCTCATGGGTATATGTTAATATATATATATGTTAAGTGTGTGTATATATATATATATATATATATATATATATATATATATATATATATATATATACTAAATATATACTAAATACTAAATATATATAGAGAAAAGGTTCAACTAAATCCCAAAGCCATGATTAAGTGTTGTCTCCATAGGGCCAAAGTTAGGCATGCATTCTTTTAAGATGTGTCGTGCATTTTTGCTATCTTTGTCTTCCTAGCAAATGTGACGCCTCTTCGATAATTTAACTCAGCTAGTTGACATTGAAAGAAGCTGTTGCCTCTGCAAATTATGGTCCTCACTTGCTCTTCTCTTACTGTTTCTTGCCTTCAGGCGATGTGAGATCTTTGGAAGATCACCTGCTCTTCCCAACTTCAGCTCAACCAGTGCCAATCACAAGTTCCAGTTTTCACATGGCTGCTTGGGACCTTGTAACCTGCTGTTCAGCTCTGTGTATTCTTATTCCAAATAAGAAAACACTTGAACTACCCAAAGACGAGGATGTCGTGTTTTATATTATTGTGTGTGTTTTCCCCTTCTTCCCTCTCTATGCAACTGTAAATTAACAAACCGTGGAGTATTTGGAGATGGTTATGCATATGTACTTTGATTTATATAATTATGCAGCATCAGGAAAGGGGATGGTAGGGATTTATATCCATTCTTTTTTGATATTGCTAAAGTGAATTGCCTTTAGAGTTTGGAGCAATGAGTTACATTTATACATTCCTTTTGGCTTTTTGCATTTACCTTTTCAAGAACCTTCTCTTCTGACACGCTGTTTTTTCTGCACAGGTCATTTATACTTAGCCTAAGAGTCCAAAAACGTGGGCAAAAGATCAGCTTCTCATAAACTGCACAGTTAGTGTTGACAAATACCATTTTTTAGCGATCTATTAGGCACACCGGGCTCTATTTAGCCCCCACTAACTTCATTCAGCTACAATAACTGTTGGCACTCAAGTAGCTTTTTAATGGATTTATTTCCCCCACAGAATGTGGAATGATTTTTCTTCCAGATTTTGTTGTTTTTAATTTTTTGTTAGGCTGAATTTTACCTTGATACAGTTATTATGAATATGTGCAGTTTTTATTTTCTCTGGCGAAGACATGACCATCGTACTGTGCCAAATTTTATGTCTGTCACCCCATTCAAAGTATAAAATCTAGTCCTGAAGTAACTGTAATTTGGAAGCATACCTAAATGAAGGAGCTCAGACTACTTCAGTATTAATTGCTCTGCCTTTGTGCCAGAAAGATTGGCTGGATGGATACCTTTAATCAATAACATTGTACATTTTTAAAATGATTCCCTTACAGTCAGCGTTTCAAGGTAGAGCCAGCTGAGGACAAAAATTCGGTCACTGTTTATGATGAGTAGCTGGTCTTGGTTCCCCATTGGCTATGTGGCTTTGCATGGCCCTTTGCTCTCATTATAAAGCACCGCCTCATTCTTTCCATACGTTGCATGTGTGCAATAATCATATTTAAAGGACCGAAATAGTGTTGGAGAAATTCCACTGTTGGATATTATTAACGGGCCTGTCCAATATTTTATGTTATCATTTACAAGGTGAGTCCTAGCAGAATTCGACGTGGTATCCCAAATGACATTGCAGTAGATGAAGCATTAATCTCGGGGTGATGTGGAGGAATGGTGTCTTGTAACCACTCAAGTTTTCTCATAGCTTGTCATCTCCAGTACGGAGGTGGTACTAGTAGTAACTATGCTTAGAGGTATTATGAGGGTCAAATTAGATAATATATGCTATATAATCAAATGATTCAAAGTGCTATCTAAAAGTATTATTTTTTTCAGCAGCGGGGAGGGGGGGTTTGCCCAGAGTAGGAAAGATTACAGGTTACTATGTGGATTTTTCATCTAGAAAGAAATATATTTTGGTATAGATATTTTGAGAAGGAAAAGAAGTTTTGCAGAAAAGGAGAGCCATGACCACCTTTCTACCTCAAACCAATTTTCTTTTTCTTTCTTTTTTAGTATTTAGCTTGGGAAACAGTTCAGAGATCTGATATTTTTGAGTATTTTAATTTACCAGATAGTATCAAGCCAAAGGGGGGTTAAAAAAAAACCCAAAAACCACACCCTTCCTAGAGCCTCCTTTAAACATACTTTAGCAGAAAAACAAATCCCAGCAATGGATAGGATGGAACTTTTGTTTTTAAGGAAAGGATATGTATAAATTGTTTTTCAGCCTGTGTTTGTATGCAAATTCTGTCCTTTACTCTGCTGTCAAGTAAAAGCGACTTAACAATATTACATTGTAATACTCTGATAACACTGATAAATAAAAGGAATATGTTGTGGTAACATCTCAGAAAGAGAAAAGTTTCCATTTTGTGGTTTTAAATTATTGCATTTCCCATTTCTAATCTGATTATATAGTATGATTTTCACTCTCTGAATAAAATTAATTTTTAGTGAAGACTGTTTGATATTCTTCATAGGAGTAAATAAGTTTCAAAAGCTCATTCCCTTTGTAAGAATGCTTCCCATTTCAAGGTGCCTTTAAAATAAGTAGCAAAAACATATAGCATCATACATCAATGCATATTTTTATACCATTTTACATTTTTCAGGGATCAATACACATCTTCACAAGTGAGAGGGCCTGCCACCAATCTGTGAATCTAGTTAAAGGTTTACTATTCATATTGAAAATGTATTAGCACGTGTTGCTTTATTCAGTGTCAGAGCTTAAAATTCCTTTTCCTGGCTGTCAGCAATGTACTCAAATGTTCTGGATACTGGCAAATATAATTTTATACCCCAGGTTGATGTAACTTTAAACACCCTCAATACTAAGCCCAAATAGGTCTTTAAAACCATGGCACAGCTTGAAAAGGTCTTCCATCGATGAAATATGCATCTGATACAGCACATTCCACAGCAAAGTTGGGAAATATATGGCCCTCTCCTTATCCTATAATTCCTAGTCAGTGACGGAGGACAGAAGATACAGTTCAACAACACCTGGAGGGTTACACCTTCCTCGGCCCTGCCATGAGACAAAAACTGGGAGATAACCACTAAAAGATACTGTCAGGTGAAGTAAGTTCTCCCTGCTGAGAGGGGAAAATTCCAAAATTTGCCCAAGGTGGTTGAACCATCATCCATATTGATCTGCTCCTGAATCATGAACTATCTGGTAGAGGAGATTTTCGGAAAAACCAAAAAGGTAGTGTAGGGGATGCCTTAGTTACAGTATCAGCTGCCGCTACATTAACTGGGCATGGGAAGGGGCAGAAATTTGCCAAATAATGCAAAAGATGTCAAAACTGGCTCTGAAGAAGGCATACCTGATGACCTGGATGACAAATATATGTTTAATATCTTTCAAGAATTGATGACATCACATCTCTCATGTCCGTAATGTTGATTTTAAATGAGTTAATGAATTAGTGTGAATGTTTATTATTGTACGTAAAACATCCTCTACCTACAGATACAGGAAATTGGTTAGCCATGATGAATACTTGGAAGAGACTAGAGCCGTGATGGCGAACCTATGGCACGCATGCCAGAAGTAGCACACAGAGCCATCCCTGTAGGCACGCCAGCCATCACCCGTTGCTCTTCTGGGTTCCGGCATCGGCCAGCTGGTCTTCGCACACGCAGGAGCACCAGAAACCAGAAGAGCAGCTCCCTGGCGCACATGCGCGCACCGGGAAACTGAGCTTCTGGTTTCTGGTGCATGCATGCGCGCCAGCCAGCTGGTCTTCACGAGTGCATGCATGCCAGAAACTGGAAGACCAGGTGACCGGTGCACATGTGCATGCAGGAAACCGGAAGCTCAGCTTCCCGGCGTGCGCATGCGTGCCGCGGAACTGCTCTTTCAGTTTCCGGCACTCCCGCATGTGCACACCAGGGAGCTGCTCTTTCGGTTTCTGGCGCTCCTCTGTGCGCATGTGCGTGCTCCTGTTTTGGCACTTGGTGCCGAAAAGGCTCGCCAACACTGGACTATAGTAATGGAGGATTAGTATTTAATCATTTATTTGCCAGTTTTTATATCATAAATTATCATGAGAGCATCAAAACCAGAATGTATATAAAAACCATCATAACAGAATTATTAAACACTGCTCATAAAAAAGCTATTGGTGCACAACCCTAGCACTATTTGTCATTGTGAGAGAAATTCTTTTCCGTGCTTCAAAATGCACTGGCCACAAAATGTGGAAATTATACATTTATAATTTAAAATGTTATACATGATTTGCCCTTTTACTGAACCTAGAATATCTGTTGAGCATATAATGTGAGTCACTGCAAGTATAAGTCTAACCTTGTATTATAAAAAGAATTGAGCTAATTTGTTTGGCTGTGAAAAAAAACATGACTGATTTTGAAATGTTTGTAAATAAGCACTGTGGACTGCTTATCTTTTCCCACTTTTAAGGATTTTTTTAGCATTATCTTCTTTAAATATACAAATCTCGAGAATCTTCTAGTTATTTTTGGATTCTCATAAATACTCATAAATAAGGCAAGAATTTTCAGTGCCCGAATGCACCCCCAAAATTGAGTTTGCCTTATCCATATCTTATCTGCAGGTATATAAGGTAATACTTTTTATTTTTATAGTATTTACATTTTCATATATATACCATGAAAATACCATGAAAAATGGATAACCCATGAATTATACAGGGATAAGCCTATAGAAGAGAATATTTGTAGCCCAGGGTTACACTTGGGTCGTTTGTGCTCTCTGAGCTTGCAGATGTTTCATTACCAAACTAGGTAAGATCAGTGCTAGTAGAGTTTGGGGTTTGCTCTTACTTTATATTTCTTTGGCTTGGACTGTCGGTCTTGCTGGGAGTGGTTTTGGTGGTTCTTTGGTTGGGCTGTTAGGTTGTTTAGCAGTTCCTTGATTGGTATTGTTTGCTTCTTGATTGTTAGTCTAATGTTAATCTTGGTGTTTGCTCATCTGGGTGTTGATTGCTGGTTTTGTTCCTTGTTGTTTCTTTGAATGGTATGTATATGTTGTTGATGTCTGTGTGGCTGTTGATGGCTGATTTGTCAAGAGTGCCAGGCTCTCAGGAATTCTCTGGCATTTTTGGACTTGGCTTAGTCTAGGATGCTCATAGTTTCCCAGTTGAAACTATGGTCAAGTCTATCCATGTGTTGTGAAATTAAGGAATGTTCATGTCTTCTGTTAGTTGGCATTCATGAATGCACTCTGCTAGTCTTCTACCTGTTTGTCCTACATAGTGTCTGTTGCAATCCTTACACTGTATGTTATATATGACTATTGTTTTTCCCTCTGGGGCTGCTGAGTTTTTGGTGGGCTTTGGTTGATTTATGCTACAGTGATACCATGTGGTATAAACTTCTATTTCTGAGATGTTTTTGATTTATGGCAGTGCAATCCTTTTGGCAACTTATGTTGGTTGTGCTATATTGGGTGGAGTGGTCAGGCATTGTTTGATGAAGTTGTGTGGATATCCATTTTGTTGTTCTGTAGATGATCAGTTCCCTTTTTCTGATGTTCAGAGTTGCGGCAGTATATTTTTGTGTGCTTAAATAATATATTTAGACAGCTTCCCTTGTGGGAGTTGGCCGTGGTTGCTTTGGTAGTGGAGCACTTGGTTGGTGTGAATGGTTTTACAACAGACTTGTGCTTCTTGTTGCCCATTGCTGTCGCTGTGGATGAGCCAACTGTGCAAATCAAAACACAAAATGTTGAGGCTCCACTTATCTGCAGGTGGTGTATTTTTCAAAGTATTTTGTTTGTAGTAATTTTATTAAAGATTATAATTACAACAATAAAATACAAGCTAAAAGAAAGAATAGAGTATAGAAGGTGCCAAAGAGAAAGAAAATGTAGCAAAGAGAAAGAAAATAAATACTGCATGTAAAGAAATGACTTCCAACCTTCATCACAAGTATAAACAATTATAATAACTTAGCTTCTCCTTTTAAAATAAAACAAAATATCTCTTCTTCTCATACCCCATGTCTGATCTCTAAACAAATCCATAAAACATTGTCATTTCAGACCTGGTGTCAGCAAAAGACTATTAAGGATTACCAGAAACATATCTATATTACCCTTGCTCAAATAAAGCAACTTTATATTCCTTCTTTTAAATAATGTCATAGAACTTGATTACTTTTCATTTTTTCTTTGTCCCTTCTCAGTACCTTGGTTAAAAAAAATTAAAGGTTGGCTTCTTAGTAGTTGGGCTTGTATGGAAGTATATGTGATACAATTCATAGAATCCTTTGCCGTTAATGATGTGGATTGGGCTGATAGGAAGTCTAATACAGAAGAAAGTCATCAGACAGCATAATATATTACCCTGCTTCTGATAGAAAACTTCTTTTTACATTATTCACATTGCAGCCCCTTATAAACCTAATATAAAAATTCATAAGGGAACATAGATTTGAAAGGAGCACCTGGTTCCTGATTAACCATCCAACTCTAGATTCATAGGTAACGATTACCAAAATTAATTCCAAAATCAAGATGGGTGTTAACATCACTAAAAATCATACCTCAAAAGTGTCCCAAATCAGCAACTCAAATACAACTTAAATTGAAAGGCGGTGATATCAGACTAACGAGTGGGATAATACTTGCAAGACAATTGCCAAAGTTATGGTTTTAGGTCTAGGTTTCTGAGTACCACTAGAGATAAATGTTACAAGGCAGCTCCAAATGGCCCTGCCAGATGTTTTCTGGTGGGGGGAGAATATATTCTCTATCTATCAAAAATCAAATCAGTAAAAACACTTGGGGAATGGTTAGTAGAAGAAAGATGAGCAGCATTTGGAATGCAAATTTCTTTCAAACTTATATTTAAACAGTTCTGGTCTGAGCACCTTTTATTGACAGAGTTGTTCATTCTGTTCAAATACAAAACACTTCATTAAACATTACTATACAACCTTTAAACATTCATAAACAACCAAGATATGCAGGTGGTATGGGTACAGCTTGACCATATGAATGTCTCTACTATTGTGATTGATAGCTGACATTCATTTTGATCAGGGATGGGTTCTACTTACCTTCCCCAACTGTTCGCATTGCAATGGAAGTGCACATTTTGCACTTCCATCGCGCGCATCCCCACGTGCAATTTTGCTTCGGCGCATGCTCAGTAGCTAAAAATCAGTCCAAAACACAGCTGAGGAGCTGATTAGCTGGGCTTCGGAAGGAATAAAGGTCAGTATAAACCCGGGTGTAGGAGGGAGGGCCCTCTTTCAAGTGGCAGAAGAGTGACGTCACCAGCAGGTCGCTACCGGTTCGGGCGAACTGGTCCAAACTGGGAGGAACCCATCCCTGATTTTGATAGTGAAAATATGGTCAGTTCTTTGGATTACAAAACTCTAGTTTGCATCAGAGGGACTAAAGTTGAAATAGCTTCATGTCCTTCTGGGCTTTTGAAAAGATTTGCAATGCTCAGTTTGGGGAGTTAACAGCTTTTGGTTTTAGCAAAATATTTCAGCATTTCCTTGATTGGCTTTCCATGCTATACCGGTGTCACCAAAATGTGGTTGCAGTGCAGAATAATCATAAAAGAGTGCGGATATTACATTTCTGGGGCCATTAATCATCTGTCAGTTTCCACTTCAAAAGTGAAAGAACTAAAAAAATTATTTTAGGTTATTTAAAATATGTTTAGATTGCCCCTCATCCTTATGTATACAAGGGTTGTATATGTATTTTAGGAATATACATATTCTAAAATAACAGAAGATTAAAAGCCACCTCTATTTAACTACTACTAAGAAGCCACAAAGGTTTGCCCAACCATGGCAAATTCCAGATGTGCAGATTTAATTCTCAGCAAAGAACAGGCTAGATGGAAAATTATAGGAGTTAAAGTCCATCTGGAAGTTGCCATGGTTGGGAGACACTGTGGCAGTTAAATGGTTGCTCAGCATCAGCCTAGTTGCTTGCTATGTGTGTATATGTGCATCCAAGTTTCAAAGTATCATTCGGTTTCAAAGGTTTCATTTCTCTCAGAGCTAAAAAGAAAAGAAAAAAACTAGGTAATCTTCTCTAAGGGTTTTAGGTAATCTGTTAAGTGAAAAGATATGCTTCTCCTTTTAAGTACAATAGCATTTCCCATCCTGAAGCCCTTTAGTGTTAAGGGATTGCAACAACCAGAATTTCTAGCCAGCATAGACAGTGGAGAGCTTGACTTCTAACACACCTGGAAAGGACAAAATTGGCAAGGTAGCCCTACAGCAGCTTGGTATCCTAAACCAGGGGTCTCCAAACTTGCAACTTTAAGTCTTGGGAACTTCAATTCCCAGAATTTCTCAGAATACTTCAGAATTCCTCAGCATGGCTGGATGAGGAATTCTGGGAGTTGAAGTCCACAAGTGTTAAAGTTGCCATGTTTGGAGACTCCTGTCCTAAACCATGACATTCCAGTTAAAAATTATTTATATTTCCCAAAGTTGCTTTCCTCCCTTTTTTTCTTTCCTCCACCTTCCTTTTCCCTTTCCCTTCCTCTTCTTCCTCTCCCACCCATCTTTCTGCCTTTCTTGGAAAAAAATGGATATTTCCATGAAAAGAAGCTTGATATTACAAGACAAGCTAGAAAGACCTGCACATGGATTAGAGAACAAACGAAAGTATATGGTATCATCGTGTGTGTGTGTGTGTGTGTGTGTGTGTGTGTGTGTGTGTGTGTGTGTGTGTGTGTGTGTATACACGCACATACATATAAAATCAAAAATAAAATGTTAGGATAAAATGATAATGAGTCAATTATTGTATTAACTGCATATTAAAACCCATGTACATATTTTTTTAAAAAAGTAAGATCCCAAATTAATAAAGGGCAAAAGATTAGAAGAAAATTAATTTCCCTACAGAAAAGATGTACAGCTGTTTAGAAATATGCTGGTATTTATACAACCATCTATTAACTATGCTGATTAAAATGGATTGTTTGAGAGGAGAACATTGTTTATGAAGTATCGTGGTTTTAGCGTGAGGTGGGCAAAAGAGGTCTGTTCACTGTTGCTTCTTGTTGATCACAACTATTCAGTTTTCCTGATTGGATGCAGGCATGGCAACTACTTTCATACCAACCAAATGAATAATCTTTATTTGTTTCTGAAGTCAATCATCCAGCCATCAGTAAGAAAATAACATTTGGCAACCACACAAGCATTTCTCCATGTTGGATTAGGCAATAAATGTTTCATTCCATGTGAAATCAGGTCCTAGTCATTTGTATAATGCAAATTATCCTGAAGTTCACAGTTCATTCTAAAAGATGGATGATGGAGATCTATTTTCAGCATTCTAGAGGTGTGCTTGAAGCATTGTAGTATTGAAAGAAGAGTGGGAATTTCAGCCAGTATGGACTAAAAAAATTATTTCCTAGCAACCTCCAGTTTGCTTAGCCTCTGGCCTGCTTTGAGTCATATCTATCTCCCCTCTGACCTCATATTCCTCCACTGTATATTCTGTAAAAGCTCAATTTGTATAATTTAGTATGGTGCAGGCTAAATATACTCACTGATATGAAAGTATAGCAGAACTGGAAGCCCAGGTTACTTTTTTATTATTATTATTATTCATTTACACGAATAGTGCAGCAACAAAACATTGAAAATCGAAGAGATAAATAATTCCCAGTATAAGAAAGAAAATGAAAATGGCACAGCAGCAAATTAACATTGCACAGCTCAAGAGTATATGTAAATATACTTTTAAATTTAAGGACACCAAATTCTAAACATCTCAATATTTTTGTCCAAAATAGTCTATTGGGAATCTGTTAATGGAGCAAAGAAAGATCACATCCTTAACTAAGAGATTATTTAGGGTTTTTGTTTGTTTGTTTGTTTTGGTGTTGGGTTAAATTTTTAAACGAAAGAGAGAGGAAATAAAAATGCTAGCAAAAAAAGAAAAGAAAAGGTTTTATTTGGCCCGATGAGTTTCAGAAAACACATTCCTTTGTCAAGGGTTCTTATGGACTGTCTGTGAACTAATAGACCATGTTCTGCAGTGTGTCTTCCTCCTTCCCCTGCTTTGTTTACTTCATTGTCTTCTGCGTCCTTCAGCGTTAATTTTTTTCAGTGTTAATTTCTTAGCAAATGTTAATTTCCCACCCTTTAAAATACCATTGATCCAAAGATCGATACGCTCATTAGACACTTGTAAGCGGTGCAAGTTGTGTACTAAACAGGCTCGCTGCACTTGTTCTTCTGGTCTTTGAGCTCCTCTCTGGGAACAAGCTTTAAAAATAGCAGATGTGAAAGCTCTAGGCTTCATCTTTCTCCAAGCCAAGTGCCATATCCAGAACAGTCAGCCAGTCCCTTTTCATTTTTAGGAGATTGAACTATCCCCTGTCTGCAGAGAGTCCTTGGGTCTCTGCTGTCCTATTATCAGCACTAATGTTGAAAGTTTTCCAAGTGGCTTACCTCACCCAATACCAAGCAAGGCAAAAAAGAAAAAGAGGCCTTCTGCCTCCTAATTCTATTTATTTATTTTTATTTATTTTATTTATTTATTTTGTCAAACATGTGCAGGATAGTAGTTGTTTGTATAAACATAACATAAATAAAAAAGTACCGATAAAAGAGGACAATAGGACAATAGGTTAGGGATGGTAGGCACAGTGGTGCGCTTATGCACGCCCCTTGCAGACCTCTTTGGAATGGGGTGAGGTCGATTGTAGACAGTCTAAGGTTAAAGTTTTTGGGGTTTGGGGAAGAAACCACAGAATCAGGCAGTGCATTCCAGGCATTGATCACTCTGTTGCTGAAGTCGTATTTTCTGCAGTCGAGTTTGGAGCGGTTTACATTAAGTTTGAATCTGTTACGTGCTCATGTATTGTTGCGGTTGAAGCAGAAGAAATAATTGACAGGAAGGACATTTTGGTATATGATTTTATGAATTCTGGTCCAGCAGCATCAAGTTCTTCACAATGTCAGGCTACAGTTTTGTTACCACCACTTCTTCAGTTCCTGATGCACAGTCCTATCTTCAAGCGCAGGAATCAGTTTCAAACAGGGAACATCAAGATTCCCCTCAAGACTAATACTTTCAAAATACCCTCTTATGATCAGGAGAGTTGAAACCGTAACCATGTCTTTCAAGCATTTCAAGACTGCTCAGATCATAGCTGATGATCTTGTGCCCACTGTGCCTCCAAAACAGTTTTCTCTCTGATTTCAGTTGGTTCTAGACAGGGATGCACACCCTTCAATAATACATGGTGCGGTCACGCATTGAGGGAAAAGGTTTAATAACATCCTGTTTCTTATGCTTTCTTGTTCATTTCTAATAGTTGAAAAATACAAGAATGGTTAAAGTGTGAAGTTATCAACTGTCCAACCCAAAATAAGGTAACACTCTTGGGAGCTTTGAATTCCCCAAAGTAAACTTTATTAGATACACCATTTTGGTAATGAAGAATAAAAACCAGCTCTGGTTTTCCCGTGCAAATGCTTGCTTGGATAAACAATAGCTTTCTCTTTCTCCCCACCCCTGGGTAATCACATTGTCCAATTATGAGACATCCTTTTGTTATGGGAACAGTCCATCTCTTTCTTAAGCACCTGCAGTGGTGACCTTGATGGTTGCCAGGCTCTCACGGTCCACGCACACATTCTCAAAATTCTATTTCCCCCTTCCCTCCCCATCCTTGTTCATTGGCAAGTTGAAAAGCGTTAGGTTTGAAAGAAGCAAAGTGGTTCAATCTTGACAGAAGTAATAACTGGAGATCCTATTGTCTCTCAGGTCTTCAAGAGCTTTCCCAACCAGCTTCCCTTACACAGTGTTAAGCTGTAGTTGTTGTGGTGACTGCCTTGCTTCCTTCACTGCTAAAGATGCAATCAAGCCACTCTGAAATTATTGTTCCTTGGCATTCTTCTCTGCACTTTCTCTGTGGTTGTAATGTTAAAATTTATTCTCTTTTTTTTAAAAATAATCTTTATTGAAATTTTACAATAAAAAAGAACACGAACAACACACAACAACACACGGACATAACACATATAGCATGAACGAATACACATATTTACACGCAACATTACAAAGAAATCGAGTACTTTTTACAGCGTTCTTGAAGTATTTGTTTTGTATCGAAATCTGTATATACATTTTAAGTATGTTCCATAACATAGGTGTCGGTGGTAGTCATCCATAGGTTTACATTTCATTACATTATATTTCATTACATTACATAGGTTTCCATTTAGTTACAACTTACAGAAGAGAGTGGTTTTAAACATATCTCAATTCATCTGCCAAATTTTTAATTTTGGGTTTTGGCTGATCCAATTATATAGCTTGTTCCATATTTGGTAGAAATCTGTATCGTCCTTCCCATGTATCTGCATTGTTAATTTGCACATTTCTGCGCACTCCAGTATTTTTCTGATGACCATCGAGGCAGTGGGGGTATGTTCTAATTTCCAATTTTGGGCATATGTTAATCTGGCTGCTGTAACTATATGTAGTATTAAATATCTTTCTTCTTTTGAGTATTTTGTACGGAGTATCCCTAATAAAAAAAATTCAGGTTTTAGTGGGATTTCTCTCTGTATTATTTCTTCCAGCCAAGCTCTAATTTTGTTCCAGAAGGTTCTGGCTTTAGGGCACGTCCACCATTGGTGGTAGTAAGTTCCTCTCTCTTTTTTACACTTCCAACATTTTGAGGAGGTTGTTGGGAACATTTTTGCCAGTCGGGCCGGGGGGAGGTGCCAGCGATAAAACATTTTGTATATATTTTCTTTGTATGTGGCCGCTAGTGTAAGTTTGTAGTTTAGTTCCCAAACTTTATCCCATTCTGAGAGTGTTATTGAATAGCCAAAGTTTTGTGCCCAAGCTATCATGTTGCCTTTCACCACTTCTTCAAAAAGATTATATTCTAACATAAAGTCATAGAGCCGAGAAATTATTTTCCCATCTGGTCCTAGTAAAATTTTATCTAAAGCATGTTCATTTTGAAAGCCGGGTTGTATCGCGTCCCTGGTGTACCTCGTACCAATCTGTAGGTAGTGCCACCAATCTAGTTCAATTCCAAGTGTTCTAAGTTCTTGCCTTGATCTAATATTATCGTGGTCATCTAAAATTTGTTTGTAAGTAAAGATTTTTTTTATTGTTTAGTAGGTTAGGGTAGATAATCGCTTCTGTGGTGGAAAGCCATTTAGGAGTTTTAGGATTGTGTGCTTTCTTTATTTTAAGCCAGACTTCAATTAGGGACTCTCTTATGTAGTGCCTCTGAAAGTAGGCATGTGCCTTCTGCTTTCCATCCCATAGGAATGCGTGCCACCCAGCCTGTAAGTCAAAACCTTCTAAGGTTAGGGTCCTATTATTTCTTAATGTTACCCAGTCCTTTATCCAGCTGAGTGCCGCTGCTGTATAGTAGCTCTCCCAATCCGGGAGTCCAAAGCCACCCCTCTGCCTCTTGTCGTACAATGAAGTAGTTTTAATCCTAGCTTTCTTTTTGGCCCAAATGAATCTCTTAATTATATTGTTCAGTTCCAAGAAGTAGTTTCTCCTTAATCTAATTGGTGCTATTTGAAAGAGGAATAACACTTTTGGGAGGACCATCATTTTGATGGCCGCTATCTTCCCTAGAAAGGATAGCTGTAGTTTGGACCAACTTTCTAAATCCTTACTAATTTTTTGTGTTAGTTTTGTATAATTGTCCTCTTTTATAGAACTACACTTCGCTGTTAACCACAATCCTAAATATTTAATTTTTTTAACCGTCTTGATTCCCAATCTTATTTCTAAAGCTTTATTTTGTTCTTCAGTAAGGTTTTTAGTTATTATTTTAGTTTTATCCTTATTTAATTTTAATCCTGTCACCTTTCCATATTTTTCTAGTTCTTCCAACAGGGCCATTCCAGATTTTAATGGGTCTTCCAAAATATACGTCATATCGTCCGCAAATGCTTGGACCTTATACTCTTCCTTCTTGATTTTAAGCCCTTTTATTTCACTACTGTTTCTTACCAGACTCAGAAGTACTTCTAATGTTGTTATAAATAACAATGGGGCTAATTTATTCTCATAATGTAATTATATGTTATGATCCATGCCCCCCCCACTCGTTGTTCCTATGAGCAATTTCCAATAAACATTTGATTCCTTGTCTTTCCATTTGAAATGTCCCGCTTTTCACATCTTCAGCCGCATCCACTACCTTTCATTCAACTTCTGCAGGCTCTGACATAAGAGAATTTCTTCCCTCAGTTATGTTCTGCATGAAAACATCCTTCCAGGATAGGTGATTTAACACAAACTCCCTAGAGGTGTTCCTCTGGTTCTCCCTGCCTATGTTTGGTCAATGCATCCTGTTGCCACTTCTTTAATATCTCTTTAACTCAAACTCATGTTGTCTTGAGTCTGTGCAGTTACAGTGCAAACCTAGGAAAAAACATAGCTTGTTTAAGGAACAGCCAAGAAATAGAGAGGATGCCTTTTCAAAATCCAAACCATCCTTGTCCATTTCAAATTTGAATACTACACACCATCAGAAGCTCATACCCAAGCCTGCTATATTCAAGATGCAAAGCACTATTATACATCAACAAACTCAATCTCTTTTGATGGCTTCCATGACTGTCTTCATGGGCAAATTATCTAGGTGATATCCATGATTCACGAATAAACAAGATGGCAAAAAGTTCAACTCTCTATCTGTTATTTTACAGATTTGGCACTGACACATCATCACCCCTTCAACCAATTCATTTCAGATGATTTCTTTTGGAACAGCAGCTGGAACAGCTGTCTTGATTTATGAGCGTATGAGGGCTCCTTCCAACCAATTTTCTAAGGTCTAGAATGGGGTTATATATAGGGAGATGGCCTTTGGAGGGTGAATTCAGATATGACAACTTGAAGAACATCATTTACAGCAAAGCCGTTAGTGCTTCTTAGTCCTATTGTAGAAACTAAACAGTTGAATGATCCTGAGCAGTCTTAGCCTGAGGAATCAACTTGTGGGTCCTGCATCCCAAGGCTCTCAAATAGTTATCGAAATAGTGGCAGACAATGGAGAACTGAGCCAATATGGGAGCCCTGGTCTCTCTTGAGACCCATGTTGATCACTGCAGCAATCTTTTGTCGTTGCCTTGAAAAGATTTTACAGTCAGTGGCTTGGCAAGAGATGTTCCTCTTATCATTTTTAGTTTAAAAAATATCTAACAAAAGAATGCTCTTTCTAAAGTAAATTTATTCAACATTTTATTCTTGCAGTTACATTGCTGCTATGATTTAAGAGAGCATAAAATGCAAAGTTCCAAACACTCAGCATATTTCCTTTTTCTTCATGGTTGAAAGCATGGTTCAAAAAATATTTTTTGTTTATCTTCTAAACATACCAGAAATATAGACACATTTTAAGTGTGCAGCCTTGTGCAATACAGGGGGATTTTGGTTTCCTGGAACCCCATTGCAATTTAATTTGACTTTTGGAGAAAGACTGAAACTAGCCAGTGTTTTGCAATCATCTGCAGGGCAAAAAGTCTTTGGATAATGAGAGTTGAAATCCAACAGATGTGAAGGGCACTGAAAAAAGCTGGACCGATGCATCCTGTAGATAGGAAAACAAGTTACCTGTTCCCACTTGGGAGCTAGTTTGCCATACTCCCTGTTAAACTTTAAAACAATAGCAATAGCAATAGCACTTAGACTTATATACCACTTCATAGTGCTTTTAAGCCCTCTCTAAGTGGTTTACAGAGTCAGCATATTGCCCCCAACAATCTGGGTCCTCATTTTACCCACCTCGGAAGGATGGAAGGCTGAGTCAACCTTGAGTCGGTGAGATTTGAACTGCCGAACTGCAGCTAGCAGTCAGCTGAAGTAGCTTGCAGTGCTGCACTCTAACCACTGCGCCACCTCATAAAAAGTCCCATAGACTTTTAAAAAGTCTATGGGAAGACAAACGGCATCTCTGCAAATTGTTGGCCGAAGTGGAAAAAAAATATTGGAAATGACGTTAATTTTGCCTTCAAGAAAATATAGCAGTGAGTTTTTGAATAAAACCAACAAAGTCATTGCAGGATCAAGATCTGGTCTTGAAAAGCAAAAATATTATGAAATGTGATCTAGCTTGGGGAAAGACTGATTGTTCCAGAGGTGCCACATTTGAAATGAAACCCATTCCCCCCCCCCCGTCAAGCTCAGTCTTGCTGGGGCATGTTCCTGCCTGCACCCATTTTCATGGTCAACAGGAAGCCAATCATGGAAAACCATCCAGGGCACTTCAGAGTTGTTTTTGTTTCTGATGATGATGTCAAGAAGTGAAGGAATGCAATGGTCATCCCACCCAGCTCTTGTTAGCTAACACAACAACTTTGAGATGTAAACTGTGTGGTAAAATAGTAAAATCCTGAATGGCACTTCCTTAATTAGGTAAATTTTGGGGGGGATTCAGTAATGGATCAACAACATTTCTTGCTTCATAAAATCTTGTATCTCCAGGGCTCCAATCAAATTCTAGACTAATTATATAACTAATTTGTGTGCTTTAATTGAATCCTTTCATGTTTCTTGGGGACCTTTAAAAAAAGTCTTGTTTTGGTTAAGTTCCTGTTCTCTTTTATGACCCCCTCCCCTTTTGCCAGGTAGCCTTATTTCCATTATTCAGAAATTCAGTAAGAACTAATAACTCTTCTCAGAAGGAAATTCAAATGTATTAGTAAAGAGTCAGTTTGATGTAGTAGTTAAGGAACTGGGAGTAGTTAAGGCTAGGAACTGGGAGATTAAGAGTTCTAATCCTGCCTTAGGCATGAAGCCACCTTCAGCCAGTCACTTTCTCTCAGCTGTAGGAAGGAGACAATGTCAAACCACTTCTAAAAAACCTTGTCAAGAAAACTGCAGGAACTTGTCCAGGCAGTCTCCGAAAATTGGACACAATTGAATGGAAGGGGGGGTGGAAATTGCCACGAAAATGGCAATAATTTTTAAGTCTTACTTCTTGCAAGTGAGCCAATCAAATCCTCTGCTGTCATAGAGAAAAAATTTCAGCCTTACTTCCTGCTGATAAAATAGAGATGATATTATTAAGTTTAAGGCAAGAGCAAGTGATCAGTTATTTAGAAGAACGGCAAACTATGTCTGACAAAAAAAAGTTTACTTTTAGTGTTATGTACTGACATACGGAGTACGAATTTGCATAGCTGCCGCTGATTGGCTAATCTAGCGGCGGGAGAAATAAACTACTGTCAGTGGCTAGCAGGTTTCAGGGAAGCCCTTAAAAGCGGCTTCCCTGCAACCTGCCAGAATCCGTATTAGTTCTAGCTAATAGACAATAAAGGTGCTGAACTGTTCCTGAGCCTCGCCCCTTCATTTATGTGTGAATCTAACATTTAGAGAATCTCTTCCTTTGACCTATGAGAACTCTTTTTAAAAGTTATATTATACAAGTAGATTGGAACATATAAGCTTTTCACAGCTTTTTCTGCAAGGAATTTACAACTTGGTGTTTCACGTTTTAACATTTTAATCAAGCAATTAAGAGACAAATTAAGTCCTACTGTGCTGCCTTGTGGTAGGGGGTATTCCTGGGAAGGATGACTGAAGTATAACTATATGCCAAGAATATATAATCCAAGCAGAGTCATCCAAAGCATGAAGGTCATTTTAGTTGCCTAGACACCTATATAGAGCAACAGTGATCCAGGAAGATGTGGAGGCAAATAATCACTTCAACGATAACAGCAAAGGCATTTATGTATTTATCGCATCATTTCATGCTGCGCAGGAAAAGACAATGTTTTTTACTGTTGTTTTTTTTACTGAGGAAACCAATAAATGTAAACTGATTGAAACTATAGTGCTAGGCTTCTCAGGTCAGATGGCACCCAACATGGCACTAACTTTCAGGATGTCTGATTACTGAAGTAGCCATGCAGAAAAATAAAACCCAAAGCTCAAAGACAGAATTACGGTGGAAATATGGAATATAAAGAAGGCTGAACATGGGAATGTGGAAGGCGGTGAAGGATAAAATAAATTGACTATACATTTGAGGTGAAATGGACTGGAATTGAACCCTTTTGCTCAGAAGATTGTGCAGTTTCCTACTCAGGAAAGAAAACACAAAGAAAGAACGGTGTTGCTTTCATACAATGTAATTAATGGCCGAATAAGATCAGCTCAACTTTGTGGACAACAATATGATGATTGTCCAAGTTTATGCTCCAACCCCTGAGGTGGAAGAAAAGGAGGCTGATGATAAGCTTTAAGCTCAATCTGAAATTGACAGGATTTACAAGCAAGATGTGCTGTGCTTGTGGTTGGAAATTGGAATATTAAGGAGGAAAATATAATTGGCCTAGAAAACAGAAATGCAACCTCAGTTAAGTTGGATTTATCTGGTTAGTGCTTGGATGGGAGACCCCAAGAAATATCAGACCTGGAAGACATCCTGGAAGATAGAAATGGCAAATCACTTCCCTATTGTTGCAAAGATAACAAAAATGGACATATCCAAGTAGATGTAAGAAATTACATTTGGTCCACAGTAATGTTTGAATTAATGACTAATAGTAGTGTTTATGACCTTCAACTCCCAGAATTCTCCAACTAGTGTGCTGATTGGGGATTCAGGAGCCCCACATCTTAAAGTTGCTGAGGTTGAGGAACACTCTCTTAGGCTATTAAACCTATTAAAATATTAATAAAAGATTAAACTATCTTTTATTGCTAATGAGATTATTGAGGTTTTATGAAGAATAGTCCCATAGTAAACTGAACTAGAGAAAATCACCTGTTTCATCTCTGATTCTTTTAAACCTGTGATGCTTATTCCTTCCACTTTTCTTCATTATGTTAGATACCTTTGTCCAATGTTGGTATGCAAGTAAAAAAAACTAGTGTTTGCATTGTGACATGATAATGTATTTCATGAGTTTTTCATTGTTGCAATTCATATCATAAACCCTATGGAATCAATCCCATTAAGTTGCTTAAAATCCAAAGGTTTACAGATTTGTTAAAGAGAGTGTGCACGCCAATAGAAGGTCTGCAACTCTGAGTAGAAAAAAGAGAATTAAGAAGACTCTGTAAGAAGCAGGTTTCAAGGACAACCTAAGCATATGAGTCCTCTGACTAGGAGAAATCAGGACAGAAACAGAGACAGGAATCAAGAGAAAGCCCTTCATTTGATCCCTAGAAGTCAATAGAATAAATGTTGGGAAGTATATATCCCTTTGAAGCTGCATCTCAAATAAAAGAATACAGAACAGACCATTCTGAGGTTATGGACTGGGGTGACCAAGAAGCTGAACGGTCCTGTTTTGACTTTCAAACTTTGATTTTTAGTGCCTGATTCAGCAAGAGATCACTTATACTATCAGATAATTAAATGACTCAAAGCATATCAATGACAGCAAAGAATGGGGTCACCAGAACTTGTCAATGTCTCTCTACCCATTCTCCACCGCATGAGGCATATTTCAGATGATTAGATTTAGATTATTATTAGAGTTGGAAGGGACCTTGTAGGTCATCTAGTCCAATCCCCCACTCAAGCAGGAGTCCCTACACCATTTCGGATAAATGGCAATCCAATCTCCTTTTGAAAGTCTCAAGTGTTGGAGCTCTCACAACTTCCACAGGCAAGATGAGACTATCCAGGGCTCATAAAAATCCCACGATACTTACAAAGGCCCCAACCTTTGTGATTTTTGTCTTGTAAACATAGTTTACAGAAAGTGCCCCTGTTTTTTCCCCCAATTGAACTTTTACTAACCAATAGCTAGAGACATCAGTATTTTATATTCTGTTCTTTGCTTTATTTTATGAATACCAACAGTTCCTGCCTGAAATTTTTAATCCCTTTCCAGGATGCACTAGAGCAGTGGCCCCCAACCATTTGGACACCAGGGACCGGTTCCATGGAGAGAGGTTTTTCATGGATCGGAGGGGGCGTGGTTTCATGTGCTGCCTGCATCCCATGGACGGGGCTTCACTTGTCTGCGTGGAACGCTTAGGCTTCATTCCACCTTCTGCCATCACTTTGACTTCTCTTCCCCTTCCGTTTCCCTTTACTACCTTGTTTGTTATTTTGTTCCAAATTCCTTCATAAACCGACAATGGTAAATTGACCTTAGCAATTAGACCAGTGGTGGCCAACCTTAAGCATACCATCCGCCAAATTTTTTCGCAGACAAGTTCAGATCCGCCATTTATTATTTATTTATTTTTTTGGTCATTTTTGTATGCTGCCCCACTCCCATAGGACAATTCTGCCTCTGCCTACCAGCATCAGGATCAGTGGCATCCTCACTTCCACTCGGATTTTGATAACGAGCAGCACAGATCTTTTTATCCATTTAAAACAAACCCTATCACCAGATGGGCATTTAACTGGAGCGGGTGGGGTGGGGTGGGGGATGATTTTCATGGGGGAAGAAGAAAGACTTGGCACCGAATGCTTCCTACCTATAGATGTAGGCATTGAAAGCCTGGCTTTCTCGCAGCAAGGTCTGATAGAGAGGCAGCACTTCAGTCCTCCTGGATGCTGCCATCTCATAAACACCTTGCTGGGCTTTGCCTGCCTCTTCTCCTGACAACCCAGGCAGTCGGCTTCTGCTTCTGGCCAGGAGGAAAGGGAAAGTGAGTCTGCGGAGGAGGAGGAGGAGGAGAAGGAGGAGAAGGGCGTGCAGCTCTGCAATGTGCAAACGGGGAACCGGGATAGGAAAGCAATTTTGGGTGGCGGCACCAGCTGGAACTGCCTGCCACCTGAAACACAATGCACTTTTTTGGCTTCCACATGCCCGGTTGAAGATCGTACTTCATCTGGATGGGGAAGCCGCCGGCGCCAGCAGGTTGAGCGGAGCCGCCTGCACCATGGAGGAACCCCCCACCCCGTGCCTTCCCCCCTCCCCTGCCACCAGCTGCTTCACCTTTCTCTGCACGTGGTGGGGAAGGGCTCAGAGAGGAGCCCAAGGTTGGGGAAGAGAGCATGGAATGGGGGGATCCGTCCTCCCCAATCCTGATCAACCAGTCCTCACTAGTTCACACGC
This sequence comes from Diadophis punctatus similis, assembly GCA_023053685.1. Lineage (NCBI taxonomy): Eukaryota > Metazoa > Chordata > Lepidosauria > Squamata > Dipsadidae > Diadophis > Diadophis punctatus. Next base: position 91,081,609 of record JALIGW010000001.1, on the reverse strand, counting down.
TAGCTGCCAGGGGCATGATCCGTGTGGTTCTCCGGCCAGGAAACTTCGTAATGGGAAGAGTAGGGGGGAAAAACCCCTCCAGCTGTGAAGCCCGCACTGGGAAACAGGAGCCAAAGCAGCCTTCTAAAAGCAAGGTTTTTGAAATCCTGGAGGAAAGCCATTTGTTGCAATTCTAATTTCTGCTATCGGGACGCAGGGCGCGAGGTTGTGGTTCCCACCGAATCACTGAAAGCAGGTAAAGCAGGAGACGTTTGCCTGGCACGATGCAAGCACTGTAACGCACCCTGTGTCCCGATCACAGAAATCGGAATTGCAACAATGGCAAAGCATCACCGCAGCTGGTTTACCCCACACCTTGCACCACATGCACCTGGACAAACCCTTCCATCTCACAGGTAGCCTTGGCAGTAGCGGAGTTCTCACGAGAGCAATCAGTGAAATGGAACTCAAAGGGCTTTGGAAGACGCGCCCGCTCCTAACCTCGTCCAAACTTTCCTCCCTGATTCCAAAACCTTGCTTTTGGAAGGCTGCTTCGGCTCCTGTTGTCCAGTGCGGGCTTTGCAGCTGGAGAGGTTCCCCCCCCCCTACTCTTCCCATTACAAAGTTTCCTGGCCAGAGAACCACACGGATTTCGCCCCTGGCAGCTGGCCTCCGAGGACTGCTTGATCAGGATTGGGGAGGATGGATCCCTGCATTCCACGCTCTCTTCTCCCCCATCCGGGCTCCCCTCCTAGCCCTTCTGCACCATGCATGGAGAAAGGCAAAGCAACCGAATTAAAAGAAACTCACCAAGCGCAGGTTTCCCAAGACGTCCCTTCTCTGAAGCTTGCTCTGCTGCCGGTGCTTGTGACTGACTACTTCCTCCTCTGCTATGCTCTTCTATGACTCGTGGACTTCAACTCCCAGAATTCCTGTGCCAGCATGATTGGCTCAGGAATTCTGGGAGTTGAAGTCCACAAGTCATAGAAGAGCCAAGTTTGTCGCTTTGTTTTGTCGCTGCCGGAGTTTGACTTCGAACTGCGCGCGCTCTCCAGAATTATGCAGGAAGAAAAGGATCGGACAATAAGAAGGTCGGAATCACTTTCGCTCGCTAAATTTTAGTGAGCGAAAGTGATTCCGACCTTCTTATTGTCCGATCCCCTTCTTCCTGCATAATAAGCATCAGCCTTTTCTGTCCATTGGATGATTGCAATGCGCCACTTGCAATCATCCAATGCGCCACGTTTGGCGCATGCGCCACGGTTTGGCCACCCCTGAATTAGACTATTAATCTTCTCAAATTGTGTTACAAAATGGGAGAAATCTCCAGATCAAATTCAGAGCTTAAATGGACATCTGTGGGGAGGGGAGGAAAACATCAGGAAGTCTTGTTGCAGAAACTGAAGCAGCTTGCTTAATGTTGCATGTAGCCTTAGTACTTGTGATCCTGGGATTAAGCAATTTGCTTTCTCTGCAAGCTTTGAAGGGGTGGAAAAGCTTAAAAGGACTCCCAGTAGCCTAACTATATCCAATCAGAGAATCATGGTCAAAACCTGTACCTCCAACTGAAATCCCCAAATTTGAAATCTTCTCTTTGAATCCCTCCTCTTTGGACTAGTTAATATCCAAAATCCAATTCTCTCTCTCCCTCCCTCCTTCTTGTTCCAATTTTTCCAATTATCACTTTTTCCTATTTTTGCATTGTCCAATCCTACATCACTGTATTTTCTCCTGTCAAATTTCCAGTCCTACCTGTCATATTTTTACCATCCTCGCCTTCCCTTCATTTGGCAGCTGCTTTATTCCCCGGATTTTCTTTCTCTAATTATTAGAAAAAGTTCCTGTTTACCTATAGACCTGGAGCAGCAGATGCTTGAGAAGCCGTGTTGTCCGTCCAGTGCTCAACAGAGATAATTATGATAATATAAACATCACATCTCCATAGAAAAGAAGAAATAGATGTTAATAGTTGCAAGTGACAGGGGTCAATTTTGCACTTGAAACCTAATGTATCTGTTGTGTCTTTTTTAGATTACAGTACTAAATCTTGAGAAGTTATGCCAAATAAAACATACACAATTCTTATAATGAAATCTATTTTTCCTTCTATGTGGGTGGCAACAACAGTCTTGCAGTCAGAAAGTCATGCACACAAGCATGCTTATTGGACAAAAGTAGGGTATACGTATTAGAACTAAGCCAGCATAAGCAAGCAGCAGGGAAAAATCAAATAGTTCCATTAGAGATACCTTAAACATGTATTCAATATATTACATTTACATCCTTGGACTAGATCCTGGTTCAAGGTGGTTGGATTAAGTCTAATCTCAATAGGTTTAATCTAACCAATTCTTACATTCTATAATTAAATTGCTAATTTTGACTGACATTACAAAGGAAGAATTAAGTTAGATTTGGTTAGCAGTGGTGGGTTCTATATAATTTTGGCATTGGTTCATGCGCGCGCGAGCGTGCACGTGCGATGCTTCTGCGCATGTACAGGAACATCCCGGGCAGGTGGGCGGAGCCTCCTGTCACCAGTGCTACCGGTTCTAAGAACTGGTCCGAACCGGGAGCAACCCACTGCTGTTGGTTAGAATAAGAAATCTCAGGCAATCTCAGCAATGTGGGGAAAACATTCCTGAAGAAAGCAAAGGAATCACTTCCCAACCTTGGTGAGCATCCATATAATACCACAAGTACTTAAAAAATACCAATACCAATAGAGTACCAAGTACTGATAGACAATATTTGATGTTAACACCAAGATTAAGATCAGACCAACAATCAAGAAGTAAACAATATCTCAACCAAGGAACTGCCAAACAGGCTAACAGTAAACAGCCCAACCAAAGAACCAAGATCGTTCCTACCAACATTGACAGGGTGAGCCACTAGAATATAATTTGAGAGCCAACTCCACTCCTTAGTAGCATTGATGATGTTACCTAGTTTGGGTAATGAAATGTCTGCAAAAACCAACTAAGCTCAGAAAGCACCAAGACCCTGTATTTGTCCTAAGAGAAACTACATATTATTATTTGTGTATTTATGTTCATTTGCTGGGAAAACCACAATACATATACTAAAACCACATCTACTTAGTAGGGTAACACAGCAAATGTATTAAGCAAATGGAATTACAATATTCAGTGATGGCTCTCCGTAACAACTCAGAAGATTCTCACCAGCCTTCTGGAGATAGCCATCACCACTAGTACAACAGACACATAATAACTGGCATAATTTTTTACAGGAAGAAACCCATTGACAAAAAGCCTTAGTCCTATCTGATTGTCTTTGGCCAAGTGCTACCTTACTGCTATGGTGTGAAGGACGAACATGTGGCATTTCTTATTGCTGTCATCCAGATGATGGACCTCTTTGTCCTAAAGAGATGTATAGCAATGGGCCATGCCATGAAGGTTTAGACACACATCAATGGCAATGCTTGCATGCTTGGTGCCTCTGTCTTTGTTGATCTGATTTCTGCTTTGGCTTTTGTTATTACTGTGGGCTGTTGACAGTTTGTGGATTTCATTATTTTATATCCAAGTTCAATGCTGCCCTGAGGGATGTAGAGATGGAAAATAGAATCTGTATGCATATTTTTATAAATTATAGATGTTATCTTTTTCAGATGCAATTTCTCATGGAAATCCCTGACCAACAGAAGACTAGTTATATAAGAAATGTGTTAGCTACTGCTTATAGCATAATCAGGGTCTTCTCAGGTATTGATGTTAGGCTGATTGGTCTGTAGTTTCCTAGGTCTGGTTTTTTCCCCTTTTTTGAAAATGGGAACCACATCAGCTCTTTTCCAGTCCTCTGTTAGTTCCCCGGTGTTCCAGGATTTTTGAAAGATGTGGTGCAGTGGTTCTGAGATGACATCTGGCAGCTCCTTTAGAATTCTGGGGTGTAATCCGTCCAGTCCTGGTGATTTGTATTCATCAAGATCAGACAGGTGTTCTCTTACTTTTTTTTTTTTTGCTTATTTTAACTTTTGTTTCCAGTCTGTTTTTTACAGTTATATTTCTGGTAGGTTGGGCTATAGTTTCTTTTTGCGTGAAGACGGATGCAAAGAATGAGTTAAGCAGCTCTGCTCTCTCTCTGTTGCCTGTTAACTTCCTTGCCGTCTTCTCTCTTTAGTGGGCTGACTGTTTCTTTGATTTTTTTTTCTTGTATATGTTGGAAGAAACTTTTTTTATTATCTTTGACTTTTGTTGCAAGTCTTTGTTCATTCTGAGCCTTTGCTTTCCTGACTTCGTCTTTGCAGATTCTGGTTATCTGCTGATATCCTGCCTTAGTTATGTGTCCCTCTTTCCATTTTTTGTACTTGTCCTTTTTGTCTTTCAATTTGTCAGAGAGATCTTTGTGCAGCCATGCTGGTTTCTTCTTGGATTTCTTGTTTTTCTTTCTCAGCGGTATTGTGCTGGTCTGGGCTTTTATGACCATATTTTTCAGAGTTTCCCAAGATTCTTGAGTTATTTTCCCCTTTAGGATTTTCATCCAAGGAATCTTTCCCAAGTTCTCTCTGAGTTTATTAAAATCAGCTCTTTTAAAATCTAAGACTCTGGTATCATTGTGTTCTATTGTTTGTGTTTGCATTATGTTGAATTCTAGTATGACATGGTCACTCTCACGCTTACTTATTTGAGTAGAAAGCTGGGCATAATGATAGTAATAAAAGGTAATAAAAGGTAAAGATCCCCCTCTCCAGTTGTGTCTGACTCTAGAGGGCAGTACTCATCTGCCTTTCTTAGCTGAGGGAGCCAGCGTTGTCTGAAGACACTTCCGTGTATAGTCATGTGGCCAGCATGACTATACACCGAAGCGCATGGAATACTTTTACCTTCCCACCAAAGTGGTGCCTATTGATCTACTTGCATTTACATGCTTTCAGACTGCTAGATGGAAAGGAGCTGGGGCAAGTAACGGGAGCTCACCCTTGTGGTGCAACATTTAGGTTTCAAACCCAGGCTGTCAACTTTCCAGCTGACAAGCTCAGTGTCTTTAATCACTGAGCCATCATGCCCCCTTAATGATAGCTATTCCATGGCAAGTTGCTGCTTTGGTTATACTCCCATGGCAGGCTAGTTATGAATGGGAAAGCTTCAGAGAAGCTGAGAGTACTCAGAACATGTTCTCAATATTCCAGTTCTAATCAACTCTCAAAGGCAAGGATTTTCGATTGGGCTTGACAGATAATGATGATACCAATTAATTATTTGGTTTGAGGGGGAAGCAACTGTGTAGGCTTCTATCCAAACCACACATACCTCAGAAACATCCCACAGAATTCAGTGGGAATTCTTTTGAGTATACAGATTTATATCTTATTTCTGGAGAGCTGATACATTCCCAATTATCTACCCTGGGAGAGAAAAGATTGAATCTGGGCCAGAGAATAAAAACACCGTCAAAACAGTTGTTGTGAAGGATGAATGTTGAAGTATTTTCTACAGGAATGTATAGCTTAATTTGTTAACTTAATCAGATTTTGGTTCAGTCTAGTACTGTTGCTGTTTTGTTGTTGTTTCAAAAAGGAGTTTCACTTGTGCTCCTTAAAATACTTGACTTTTAGAAACTCAATTTTCAATATGCATTTAAAATAATTGGATAATAATGACATAGAAAGAATGAATAGCAGAAGTAAATCTCATTCTTGAATGCACAATATAACCATTAAAGTATTCTTTTTTTAAAAAATGAAATTGGAAAATTAATTTCCAATAATCGTTATTCTTATTTTAGACAGATGTGCTATTAAAATGGAATAAAAAATTAAACGTATTCAAATATTTTAAGGATCCTGCCCCCATCAATGGAGGACAGATATTTTTAAAGACAAATCTGTATTTTTAAGCCTAGAACAGTGATGGCGAACCTTTTTTTCCTCGGGTGCCGAAATAGTGCGCGTACGCGCTATTGCATGCTCGTGGGTGCCCACACCCATAATTCAAAGCCCCCCACTTGCCACACACCCCAGCGCATGCGTGCGTGACCCCCCACTCCCCCATTTCCTGACTTCCAGTGGGCCCAGTAGGCCCATTTTTTGCCCTCCCCAGGCTCCAGAGGCTTTCTTGGAGCTTGGGGAGGGTGAAAATGCTCCCCCCCACCCCGGAGGCCCTCCGGAGGCCAAAATCGCCCTCCCAGAGCCTCCGCACGAGCCAAAAGTCAGCTGGCGTGCACGCACATATGCGCTGGAGCTGAGCTAGGGCAACGGCTCGTGTGCCGGCAGATATGGCTCTGCGTGCCACCTGTGGCACCCGTGCCATAGGTTCACCATCACTGGCCTAGAATATTCTGATGTATATCAGCCAGATTTTCTTCCTTTTTGCCTAACTTGACTAAGACTGTATCAGTCTTATTTGGGTGGAAAGTCTATGGCAGGGATGTCAAATGTGCAGGACACGCCACCTCAGCTCCGCGAATGGGAAAAATGTTACGAAACGTGACGTGACGGCAACATGACGTGACGAGTTTGGCAGGGGTGTCATATGTGCAGGCCACGCCACCTCAGCTCCGCGAATGGGAAAAATGTTATGAAACGTGACGTGACGGCAACATGACGTGACGAGTTTGACCCCCATGGTCTATGGCAGTGGTTCCCAAAGTGGGTGGTACCGCCCTCCGGGGGGGTGGGAACCCTTAGGGGGGCAGTGAGAGGCAAGGATGGTGACAGGGGCGGTGAGAGGGGCCAGGGGGGCGGTAGGTGGTTCGCCATGCTTTTGCACTTGAAGTTCCCTCACGTTCCTCGCTCTTGTGTGCAGGGCAGCCCATTCTGAAAGAAAATGCGAGATGTTTTCTTTCAGAATGGGCTGCCCTGCACACAAGAGCGTGGAATGCGACGGAGTTACAAGTGCTAGGTATGATGCCTGTCTCACAGCCCGCCCAGCCCCCGCCCAGCCCCCGCCCAGGCTCCGCTCCGCCCCACCCTGCATGACTGGTCACCCCAAACTGCGTCCCACCGTGCGACGGGTGTCCTACCTAGCACTTGAAGCTCTCTCACATTCCTCACTCTTGTGTGCAGGGCAGCTCATTCTGAAAGAAAACGCGAGATGTTTTCTTTCAGAATGGGCTGCCCTGCACCCAAGAGCGTGGAATACAATGGAGTTACAAGTGCTAGGTACTGAGCGCAGCACAGCGACGAGGGAAGCCGACTGCTCCCGAAGCTGCTCGGGTGAGAGCTTGCAGACCCGCGGGAAGGCCCCGCTGCGGAACCTGCACATGCGCGGACTTTCCTGCCCGCCGTCCCCATTGCCTAGCAACTCGGCACGTGCAATTTGGCGGGCTCCCGTCCAGCATGGCGCACCCACGGATCTCAGCCAGCTGCCCCCCGACATTGACCCCACAAAGGTGCATGTGGCCTTCGGCCGCCGAGGCCTCCCCAAGCTCAATGAAGAGCTGCAGCACCCCGAGCTGCTGATGGGGCAGCCGGCCTTGATGGCGCTCTGCGACCTGGTGCACGACCCGGAGAATGCTTACCAAGCCATCGGCCTGGGTGAGCGGCGGCGGCGGCCTGGCCATGGCTGGCGGGAGGGAAGGGAAGGGAGGGAAGAAGGAAAGAAAATGGAAAGAAAGAGAGAGAGAGGGAGGGAGGGAGGGAGGAAGACAGAAAGAAAGAGAAAGAACAATGGTAGGTAGGAAGGAAGATAGACAGAAAAAGAAAGGATGGAGGGAAGAAAGAAAGAAAGAAAAAGAAAGAAAGAAAGAAAGATGGTAGGAAGGAAGGAAGACAGACTGAAAAAGAAAGGAGGGAGGGAAGGGAAGGGAGGGAAGAAGGAAAGAAAGAAAGAGGGAGGGAGGAAGACAAAAAGAAAGGAAGATGGTAGGTAGGAAGGAAGACAGACAGAAAAAGAAAGGAGGGAGGGAAGGGAGGGAAGAAGGAAAGAAAAAGGAAAGAAAGAGGGAGGGAGGGAGGAAGAAAGAAAAAGATGGTAGGTAGGAAGGAAGACAGAAAGAAAGAAAAATATGATAGATAGGAAGGAAAACAGACAGACAGGAAGAAAGAAAAGATGGTAGGAAGGAAGACAGACAGAAAGAAAGAAAAGAAAGAAAGAAAAAGAAAGATGGTAGGAAGAAAGACAGAAGAAAAAGAAAGAAAGAAGGGGGAAGGTAGAGAAGAAAGAAAGAACGAAAGAAAGACTTATGACCACAATTGAGCCTAACATTTTGGTTGCTAAGCAAGAGCGTTGTTAAGTGAGTTTAACCACACTTTACAAGTTGGCCATGCCCACCCGGTCACCTAACCACTAAGCCACGCCCACCTGAGGTGGTGGGGGGGCAGTGAGGATGAGTTTGTAGCACCAAGGGGGCGTTGGACTGAAAAAGTTTGGGAACCACTGGTCTATGGGATCAAAGCTTCAGGAAAATTATCCAATTCCAGTGAAAAATACAAAGCCTTCATTGTAAGTTAAACTTGAAAGATTAGCAGACATCCCTGTATTTCACTGGATTCTACTCACAGAACAACCCTCAGCATTTATTATAAAATGACCAAGGTCTTTACAAATTTGCTGGGCAATTGTTTTCCTTTGCCTTCTTTTCTGGGTAGTTTATTCATGATGTAAGCTTTTTTTGAAAGTATTGTTGGCAAGGCTGCATTTAAACATTCTGATATTCCAAATCATACTAAAGGACAATAAAAATGTTTAGCAATATTGTGGAACTATTGCATATAATTCTTCTCATATGTTTGATTATGTCTTGTCATACCAGAAGGACAATTGCAAGGAGGATCTGTGGAGATCAAATGGGGTTCTGGGGTTCTGGGTACTCTCTGAGGTTGGTTGTTTTCTTGCAGACTTTCATTACCAAACTAGGTAACATCATCAGTGCTAGTAGGGAGTGGAGTTTGCTCTCATTTTATATACTAGACTAGTATATACTAGACTAGTCTAGAATACTAGACTAGTATATAAAATGAGAGCAAACCCCAATCCCTACTAACACTGCTAATGTTACCTAGTTTGGTAATGAAAGTCTGCAAGAAAGCAACCAATCTCAGAGAGTATCAAGAACCCCACAGTTCAATCCTGAGCTATAAATATTCTATTCCAAATATAGTTATTTCAGGATTAGAGAATAGATCTCTGAGATCTATGCTGAACCTCCCCTCAGTGTATTATAAAAAGAGATACAGATTGTTCTCTGCTAAACTTGACTCTGCACTGCTAATCATATCTCTTTGGACACCTCTATAGCCTATCCTTATTTCCCATAAATATGAAGATTTGGGCTGTCTCCAATAAATTGCCTGTGCTGAGCAGAATGCTGTTCCAGTAAGGACACAGAACTTGCACGACCCTCAACAAACCACAGGTGAAAACTTTAACAGACCCTGTTGGAATGAAGAATTGCATGTGTAACCTTTTAAACAGTAACTATAAGAGTATCCAAGAACTAGTTTCAGATTGCATTTTGTGGAGATCAATCAAAATAATATATGCATGCTCAAAGTGTGTGTGTGTATTTAATCATTGGTCTAATGATGTAACTAAGGTTGAAACATCAACATTTATATAAATAGAGAAGCTTGTTGCTTGGACCTTTTTTCTTCATTTCTATCTGCTGTAGATTTATTGATCCTTGGAGGCCAAGTAAAATAATTGGTACAGCCAACTCTCTCTGTTGCCTTATTGAAAAGTAAACAATATTTGCAACACATACTTAGCTGTAGGAGAGCAGAAAAGACTGCCAATGTATTGCCACCTACTGCAATCAAAAACAAAATAACACATGATTAAATGCATAGAAGCTACATTCACTCTTGGCACAAGTTTATAAAAAAAAGTGGATGAAAATGCATGTGCTTCTAGATATAGTGAAAAGTTGGTAGAACATCTTAATGCCCCGTGTGCTGGTCAACATATTTTATTTCTGGATATTTCTACCCTGCTTTTTCCCCTGGAAAATATATCAAATAAGCTTGCAAGTTAAAAAAAACTCCAATAAATACAATCAAACAAGAAATAAAATTCCATCTTCCAATGGAAGAACGTCCCAAGATTTATCATGACAGAAAATCCTTGGCTGCTTAAGTCTATTTTTTCTACCTCCAACCCAGAATGAGCAAAGACGTGTTTATCTATTTTAGAATTTGAATAGGGTTCCTGAGGTTTCATATGATTTAGGATTAGTCTTGTTCTGCCTTTGTTTCCTTTAGAAATGTGATAGGCATATGAATTTTGTGCTGTGAATCCTTATGCTCAGCTTGTACCTATCTCTATTGCTGATCTCTACTGATCTCTTTTGAACTTTTCTGTTTGATCTATCTATGTAATATCTGAGTTATGTTACATATAATATTTTTAAAATACGTTTTTTTAAACTTACAGCCAAATGATCCGAATAGTTGGGGGCTTTTTTTGATGTACCAGCAGCACTTTTATTTTGGAGTGGGGGAGTGCAGCAACAATAGCAGAATGGCAAGCAGTATCCAGTGATCAAAATGCTGCCAAATACAGTATGTGCAAAGCATATTACAAAGGATCAAGAATTCCATCACCCAATTGTGTCCAACATTTTTATGCCATTGACTCCATCAAATGAATATTCCTGTCCTGCATATAATATTCATCCCCAGTGGATAAGAATACCTTTGCGAATGGAGAGAACATAGCAGGAAGGGCCTGTGAAATTCTCAGTTAATATAGTTCCTTTCGCGTAGCTTCCCTCTTGTCAGCAGCACAATAGTGTGGAGTAGTCGTTTGGTTGGTTAAACTTTGCACATTCAAAACTTTGGGGGAAAGCTAATTCTTAGTTTCCCCGGAGATAGTAGAGCAAATTGTCAGAAGGGATTGAGCAGAATCAGAAACTGTCTCTTTGAGATAATACAAATGAGTAGTGAAGTGATCCTCAGAAAGCTGGAGAGATACAGGCAGAAGAATAAACTGCTTTGGGAAATCCATAGGCCAGGATGTGTTTTTTCTATAATGATACACTGCTGCTTTAGGGGAGAAATTTCCCTGTCCCGTGGGTTTTTTTTCTCCAACTTAAATGTTGATAGCAAGTTCCGCATTGCATTTCTCAACAGATGTTCTATTTGCTAGATGCACAAGCGATGTCTTGCTTTCATGGAGCAGCACCATTTCCCCAGCTTTTAGAGTCGTTTCAGATTGTGAAAGAAAACACATTCTTCTTTATCATGAAACTCCATGAAACAAGTTTTTTTTAAACCATGGAAACGGTTATATCAAGTGTATCAGTGTTGACTTCATCATTTCCATCTACCAAATAGTTTCCTTTATGGTTTACAGTAGAGGAGGGTTCACAAGATGTCCTAAGTTCCATCTCTACTCTGGAATAATCAAGGCCACTTCCTTTGGGACTGTCTATGGATAATTACGCACAGTATTGTTCCAGTGGCTCTGGAAAGTTCTGTGTCTTTTGATAGGTAATTATACAGAAAGAGAGAGATGATGATGATAGCAATAGCAATAGCACTTAGACTTATGTACCGCTTCACAGTGTTTTACATCCCTCTCTAGCAATTTACAGAGTCAGCTTATTGCCCCCAACAATCTGGGTCCTCATTTTACCCACCTCGCAAGGATGGAAGGCTGAGTCAACCTTGAGCCTGGTCAGATTCGAACTGCCAAATTGCAGGCAGCCGGCAGGCAGCAGAAATAGCCTGCAGTACTGCATTCTAACCACTGCGCCACTGCGGCTCAGTGATGATGATGATGAAAAATAGATCTATCATTATAGTTAGCTTATAGTAGGCTATAGCAGCTGTAATTTTTTTAAAAGGTCATCTTGTTAAGAAAGGGAAAAGAAAAAGAGAAGATAAAATACCTTGTAATTAAGTCCTCTGTCCTTTTATCCTTGCCAGTTGCTCTTTCCTTCAATTTGTCCTATTTTTCCAGTAACTATTTTTGATGTGTGTCTGTGTTTAATAATTAAACATCTAGTTATATTGTTTGCTAGCTAAAATGATGGTGTGCATGCTTGCTTTGATTTGCATATAGGGATTGACTAAAATTGTGCTGGTACAAATTAATCTGGAAATTAGTGGGTGAGTTTGGGACAACCACCCACTGCCATTAAGTAACATATCATGTCTAATAGGATGAGGAAATATATTGCATACACAGCAATGTGTTTTACAGACAAGTATTTAAAAAGCACCCTTTTAACAAAACAAAACAATGGTATTAAATTAATTCTCCAAAGACCGAGAAGATGGTGAATACCCTCATTTCTTCCCTCCCTATCTTTTATGGGAAAAAAAAATTCTAACAGCTTTTTTCTTCCTTTGCTTGTTCTTTGAAGTTTCCCAATTCTTTGATTGTCAGGTGGCCTGTGGTGTAGATCTGAGTCATGCACTGAATTATAGTAGGTTATATCGGCTGTAATTTTTTTTTAAAAGGTCATCTTCTTCTTAAGAATGAGAAAGGAAAAAGAGGAGGCAGAAGAGAAAAACAACTGGAAAAAAATGATGGAGATAGGTGTAAAATGGTTGACTCCTTAATCTGCACTAGCCTTTAAGCAATCAGTTCTCTGTATGGAGCAAAAGTCCTTTACCCCCACTGAGATTAACTACAATCAGACACTACTTTGGCTGCAGCCATAAAACAGGTAGCCAAGATTTCTGCTTAAGTCAGAAACCAACAAATTGTAGGTTGAGTTACCTACTGTTACTGTGGCACAATCAAAGACCGCAGGAGGGGTAATGTCATAAATTTTATACATAGTGTTGATTATGAATGGTAATAGCTTGACTTTATGTAATCCTGTCAGCGAACAAAGTGAAGGGAGGACAATACCATTAATCTCCCTTTTACTTTCTGAAGGAGTTAAAGTCAAATGAATGTGTTTTCCTCCTTCCCCCAGATAATTTTTGTAAATATGGCTCTGAGTACTGATCAGTTGCCAGAACTTTTTTTTTTGCTCTGTTCTGTTCTGCTAATGTAAATTTGGTTCAACAGCTTTAAGTGAATTAAAAAAAAAAGCTAACGATACTGGGAGGTTATGAACTGAACTTTCCTGATCTAAAAAAAGATGCTGGTGGTTGGACCTTGAAAGTCATTCAGTAGGTGGGTTAACATTAGCGCAATATGTCACTTTGGACATTTATTTCTGGAAAAGAATAAGGTAGTGACTAATATCAACCAAGCTAAAAGTTACCTCACGCCGTAAAGTTTACTTCACATTTAGTTTATCAACAACTTTCAACTCAGTGGCATGATGTCTACAGTAGAGAGAGGGACTTTGGTTCACAGCAGCCAATGGTGAACCTGTCTCAGTTCAATATGTCAAGTGAGGAGATGGTCTAGGGCAGAGGTAGGGAACTATGGCCCCTTTATGACTTGTGGACTTCAACTCCAAGGATTCCTGGCTGGCTCAGGAATTCTGGGAGTTGAAGTCCACAAGTCCTAAAAGGCCATAGTGCCCCAGCCCTGGTCTAGGCTCTGATTTCACACGTGACACAATGCATAGAGGTGGGGTTGAGCTCTGCATTCAACTGCTCTTGTGCTGCATGGTCTAAACATGTGTTCTGAATCACGATATTGTTGCTAGAGGGAAGACTCATGATGTTTAAATAAATTAAAAGAAGATTCAACAACCAGACAAAAGGTGTAACATTTTGACTGCACACTATAGCACATTCTATTTAGTGTGTATGGTTCCCTCCCTCCCTTTTAAAATCTGAATTACTGAGCAAGTACTGAATTAGCAAATGTAAATTACGGAGTGCTGAACTAAAATGAATGTTTCTTGCAAAACCTCTTAATACTGCCAGTATAACCTATTCAAAGCAGGCTGAGATTATGACATGAAGGTGGGGACAACCCAGACCCTTTGCCTCCTCCTAGAGATAAAATAACTGTTTTAATTTGTCTTGTGCAGAAGGCAAAAGTCCTCCTTAGTCAGGCAGCCTCCTAGCTTAGATAAAAAAAAAAGCTTTTATACTTTATACCTCCAGGAGGACTTGGTAAACCTTCTGAAAAGGCAAGGTCTTTCTTCGATCTAGGTGTCCTTCCCTCCCCAAATATTCAAAGATGCCAGGCGATGGGTGGCTGCACAGGTTAATTGCACAGGGGAAGAAGCTTCCCGTTCTAGCAGAGACAAGAGTACACAAGGGGATGGTTAAATAGTCAACAATACTGCATTAAATTAATGGCTATAGAGAGTCAAGATGCTTGTGGGGAAATTCATCCTGCAGAATTGTAATAATGGGAGAGGGAAAATTACAAATTACTGAGGGAAGGAGAGTTCAGGGATAAATGGATTGGCAAAAAAAGAAGACAGAGGCCCAATGACATACAAGGATGGAAAAATGGCCCATCCCTCCTTTTTTTTTAAAAAAAATAGAAGTAAGTATTGATACTATTAATTCATTTCTCTGTAGGTTCATTCCAGAAGAAACACAAAAGCGAGGAGAAGAGATAATGGTTAGAGGGTTGCTAACAACTTTGATGGATAAAAGTTATTTCAAAGTGCCAATGACTTAATATACCTCAGGATCAGAGGTGGGATTCAGCAGGTTCTGACCAGTTCTGGAGAACCAGTAGAGGAAATTTTGAGTAGTTCGGAGAACCGGTAAATACCACCTCTGACTGGCCCCGCCCCCATCTAGTCTCTGCCTCCCGAGCTCCAGCTGTGTTGGGATAAGAATTACTCTTATCAGAGGCAAAATGAATCTTTTCCTGGAACCCTGACATTGTCAAAATAAACCGCATTATAATTCTAATGTATAAGATATTTATTTCTTATCAAAAATAGTTAATTACATTCTGGCTATATAAAAGAGATGTTGCTTCGTCAGAAGCAGAGAACAAAAGGAAAGAATCAAAAGAAAGGAATGTACACATGCGTACTAGGAACATATTAATCACGTGCTCAGGAATGAACCATTATATTTGATAGGGATGCATCTCCCTGCATATACATGTAACAGGCAACATAAAATCACTGCGTGACAAGCTGATCGGGAGGAAATGGGGATTTTGCAGTAACCTTCCCCTGGAGTGGGGTGGGAATGGAGATTTTACAGTATCCTTCCCCTGCCATGCCCACCAAGCCACACCACACCCACCAAGCCACGCCCACAGAACTGGTAGTAAAAACTTTTGAATCCCACCACTGCTCAGGATATTTGGGATAGGAAGAAGGCCCAGCTTGTTTTGGAGGGAAAGCAAATCTGGAATTCTAGATGCCAAAAGTAACGGAGGATAAATGTGAAGAGAAACTGTCTCAGTCAATCTGTCATTTCTGTTTCCTGCATTGCTGCAATCAAAAGGATAGCCACCTTTTAACTGTTGATTTGTTGTAAGGCTTAAATTTATTATTTCCTCGCAAAATAAACTGTAAAATTGCAAAACAGTCATAGGATTAAAAAGTTCAGGACTACACTTGTATGGTTGAGGGTGTTATTTTGACTTTTTTTTTTTAGCCCTTGTAAGAAAAGCCTTGGCTGTCCTGGGATGGGTATCTGGGAAACCCAACCTGTAGCTGCTCCTTGCACTAGTGTTGCCCTTTGCCAAGAGCACTGAAATTGAGATGGAGAGACACCAACATGGACATTTCTAGTGCTGATCATCCAGAGGAGAAATTAAACATATTATAGCAATACTTGTTTTTACAACCTGCCCTTCAAGATCTTTCGAAGACGGTTTTTCACTGGGATGTTGCCTAGTTCCTTTTCATCTTCATGTCTTGCTGGTTCTCACTGCATCAAATTGTACTGTGTTTACATTTTATTTGCCTAAGATAGAAAGCTGCCTTTGAAAATAATCTTTGAAAAAAATCCTTAGGGTTTATATGCAAAAACCATATTGTATTAGCTGGTATATGTTTCTGAAAGAGAAACCCAATAGAAAGTTTCATGTTGTGACATTAACTTTCAGAATGTTTGATGTATTTTTAAATAAACAGTTAATTCCTCTAGGATTTGAACTTGTTTCTGAAGTATGACAAGTCTGTCACTGAAATAATTAAAGGGATCTGATTCTTGAAATAACATATTCAGTTTCATTGAAATTGATTAGGATAACAACCCTTTTTTATTGAGAAGCCATGCTAGCACTAAAAAACAACTTGGGAATCATAAATTTGTTGGAGCAGATTCTGACTTTCATGAAATAAAATGATATATGTGTGTCCCAAAGATGCTTTTTTCAAGAGGCAACTGGACTTTCTGATCCCCACTGGATGGTGGGGAATTCAGTCAGAGCTGAAGAAACTTTTTGGATGAAAAGTGAAACGTCTTCAAAGAAAAACCAGAAAGTCCAGTTGCCTCTTGAAAAAAGATCTTTGGGAGAACTATGACCTGGATGACTGAGAATCTCCATAGACATGTATGTGTGTGTGTGTGTGTGTGCAAATATGTGAATCTGTTTAACTGAATTAAAAGTAAATTGGTGTTAACATAGTAATAACAAATCTCAAATGTATTTAATTAAATGGGTGCCCATTGAAATGGGTGTTATTTCTGCAGTGTGTGTGTGTGTGTGTGTGTGTGTGTGTGTGTGTGTGTGTGTATTCATACATTAGTACCAGTATTGTCCAGGGGCAAATGCAAGTGACCCCCAAAATTAGGATGGTGAACACTTGATCAAAGTCCTGCACTTTCTAATACTTGCCAGCCATGCAGTGCCCATTAAAAAGGACAGGGCTTCAACAATGCAATTGCAGCTTGCCTTTTTTGAACTTCCCTGCAGGCATCTCTCACCAATTTATTCCCAGTAGGGGCTTCATAGAATGGAATAGAATAAAATAGAATAGAATAGAATAGAGTAGAGTAGAGTAGAGTAGAGTAGAGTAGAGTAGAGTAGAGTAGAGTAGAGTAGAGTAGAGTAGAGTAGAGTAGAGTAGAGTAGAGTAGAATTTTTTATTGGCCAACTGTGATTGGACACACAAGGAATTTGTCTTGGTGCATATGCTCTCAGTGTACATAAAAGAAAAGATGCGTTCGTCAAGAATCATAAGGTACAACACTTAATGATAGTCCAGGTACAAATAAGCAATCAAATCATATTAGGAACCAGTCAATATAAATTGTAAGGATACAGGCAACAAAGTTACGGTCATACAGTCATTAGTGGGAGGAGATGGGTGATGGGAACGATGAGAAGATTAATAGTAGTGCAGACGTAGTAAATAGTTTGACAGTGTTGAGGGAATTATTTGTTTAGCGTTCGGGGAAAATGTTCTTTTGTCTAGTTGTTCTGATGTGCAGTGCTCTATAGCGTTGTTTTGAGGGTAGGCGTTAAATCTTTTTTGTTTTGTTTACATGGCCCCATGGGAGTCTGACAACAGCCAATAGAATACATCTTCTTGCACAGGAACAGGTAGCTCAAGTGCAAAGCCTAAGAGAAGGTATAACCCCCCTCTCAACTCCATGTGTTCAGCGACACCAGAATCACAAACCCATGTGGTTCTGCTTCATCAATAAATGGACCCAATCAGCCACCAGCCTCCATTTTGTCTCCAGTGCCTTTCTCCTGGCTTGGAACTGAACCAGATGGATATTTCTTCCAACAATCTCATGAATAAGCCAAGGGTTCCGTGTAGACTGTATCAGGATTGGAAAACAGATTTCCCAGCTCTTAACAACCTCCATCCACTGAGAACTAGAGGAGGAAAAGCCCCAAACCATTCTATTGCTATCATAAATCTCATAGGCTGCTGGCATTTGTTAAAGGGCAATCCTGCAGCAAAACCCTGTCTTATAAAATCCTGGGCCCTAAACAGCTGAAATCAGTCTTTTGACAAGTTCACACAGCTCCTCCCAATTTGTATTTTTATTTTGCCCCCTTAGGAATCTTTTTTGGGGCATGCTTATTTTCATAGCCATTTTATCAATTTTCTTCTTGTAGCTGAAAGGAAACCCTCTTGCAATTACGGGCAAAAGCAACCTGAGAGAATCGTAAAAATGATAAATTAACCACATCAGCAAATTGCTTCCCACCTGCGGTGTATGTTGGCATTTCTTCTTACACCACCCAGGCTCAGGAATTATTTGCTTGATGAATGGCCAGGAACCGAGCAGAAAGGCAAGGTCCTGGTGCATCCAAAGAGTGTTTTTCCTGATAACATTTTTGTTACAGTATATATTAAAAACTGGTGAGAAGTTTATGTAATTAATGTACAGGAGATGGTAACGTATGCAGCTGTGACCCTTGCTTATTTCTGAGGAGATTGGTGGAAGGAAAGGGTATATCATTGAGGCCTTAATGTCTTGGAGTATCTACTTCCCCTTTGGACTCATAAAAGATGGATTCCTAAGGCCATCCTTGGGCTAGGCAGAAACAGACCAACATTATTATGAGAATATAAGAATAGCTGTTCTGAATCAGATCAAGGCCCACCTAAAGGGTTAGCCTAAGCCAGCTGCAAACTCTGGTTGACCACTTTTGGCAGTCAAAAGTTAGAACTGCCTTATCCAGTGGTGGGATTCCATTTTTTTACTACTGGTTCTGTGGGCGTGGCATGATGGGCGTGGCATGGCTTGGTGGGCGTGGCAGGGGAAGGATACTGTAAAATCTGCATTCCCACCCCACTCCAGGGGAAGGATACTGTAAAATCTCCATTTCCTCCCAATCAGCTGGGACTTGGGAGGCAGAGAATAGATGGAGGTAGGGCCAGTCAGAGGTGGTATTTACCGGTTCTCTGAACTACTAAAAATTTCCGCTACCAGTTCTCCAGAATTGGTCAGAACCTGCTGAATCCCACCTCTGGTATCTCTTTGCTTCTATCTAGTGGCTGTCTGCATTTTTGCTGCTTAAATATGGTAGCTCTGGCCTTAATTGAACAATTTGTTTCTCACACAGGAAAGCTTTCCTTTTGTAGGGAAATGTGATTATTTTGGGTCCTGCTGGCAGTCCCCCCCCAAATCTACAAGTATGCTTAACATAATAGCACTATGGTCACTGTTCTCTATTGGTTCCATGACCTTTAAATCTCATAACAGGTAACGATTACCATTTAGGATAAATTCAGGGTACTTTTGGTTGATTCCAAGACCCATTTTTCTAAAACTTAAGTTTTTTTGTTATGGGCTGGGCATACAAGGGTAGTTGAAGTCTTCCATTATTGCAGCTTCTTCTGATTTCTTTCCCATCTCAAGATAATTCTCAACATTTTATGAAATGGGCATAGTGTAGTTTAAATTCAGTCCACATTCCAGGTCAGATGCTGCCACAAATAGCGATTCTGTATAGAATTTGGTACTCCGATGTTTTCTAGTTTTGTAGGCTACATTGTAAATATATTTAAATAAATAAATAAATAAATAATACATATAATAAATATAATAATATAAAATAAAAACCAATAAATAAATAAATATAATAATAATATAAAATGAATAAATAAATAATATTGAAATAAATAATTTTCTGCTTTGTGGCTTGAGAGTAGAAAGATGTGCATTGAGTAGGCAATTGTTATTGTTTTTAAATGTAGGCCCATTGAAATGACCACATGGCTGTTTTCTGATTGCAATTTTGGCAGGTATGAACTAAAGCTACCTTGTTGCATTTTAATTTGATAAATCAACCACCTTTCCTTTGTTGAAAAACATTGCTGCCTTTTCTGCATCTTTAAAAGCTCTTTTCTATCCTCGGGTGTATGGACTGGGAAACAAAAGTGAATCTGTCTGAAGCTGATGCTTTTGAAAGAAAATTGAACAAATTATTTTAATTTGCATGTGGTTTAAGGCATAAACAATATTCTGTTTTCTAAAGTCTCTTTAACACTTGATATTCTACCTATGTGTTTTATACTCAGTTTAATATTATATTTGATTTGTAGAAAGACATATTATAGATGCCTATTGGAATTATATATACTAAAACAAATTAAAACATTTAATTTCTCATCTGAACTCTCTGTTTGTCTTGAGAAGATGGTGGGATTTGTTCTGCTGATTGCATGGATTAGCACCGTAAATCCAATTTAGTACCATCACCTAGAATATATATATATATTTAAGGTAAGATCAAACTGTGTAGTTGAAGAAATATTCATTTTGGAACCTTTTACATTTTTGTTTCTTAGAACCAATTAGATATATTAATGACTACATTGCTTTTCCTTGATTGCCTTTAGATCTCTGTAATAAACTCTTTTTCTCTCTCTCTTCTGTTTTAAGACTGCTGACATTCTTGTTCTTTTGATTGAAAGTTTGGGACGAAAAGATTATGAACTGAATAGAAATGTTAGTGAATCATAAAGCATTTTAATTCTCAAGACAGCACTTCTCAAATTAATTGCTGATTTGCAATCTTTGAAACTATAAATAACCTCCTCCATGTTTCTTCTAAAATGCGCTTGAATACTATTTTTCCTCTGCTTTTCTCAGTAATATTGTCTAATCTGCTAATTATAGATTCTGCTTTGTAAAGTATTGATTAATAATTCCACTTCTTAATAATAGGCAAAAGTATAAAAACTTAAAAGAAACTTATAGCTAAAGAACCTATTTTCTCCCTATATATATATATTTTCAAATGCACAGTCATACCTCGTGTAGCTACACAAATACAATTCTTTAGTATAAAGACAAAACGAGTTCATTTACATTTTCTGATGATGATTTAACAAAAACGCACAAGGAAAATATCAATTGGAAAATCAACCTGTTAATCTATAACTTATAGTCAATATTGCTATAATTGCATATTTAGATACAGAATCCATTTGGTGCAAACTAGCTATTGCTTTCTATAAAGAATGTAGAATAATAGTGTATTTTTAATACTTATTATAATGAGACCTTCAGCTCTCACCATTTGCCCTGGCAAATTATAAATACTGGAATATATCAAGAAGGAAGGAAGGAAGGAGGGAGGGAGGGAGGGAGGGAGGGAAGGAAGGAAGGAAGGAAGGAAGGAAGGAAGGAAGGAAGGAAGGAAGGAAGGAAGGAAGGAAGGAAGGAAGAATTCTGGAGAAGACTTTAGCCTAATCTGTGTATTATTAACAATAGTTCAGAATATCTTTGCAAAATAAATTGTGAATACCTTGCATGTTTACTGATTAAAATGAGAGATTTTCAAAACTCTTCAGACTGCAGAACCTATTAATTAAAAACAAAAACCAAATAAACCTTGGAGCATTTCCTCAGTGATGGAAAATTGCCTACGTTCAAAAGAACCTTCTCCTGGTCCTCAGCCTCTCATGGAACCCCATCAAGTTCTTGTGGAACTCTATAAGAACACCCTTTTAAAAAAAAACCTGATTTGTAACCTAGCAGGTCCTGGAAACCCACAAGAGGGGGACAAACTTCATCTATTTTTAGTTTGTATCTTTTTGCTTTCCCTCAATTGTAGAGTCCTGATAACCATCACCCTTTCATGGTGGCCGAGAATTCAGAGTTAAGTTGGCCAACATGAATTGTATTAGAAAGACACAGTGTGTTACGTATGGCTGTATGTAGCACAGATTTGCATAGTCGCCGCTGATTGGCTAGTCTAGCGGCAGGAGAAATAAACTGCTGTCAGTGGCCGGCCGGCTTCAGGGAAGCCCTTAAAAGCGGCTTCCCTGCAGCCTGCCGGCATTCGGTATTACTTTCAGCTACGGAGAAATAAAGGTGCTGAACTGCACCTACATCTCGCCTCTTCATTCCCACGCAATCAAACACAGTGACAGAATTTTGCATGTCTGGATGTTCTTTCCCCCTTCCCTACTGTGTCCTTGTGAGAACCTCGGATAGTCTTGTCTGATACATTTTCTTAAAATTGTAGCTCTGTTCCAGATTCAGTTTTTTTTAATCTGACCATTGGCTTCATAGCAGCTCTTCCTTCTGTCTCTCAAGGCCTTTTCCTCAGGCCAATACAATAACATGCTTAATCAAGTGTCTATCTGGACAATACACCAAGCCAATAAATATTTTCCCTGTCCTACACACATAGACAAGATTACAAAGTTTGCTAGGCATCTAAACCTTTAACTGGGATGGTTAAATGTGGAAATCTTTTTGTGATCATACTTGGATTGTTGTATTTAGTATTATACAAATGAAAGCCTTATATTCAAGACATAGCCTTCTGTGATTTGTCCCTATGTAAAAAAGTGTAAAAGCAAGAATACTTTTGCTTATTGACGCCAAACTGAAAAGGTCCCCCCCCCCCCCCCCGAGAGAAGACAGAGCTAAAAAGCAACTAATCTTGCTGGAGGGAAAAATACAAACTCTGAGATGAAGAGCCATTATTGACTATTTTCCCTCAATTCCTTCTGAATTAACATTTTGTTTGTCCTGCAACTACAAGTGGGTGAAAAATATTCCCACTATTATGTTGAGTTTATTGGCCCAGAAAAAAATCCTGGAAAATGTATCATGCTCTTTGGATTTTAGCTTTTCTCATTAGCACTGAATTTTTTAGCTCCATTTATAGTTACTGCTTGTAACAGTCCCTGGAATCTAATTGCTGTGCTCTTTGCAATAACAAAAGGATTTATTCAGATGAATATTTTAAAGAGGTTTTGACGGATCTGTGACCATAAACTGTAATAAATGCAGGAATGAATATGAATCATCTATCCAGATGATACATCCATCATCCGTACACCTGGGGTATAGTAGGATTCCCCCCCACTCTTGGCTAGGTGAAATTATTCTTCTACATTATAATGAAATACCCCTTGGAATTGAGAATACACTAAATTGCACTGAATTGCATACGGTATGTAAGATTTGTGCCTGCATTGTCCAAACTCATTTCCATTTGGAACGAGATAGGTGGCAGAAAGTTATTGGCTGCATTTTCTCTTTGTTTCTAAATAATTCCTGGAAGTATTAAAATGCTAACACTATCTGCTAGGAACAGCCTGGACTTCTGCTCTATCACCCTGGTTCTCTTTATAGACTGTATGTTATTTTAAGCAACATTTTTGAAATGGCAAGGTTGGCCCACTGAAAAACTGCCAGAACTGTCTCAGTTCTGCCTTCTTTCTGTTCTACTTCCAATATGCTACTCTTCTGCCACCAACTCAGGAACAGAGAGCTAACAATTTTAAAAAGCGATGTTTTCTGCACCTTCTTGGTTGCAAGTTTTGAAATGCTATCTGAAAGTCCACAGTCTTGGTCAACCAATGCTGTTAAGATAATTGGAAAATCTACTGGCCTCTCCTTCATCTTTGTGGGGTATACACAGGTAGTTCTCGACTTACAACAGTTCATGTAGTGACTGTCCAAAGTTACAACATCACTGAAAAAAGTGACTTATGACCTGTCATGGTTCCGAGTAATGCATCCAACCAATTCAAGACTCTGAGGCCTTGGCTTGCTAAAAAATCTGGTGTATTGGGTACATCATAAATCGCACGGTCAAAGGTGAAACCAACACTGAATAATTCCTGCATTTTTGATATAATTAAATAATAGATATTGTCCACCCCAGGGGTGAAATGCTACCGTTTCGGACCGTTTCGTGCGTACCAGTAGCAGTGGGCGCTGGTGGTTCGCCGAACCAGTAGCGATGGCTGGCTGGCCATGCCCCTGAACCGGTCCCCCAGTCCCCACACCCCTGCCGCCCATGTCCACCCAATCGCCCGGCCCCCCGGTCCCCCACTTGCCCGCTTGCCACTTTTCCCGCCATGCTTTTCCCGCCACTCGGCTCGGTGCTTCCAGCCCACCCACCCCACCCCTGACCTATATAAGTTCCCCTTTGCCATGTGGGCACAGGTACTCCCTTCGCCAATGCCTCGCCTAGCTCGGACGCCTTGCCTAGTTTGGACGCCTCACCCTGACTCACCCGGATGCCTCACCGACGGCTGCTCACTCAAAAAGAAGCATTGCCGGTTGTGGCCTAGCATGCCACCCCCCCAGTCCCCGGGCTCGAGTAGTTCACGCAGCCCCTGGGGATCGGTTGTGGCCTCGTGCCCCCCCAATCCCCAGGCTTGCATAGTTTGCGCAACCCCTGGGGATCAGTTGCGGGCCTCGTGCTGCTCCCGGGTTCCCTGGCTCGCCTGCATGGCCTGGCTAAGCTGCCTAGCTAACCACCCACCTTCCCCCCAGCCTCCAGCTTGCTTACCTTTGCTCTTTGGACCAAATCCTGAGTCGCTGGTTGCAAAAACTGCCTTGCTTTGCCTGGATTGCAGCCTGCAATCCATCTCCTCAGCGAGCAACTGTGCAATCCATCTCTTCAGTGAGCAACTGAATCTGCCTGCCTTGTTCCTTCAATTGGGTAAGTAACTGGTTTTTTGTTTTGTTTATTGCTTTAAAATATAGTAAATTAGGGGTTTTTTCCCTTGGTTTTTTTTTTAGGAATTTTTTTTTAGACATAACCATTTAAAATTTAGGAAGTTTTAAATTTAGCTGGTTTTATCTAAAAATATAAATAAAATAAAATAAAATATGGAATGCTGTGTGCTTTTGCAATTCTGCTTAGGCAGGGGGTTGGACTAGATGACCGCCCTTCTTCCAACTCTGTAAATCTGTTAAATCTGTTATATGTGTTAAATCTGTTGCAGATGCCGTTTTGTGTACTTTTGCATTGTGTGTGTGTTAGTACAGCTGCTTTTGCATGGTGTGTGAGTCAGTTGTGTTGTTTTCTGTTGTTGCGTGTGTCTAAAGTGTGAAAGCTTTTTTTCCAGCTCTGTGAGGTTCATGCTTGTGGCCATGGCCATTTTGTGTGCTTTTGCATGGTGCGTGAGTCAGTTGTGTTATTTTGTGTTGTGTGGGTATAAAGTTGTGTTTTCAGCTCTTTGAGCTTTTTGTGTGCTTTTACATTGTGTGTCCTCAGCTAACAAAGCTCCTTTTTTCCCTTTTGCAGTAGCAGCCTTTAACAGGAAGGCTGAAAAGGCAACAGACAATGATCGGTTTCTTGGCCAAGAAACCAAAACTGGCACAACAACCATCAGAAGTGCCAACCTTGGATGATCCATCCCAAGCACCACAACCATCCCAAGCACCACAAGCACCACCACTTCCACCACTTGAACGCGGAGAAAGCAGCAAGTCACCCGAGCCCGAGCCCGAAATAGAAATCATTCTTCCAGACAGTACAGCAGCTTCCAACAGAAGTATGAGGGATTGGAAGTTTCAAACAAGAAACTAGGTTGTAAGTACTGTGGGAAACATGACTTCGCAATAGAGAGCAGTATTCATGTGACCAGAGAATGGAAGCATTACAAGATTGAGGCAGCTGGGAAAAATAAGGAAGTGCAGCAGGCACTAAGGAAGAAAATGAGAGAACACTTCACATCGAAATCACATACCATTTGTAGAGAGAACGCAAAACAAGCGGAGGAGGAAGCCATAGAACAAGCAAAGGACAATGTTTCTGTAAGCCAATATGACGGCACTTCTAACATGTTCAGAACTGTTTACAGCCTGGCAAAAGCATGTAGGCCAATTTCAAGCATAGCGGAATTGACAGAATTACAAACTGTAAATGGAGTAGACCTGGGAGTAGGACTGCATTCAAGGCCAACAGTTGTGAAAATAGTTGAGTGCATTGCAAACGAAATTAGAACCCAAATGTTTACCAGCATCATTGCACAGAATCTGAAAATATGTCTGATCGTTGACGAAGCCTCAACAGTATCCTGCAAACCAATTTTGATAATTTTTGTAAAAGTTGAGGACTCAGAGGACCCACTAACACTTTTTGTTGAGTTGTTGAATTGAAGAAACAAGATGCAGAGACAATATGTTCTGCAGTTCTGGAAAGTGTACGTAAGGTTGGGTTTACCCAGGACTACCTACAAATTTTTTAAAATAGCGTTCTGCTCTGATGGTGCCAGCGTTATGCTTGGGAGAAAATCTGGAGTGAGCACCAGAATAGCAAAAGAGTTTCCAAATATCATCATATGGCACTGCTTGAATCATCACTTCCAACTTGTTTTAGATGACGCCATAAAGGAAATAAAGCAAGTAAATCATTTTAAAATATTTATTGATAAGATATGCTCCACTTTTCAGCAATCCAATAAGAACCGAATTGAATTTGACGAACTATCCAAAGAACTTGACATTAACATCGTAAAGACTGGTAGAGTTTTTGGGCCAAGATGGGCTGTCTGTAGTTTAAGGGCAACCATAGCTTTGTGGCGTGCTTATCCAGTGCTATATCAGTATTTTCATGCGAATGCAAAATACTCAGGTATGGCTGCCCATCTGGAAAATAAATATTTCTTAAATGATTTGGCGTTGATGATAGATATTCTGGAAGAAATCTCACTTCTTTCAACTGCACTGCAAGCACGCAATACAGACATCATAAAGGCTGAAAAACTGGTGAGAAGATCAATGAAAGCATTTGAAGTGCTTACACAGGGAAAGGGTCCATATGAAAGACAAGTTGATGGGCAAATTAATTCAGAAGCCTTCAAAAATATAAACTTTGTAGAAAGTCATCGATTTGTTGGATTTTATAGGGAAAGACTTTTAGGAAGGATCATAACAAATTTGCAGAAATGACTGATGGACTGTGAACATTTAAAAACAGGTAGCCAATTGCAAGACACCACAAATAAATTGCAATGTCTACATTTTTTGGTGCCAGAGTACTGGGATTTTGCGGAAGTATTCGTTCCATGGGCAGCAGCTGAAGAACAAATGCGCACATTTGGTGACATTTTCAATTACAAGATTAACATCAACGACTATAGAGATTTTGTGGAGAATGTGTTAAAAGAATCAAAGAGGTATGCAATTCCTGACAGCATTAAAAAAGCAAAATATATTGTCAAAACAATTGCTGTAAGTTCTGCAGAAGCGGAAAGGGGTTTTTCAAAATTGAACTTCATATGTTCAGAGAACAGAAGTTGCCTAACAGTTTCCAATTTAATAAACCTCATGACGATCAGTGTTACTGGCCTCTTTCAAAATGGGACTCTGCTCCTGCAGTGAGAAGGTGGTTCAGAGAACACCATCACTCAGCCAATGATTTGCGCATCAAGGTCAAGAAAAGTGGAAGTGGGGAGAGTGCCACTGACCCTAGCTGGAAATATCTTAAACAACTTAAAGCTAAAGCTGACTAACACTTTTATGCAAGTATTTATGTACCTCTTTTATTGTTTTGTGTACTTTTATTCTTATTAAAGTATTAAATGGTTAACTTTGTATATCATGGTATATCTTCTTTTTGTAGGCCGTTATTATCATTGGTGCAAAGAAGCGGCGTCAAAGACAACACTTTTATTGCTCTTATGTAAGTATTTGTGTAGCTCTGTTTTGTGTACTTCGTTTAATCTTATTTCAGTATTAATTGCATGAAATAATTGGTATATTTTCTTTTTGTAGTTCAAAAAAGGGCAAAGAAGTGACGTCAACTTGGCCATGCCCACCCAGTCACCTGACCACCAAGCACACCCAATGAGTCACCTTACCACCAAGCCATACCCACCTGAAGCCATGCCCACCTGACCTCCAAGCCACACCCACAAAATAAGCCACGCCCTCAGAACTGGTAGGGAAAATTTTTAGATTTCACCACTGGTCCACCCCCCTCGTGTCACAGGTCACGTTAGCCAATCAAGCAGATGATGAACTTCTCGGCATTCCCTCCTGCCATTGCTAGGGCACGCTGATTTGGCCTTGGTTCTCAGGAGCCTTATCGTTGTTATGTCTGGCACATTGGAGGAAAACATTCTACATTCCATAAGTCTCTCCCTCCCTCCCAATAAGTATGGCATCTAAGAAACGAAGCAAGAAAAATATGGCTTCCGCTAGAGTCGTTTTGAGAGTTGACATGACCATTTTTCAGACTTACAACTGTTGCAGCATCCCCATGGTCGCATGATCAATTTTTTAATTACAATGATTTCTCCACTTTCATCAATACATAGAATGAAAAACTGTATACAAATCTGTAGTTTCTTTTGTCTTCTTTCTCATAAAAGTGGCTGCTTTAATGACATCACTTTGGGTCTTTAACAAAAACAGTGTTAGAACACCTACAGTAAATTCCCAGTGAGAATAATCTTTAAATGAAGGAAACTTGATTACCTATACAATCTGCATTTGAGCTGTTATAAATATTTAAATTCACTTCTCCAGACTGAAATTCTCTTTGTTTCATGGTTAATTATTTTCATTTTCCGTATCTCTCCTTGAATCGTTACTTGGTTCAAGATATCTTTAACTATTAAGGTAATTCCATGTATTTATTAGGATCTAAATAAGCAAACAAGTATCTACTTTGTTCTACTTTGGTTTTAATGGAGTAGAGCATTTGCTAATATTGGCTTTCATTAAAGCGCTAAGGTTTTATGCACGAATAGGGAAAAGAAATAGAAAGTATCCATAATCTTGGCGATGTTAATAAGAACAATATTTTTCAGGCCCTTTGGCAACATTGCACATCGTTTATCCAGATTGTTAAGGCAACTGGAAGAGCTTGTTAGAGGAGATCAGAGAAAAGATCAGCAGATGAAACTGTAAAGGTTTGTGTTACATTGACGGAATTAACAAATGCTAAAATACATAACATGATCAATTGGTCCAACCTAATCTAGTTTCAAAATTATTTGGCACCTTTGCATAATATGGATTTGGTGGATTTCTAATTTTAAAGAGGGTTAATAATTAACAGTTTTGGAAGGTAGGCAATACTGCATGAAAAATTCAAGCTTTTGAAACGTGAAAAACTTTGATTTATGTTCAGTTGAGAAGATTTTAGTTGAAGCTATTCCTTCCTATTTGATTCTGCGATTCAGAGCAATAAACTGTCTTGATTTTAACATTTCATTCTTTTTCTATCTTTATTAATATGCCAAGTGCTTTAGCTTTGCTTCTGCCTATTGGAAGGAAAAGTACCACTGTAATCTGAAGACTAGATACATGGAGGCAGACTCTCTTCCATGACACTATTCATTTTTGGACCAAGCTACATTATGCAAAACAAAGAGGAGGAGGAATAGTATGCCAAATAAATTAAAATCTACTTCCACATTGCTTCATTTTTAATCTACTAACTTCCAATATTTATAGACCATCCCAATAAAGACAGATTTGTTTCTTTTCTAAACTTCTCACATTTTTTCTTCTTCAGAATCTCATCAACTCCACCCCACCACAATTTCCTTAGACTTTGTCCTCCTATCAAATTTCCATTTCCATCATGTATTTCATTTACACTTTAATCCTAATTCTTGCTTTCTATATGACCAAACCAACTCAACATACTTCTTTCATATCGATCACAACTATTTGTTTGCAATCCACATTCATCCAGCACCCATACGTTCTTGATTCTCTCTTCTTGTTTAAACATTAAATTTATTCTCATGTAGCTTTACTTCCATTTGGCAATCAACCTTACATTCACTTCAACCTTACAACCTTATTCAAGCCTATTCACTTTCAACTACACTTTTTCTAAATCAATAAACATGTCATAAATTCTATTTCTCTCACGCCTGTCTTTGTCAAGGACCTGCTGAAGAGCAAAAACCTGGACTGTACATTCCGCCCAGCATAAAACCATACTATTCTTTCCAACTTTTGATCAAAACCATCTCTAATCACAATTTCAATCAGAATTTTGCCAATATTTCCCTATAGTTTTGCATTCACTTTTGCTTCTTTTCTCTTTGTACAGGAGAATAATAAAAGATTGCTTCCACTCAACAGAAAAAGATGGAGCCTTCATACCTACATTAAACAATTTGCACAGCCATTCCATAAAGAAGCCACATCTATATTTATCAAAGTATATCATCCACACCTGTAGTCTTAGCATTTTTCAGTATTCACACAGCACATTCATTTCCATCAGTACCATTAACATGTATAGTGTTGGTTTCAATTCCATTCTTTAATACAAGTAGTCCTCAATTTACGACAACAATTGAGCCCAAAATTTTTGCTATTACATGAGACATTTGTTAAGTGAATTTTGCCCTATTTTACAAAAACTCTTGCCACAGTTTTTAAGTGAATCATTGCAGTTGTTAAGTTAGTTAAGTTAAAGTCACATGACCCGAGACACTGCAACCATCATAAATATGAACGGGTTACCAAGCCTCCAAATCTTGATCATGTGGTCATGGGGATGCTGCATTGGTTGTAAGTGTGAAACATGGTCATAAGTCACTTTTTTCAGGGCCATTGTGACTTCGAATGATCACTAAATAAACTGTGAACTGAACTCTCAGTGACTCCAGGTGTTACAAAAAATAAAAACACAATATAGATACAATAAAAATCAATAATAGTCCCTGCAGCCCCCTTGCCAGGGGTGAAATTCAACAGGTTCTGACAGGTTCTGGAGAACCAGTAGTGGAAATTTTGAGTAGTTTGGTGAACCAGCAAATACCACCTCTGGCTGGTCCCAGAGTGGGGTGGGAATGGAGATTTTGCAGTATCCTTCCCCTGCCACGCCCACAAAGCCACGCCCACAGAACTGGTAGGGAAAAAGTTTGAATTTCACCCCTGCCCCTGGCGACAACAGTCAATCAAATAAGCCACTTGATGGACTCCATCACATTCTGGGTTCCCCAGGCCTGTTGGCAAAACTGGATCTTCAGGGCCTTAAAAAAGAGTGTCAAAGGGTGGGAAAATGTTGGATGGTAAAGAGAAACTAACATGGTTCTAGTTTAATGTTAATTTATTACTAGGAACATTAGAAGAAAGTAGAGAATAACATGTAAAGAAACATGAACAATGGATTACATTCGTAATCAAACATTTCATATATATATATTATTACATTTAATTGACTGCATCAAGGCTTGTGTTTTTAAAATCTATGAAGTTATAGGACTAATTAGGATAGATGTCAGTTGAGCTGTCACCAGCTGTCACAATGAGAAGCATTCAGCCTGCCTAATAAAATTGGAAAGAAATGTGAGGAAATCAATTCACTGCCCAAGAACGCTTTTCTTTTTCCTGCTGAGATACATGGTCAAGATTGGCAGTGTCACTAACAGAATTATTTTTTAGATGACTTTGTGTGCTGCCATTAAGATTTCATGCATTCAAAAATGACAGCCAGTAAAATTATTGACATGAAAGATTATTTCTGGAGTTTAACTTAATAGCTAACATTTTTGAACACAGAAAATTATAGCAGGGAACATATTTTGGTGGCCGAGCAAGGTTCATTCCTCATGGGATCATGGAATTATACTAGATTAAGGATTAATTTCTATAGAGCTCTTTCTGCCATTGAGGGGAAGATCTTTTGAAATAAGAGAAATAATACGAAATAATAACTGGTGGGACCATGTAGTAGAAAAAGTCATAGAAAATGAAGAAGCTAAAGTACTCTGGGATTTTAAAGTTCAAACTAACAAACTGTTATGTGCGACTGTGTCACGTAACACCCTAGACCAGTGATGGCTAACCTTTTCCGGACCGAGTGCCCAAAGTGTGCGCATGTGCACCTGAACCCCCAAAATGCAATGCATGCGCAGCCTTGCGCATGCGCCCTGCCCCCCGTGCATGCACGGCAGAGACCCGAACACCAGTTGATAGACAGTCCAGACCAGGGATAGATAATCCTGGATCAAGTCTGTTTATGAGGTTGCTAGCAGTTGATATCAACTCAATTACATGTCAACTGATGACATGTAATCAGTTATCAAAACTTCTGAAACATGGAAAGAACAGGAAAAACATGGAAAGCAACATCTCTGGGTCCCTAAGGTGAAGGTAAAGATTTCATCTGTTCAGTTGTCTCTAGAATAGAATAGAATAGAATAGAATAGAATAGAATAGAATAGAATAGAATAGAATAGAATAGAATAGAATAGAATAACAGAGTTGGGAGGGACCTTGTAGGTCATCTAGTCCAATCCTCTGCTCAAGCAGGAGACATTTCTGACAGATGTCTGTCCAATCTTTTCTTGAAAGCTTCAACTTCTGAAGGCAAGCTGCTCAATTGGTTGATCTCACTGTCAGAAAATTTCTCCTTATTTCTAGGTTGAATCTCTCCTTGATCAGTTTTCATCCATTATTCCTTGTCTGGCCTTCAGGTGCTTTGGAAAATAGGTTGACTCTCTCCTCTCTGTGACAGTCCCTCAAATATTGGAACACTGCTATTAATAAGTCATGGGAATAACTATTCTGGAGACCGACTCTTAAACAGTGTTTATTAGGCAAACTCTATATACAACCAGCAACCTGCTGTCTGACACCCTGCCCTTTTATAGGGAGCTGTCAGACGCTTTAACCAATAGCGATTGAGCATTCTTCCAGCTCAAACGCTGGTCCTGAGTGGAACCATTCTGTCACAATACATAACAGCTATCTTGTCACCCTTGGTCCTTCTCTTCACTAGACTAGCCATGCCCAGTTCCTGCAACCATTCTTCATATGTTTTAGCCTCCAGTCCCCTAATCATCTTTGTTGCTCTTCTCCACACTTTTTCTAGGGTCTCAACATCTTTTTTATAGTGTGGTGACCAAAACTGGATACAGTATTCTAGGTGTGATCTTACTAAGGCTTTATAGAATCTTACTCTAGGGGGTGATGCTCATCTCCATTTCTTAGCCGAAGAAGTCAGCATTGTCTGAAGATCCTTCTGTGACCATGTGACCAGGATGGCTACATGCTGAGGTGCATGGAACGTTGTTACCTTCCCAACAAAGTGGTAACTATTTATCTACTTGCATTTGCATGATTTCAAATTGCTAGGTTGGCAGGAACAGGGGCAAGTAATGAGAACTCCAGGGGTGGGTTCCTACTTACCTCGCTGCCTGTTTGCTTCCTCCCACAGCAGGTGGGTGTGCCTCGTGGGTGCGCACGTGCACTTATCGTGCACGTGCATGCTCAGTGCCAAAAAAAATCTGAATTTTTTTTTAAAGCCAAAAACAAGATGGCGACCACATGCACAGTGCCAGAAACTTGGCTTCTGCGCATGCTCAGAAGAAAAATAAAATTCAAAAAATTCAAAAAAAATTCAAAAAAAATTCAAAAAAAGAGATGGCAGCGTCCAGAGACCGGCACTGACCGAACCAGGTCGGTGACATCATCATGATGTCACCAGTGGGTTGCTACCAGTTCGAGTGAACCGGTGCAAACCGGGAGGAACCCACCCCTGGAGAACTCACGTCATAACATAGTATTTGGGTCTCAAACTCAGGTTGTCAGTTTTCCATCGGACAAGTTCAGCATCTTTAACTGCTGAGCCATTGCATTCCCCTGCGATCCCTAGTTACTACTTAAAGCTAAATGACCTGAGGTGAGATGATAAGACTTCACTCAGCACACTATCATCTGGGTCACCCATGAGGACAATTAATACATTGGTGCTTTTGTGTGTCCTTCACTTTCTAGCCAAAATAGAGCCAGCTAACTGGAGGAGTAAATTGCAAGAGGAAGATGGCTTTTCCCTAATGTAAGTCAAATGGAAGAACAGAAAATTGCTGAAGATATACAGATTGTATAACTGTTGATAAATGTTACCAATTTCATATAGTTGCATCTTGTCTGGCTGACATATTATTTGATCTGTGAGCAAATATCAGGGTCAAAAGGCCCATATCAAAAAAGCATTGTCTCCTCCCATGGACACCTGCTCTTCATGTTCAATTTTGCTTATTTCTGGATCTGTAGTCTCACCTATCGACATTTTCATTAAAGAAAGAATGTTTCAAACAGAGAGGGGGCTTTGCATTTTTAAATTGCCCATACATTTCCCCTTCATCAAATCAAAATAAGTGGACATCATTTTAGAAGATTTTCAATTGCAGTCTAATCATGAGAGAGTAACTTGAATGACTATATTTTAATATTTTGGGCTGCTTTGTCTACTGTCCTTTGTCAGGGCGAAGCCATTTTGTCAGAGTGAAGCCATTTTATTGGGGAGCTTAGGCCTGCCACACTTTATACTATTTCACTATGCATTTTCTACTGTGGGAAAATGGGAGGGGGATTGTATGAGGTTGTTAGTATGTAGCCATAATTCTTTCTAGAAAGCCAAGGTCATCCTTTGTCTCTGCACCTCTGCACCTGCATGGAAGGAGATGGGTGGACTCTTCCAGCATGGCAATACGAGATTGGACAATGTGATGGATTTGTGGGTGTGGGGGCAAGGACTTGAACTTTCAACTGGATGGTAAAACCCGGAGGGCTTCAGATTCGGGTTTCACCCAGATGTGCTAACATGGCTCTATTAATAAATTGGAATTTTGAGGAATACTTTGCCTTGGACTCTGATTTAATTTTGGATGCTATTTGGAACCCTGACAGTGTCCTTCACTCAGGATTCTCAAGGAACTAACCTGACACATTCCCGCAGCTCATCAATTTTAGCCTCTTCTAAAGGTTAACAGTTTCAGAAGCTTTCCTTCTTGGCTATGAAAATTCCATGATCTAGATTTTACTTTTTTTCACAGTATTATAAATTTGCCTTTATCTTGTTTCAATGCAACTTGAAACACACACAAAGCTACATCGATTTTCTTAAAGACTTCATTAATGTAAACAAGGCATAGAAAGATATGAGACAGCATGGAGTCAAGGTGTCATGAATTAGAGGGCATTCAAAAGCTATTCAAATTGTAGAATTGGCTTACCTTGTGGCTTAATTCTATATTTAACGTTTGACATGTTTTATATTTAGAAGGACTAACGAATCAATTCTGCCTTCAGTTTTCTTACTGTCTCCTGTACGTGTTGCGTATTAGCAAGTGTTAACAAGTGAACAAATAACTGTATTGTATCAGGAGCCCGCCTTCAAATCGTTTTATTATTTTATTTTCTTTCTTAAAAAAGCCTGAGGCAAGGAATCAGAGGCGGCATATTATCACAACAATGCTGAATGCTATAATAGAGTACAGTTATTTATGGGCTCAGGAGAAAATAATAATCCTAGACTGTTAGCTCCAGTCATAGTCCATGTTATGAATAGTATAATTGTGCTGCAAGAATACAAGGAAAAAGCTGGACATTTCATTTTCCTTCTTTCTGTTCTGTTGATACTAAATGAATGTAATGAATAGTCAGATTCTCAAAATAATAATGAAATTAATGCTATGGTAAATCAAAGCACTTGACAGAGGAGAGAAATAATCTCTGGAATCATTCATATTCTCTCTCTCTCTCTCTCTCTCTCTCTCTCTCTCTCTCTCTCTCTCTCTCTCTCTCTCTCTCTCTCTCTCTCTCTCTCTCTCTCTCTCTCTCTCTCTCTCCCCCTCCCTCCCTCCCTCCCTCCCTCCCTCCCTCCCCCTCCCCCTCCCCCTCCCCCTCTCTGTCTCCCACCCTCTCTTTCTCTCTCTTCTCCTCTCTGTCTTCAGGGGCAAAAAATGTTATACATTTCCCTACAGCCGCTGTCTTGTGCTAAGAGAATTGGTCCCAAATCTTCCATAAACTCCTATGTCATTGTGTGGGTAAGAATCCAGATTTCACCACCGATAGTCCAACATCTTATCCCATAGTCACTTTCTCTATACAAGTTGGAATCTCTCTCTCCTTGGGGCTGTCTTGCAAACCAACGTATTGTTCAATGAAGTGAAAGCAAGGAGACTGCAAGAGAAATAAAGAGGGAGTTCCTCATTATTGCTACCCCTGATATCAGTAGGAACCTACAATGGATAGAAAGTAGGAAAAACAGATGCTCTAGAACTGCAACTACAGTGTGCAATATTGGATAAGACGTTGGACTAGTATTACCCTGTTTCCCCCAAAATTAGACGTCCCCTGATAATAAGCTCAATCGGGCTTTTGAGTGCATGGCAATGAGGCCAAGCGCTTATTTCAGGGTTCAAAAAAATATATAAGACAGGGTCTTATTTTCGGGAAAACATGGTATCCCTATGTGTTGGGCTCAGTGGATATTAGTGAAAATTGATAAGTAAAGATTACACTTTGGGGAAGGGTATTCAAGATAAAAGTTTTGAGGATGCTATACTTTAACCCATTTCAGAACCTCTAACTGATTTAGAGAGCTTAGAAGACTGGAATACAAAGTGCCTGTATGACAAAATGGGACCGCTTCTCTTGGGTTCTCCTCTGAAGAAGAATATCCATGAAAGCTCTGGGCCAGGGCTCTGTTGATGGTCCAGGAAAGATGAGAGAGAAAAGTACCCAATGAAGCTCCTCAGTTGGCTCCAGAGACTATTAGCAATGCAGAAGATGCATTGTTTTGTTTTGTTCTTTGATGAATGAAGAGATTCTCTTCTAAATTTCTTAGCCCCAAAATAAGAAGAGTTCCAAATTCTGAGTTATCTGCATAACTTAATGCATCAAAGATCTCTCTCTCTCTCTCTCTCTCTCTCTCTCTCTCTCTCTCTCTCTCTCTCTCTCTCTCTCTCTCTCTCTCCCTCCCTCCCTCCCTCCCTCCCTCCCTCTCCCTCCCTCTCCCCCTCCCACTCTCTCTCACACACATACACAAACCACAAAATTACACAGAAGTGTTTGGCAAAAGGAAATTTTAAATTAAATTTTAATTTAATTTAAAATAAAATCAGGCAGAAACATGGAGTCAAATAATAATAAAGTATGCATATCAAACATAGTCTCTTTGCAACCTATTCAGTATGGAAATGCTCGTGTTTGTGAGTTTTGCATACATATTAATCACACCATAGCAGCCCAGACTACGACCTCTTTGATTCTGGAATGTGAGGAGAAGGAGAATGCACTCTTGCAATGAATTAAAAGTCAAGTGAAAATGAAAAAAGAAAATATAATTAGTATTTTTTCATTTAAGCCCCAGGAGGTTCCAAGTAAACACAGAAAAAAATGTTGTTTTTATGTGACAGGTGTTACATATGAGAGAGAAGGCAGTGAAAATTCTACTATATTCTTCTCCACTTAATCATAAAGCCAGGCAATGACATTTCTCACAGAGAAAATGGAAAAATTTCTGTTCTGGTTCTGCTTCTTTCAAGTTGGCCTCCCATATTGACAAGAAAAGTTGGTAGTTGGGTATAACTCCAGTTGATGCAGAGATAGTCTCCTTTGTGGGCATCTGGTGCTTACGGCACTGAAGTGTCCACAGACACCCCTCTCATTTCTCAACAGGTTCCCTGCCATATCAAATTTCATGATGATTTTTAAAATGTTCTTTAGATGACATACATTAATTGGTAAGTTGGCAGTCATTAATTTGCTTTCTGGGAAATGGGTATTCTTGCAATTGACTATGCCCATCTGGATAGACAAGTACTGTGTAAACTAGAAATCTATTCCCCCACCCTTGCATATTTTTGAGACTCTTCACACATGCATTCACAATTCTAGACTTGTCCACTTGCAGTATTTCATAGGATCAAGAATGTCGTAATCTGTCGGCCCTACTATGATCAGGTTAGAAAATCAGCTCCCCAGGAAGACCAAAATTATATTTTTTGAGGTTAGAGTATAATAAGCAAATCTTGCAACTGTGATTGTGTTATAGCTCCCCTCCTTCTTATACTCCAGTGAATCAAGTAAATATTTGCTTGAACTGCTTGCAGGTATTGTCTTATTTGCCAGAACTCAAAGAATGGTTTCAGCTCTCTTTATCTAGATAACAGTTGTCCCGAAGGTGCTTCTCCAAAAGGCAACTAGACTTTCTTGGCTTTTTCATTGAAAATGTTTCATTTCTCATCCAACAAACTTCTTCAGTTCACTTCTTGGATGAAAAGCTCCATATTTTCAAGGAAAAAGCCAAGAAGGTCCAGTTGCCTTTGGAAAAGCACCTCCATAGACATCTATTTTATTTTATTTATTTATTTTGTCAAGCATTACAGACAAAGTACAAACATGATTGTGAATATATAAGATATACTAGCATGGTTATGAGTACATGATATTTTACGAAAACATGGGGACATTAGGACAGGGACGGTAGGCACGCTGGTGCGCTTATGCACACCCCTTACAGACTTCTTAGGAATGGGGTGAGGTCAACGGTAGACAGTCTAAGGTTAAAGTTTTGGGGGTTTTGGGGAAGAAACTACAGGGTCAGGTAATGTATTCCAGGCATTGACCACTCTGTTGCTGAAGTCGAATTTTCTGCAATCGAGTTTGGAGCGGTTTACGTTAAGTTCGTATCTATTGTGAGCTCATGTATTGTTGCGGTTGAAGCTGAAGTAGTCATTGACAGGTAGGACATTGTAGCAGATAATTTTGTGTGCTACACTTAGGTCAGATCGAAGGCGGTGTAGGTCTAAATTTTCTATGCCCAAAATTTTAAGTCTGGTGGCATAAGGTATTCTGTTGCAAACAGAGGAGTGTAGGACTCTTCTCGTGAAATATCTCTGGACATTCTCAATTGTATTAATGTCCGATATGTAGTGTGGGTTCCAGACAGATGAGCTGTATTCAAGAATTGGTCTAGCAAATGCTTTATATGCTCTGGTTAAAAGTACAATATTACCAGAGAAGAAGCAAGATTAGGTTAACCACTCTTAGTTCCTTCTTAGCAATGCTGTTGCAGTGGGCTCTGGCACTTAGATCATTAGAGATGAGTACTCCAAGGTCCTTAACTGAGTGAGGATCTAGGTAACCATTCTTGCATATTTCTATCAAGGTCACCTTCCTTACTTTCTATAGAACACGGGTGTCAAACTCGCCGCATCACATTGCCGTCATGTGACATTTTGCGATGTTTTTCCCATTCGTGAAGCTAGGGTGGGCATGGCCTGTATGTGACGCATCCGGCCCACTGGTCGCCAGTAGGACACCCCTACCATAGAACTTTCCAATCAAGCATGTCCAGTAATGGAATTCCTAGATTGCTGTGTATGAATTGAATAGAACACAGGTAGACACTCTGCCTCTGTAATGCACAAATGTACTATGAAGGATGTGCACACATTCTTCTAGTGATTGGAAAAAAGTTCCCAAAGATTGAAGATGATAGGTGTTGTGATATATCCTTTCTTATGTTCAGAGTGTTCAGTGAGGGATAGCACCTCCA
The DNA here is from genome assembly GCA_023053685.1 of Diadophis punctatus similis. NCBI lineage: Eukaryota > Metazoa > Chordata > Lepidosauria > Squamata > Dipsadidae > Diadophis > Diadophis punctatus. Next base: position 91,042,883 of record JALIGW010000001.1, on the reverse strand, counting down.
TGGTGGAGGGGCATGCTTGTGTGCCTTTTAGGACTATTCATTCAACTTTGGCCCCTAATTGGCACTCAGCTCTCATCTGTGACTCCAAATAGCTATAATATTGGCCACACTCCTGTAAATTGTTTTGCAGATGAGCCAAATCAGGTGAGGGTAACCAACAGGTGTTTGACTCTCAGAAAAATAGGGGACTTGTCAACCCCAGTGTGTGAAGTCTGACCTTGGTAAATTAAGTGGAGGAGACTGATCAACAGTTCAATGGTCAAGAAGGCAGATCCAGCAGATGTTGCAAAATCACAAGACACTTAAATGTTCTGGTTATCCATTGCAGCAGGAGAGGTCTCCAACCGTAATAGCTCTCTATGCCTCTGGACTAAAGTATCTTCTCCAACCGTGGAACTGTCCCATGGAATGTCTGTTCCACTTAAAACGCCATCACACACAGGTTTCTCTTGTGCAATGCAATTTATATCTAACTACTGGTAGCATTACAGATTATTCCTAACATTTGCAGATCTCACATGCTTTCAGCATGCTGTTTCAATGACTGCAGGTGTGGTGCCCACAGAGTGGACCTTCATTTCTTATTCCGAGGTAGCCAATAGCTGAATCATTGCTCCAGAGTGATTCACAGCATGGTGATTGCTAAAGAATTTGATTTTAAAAAAATGTTTACAACTATTAACAAATACTTTGAGAAATCTAAAAAGCCTTCCGTTCACCATAGCATCAGATCAATATTTCAGAATGTAGCTGCTGAAAGGAGCATTACAGTGTTTGATATCTCAGTAAATTCTGTGAGTGTTGCATAGCAGCAACTTTGTGAGAATAGCTATAAACACTTTATGATTAGGTGATACCCCTAGGTCCCCAACCTAAAGAGCAACAAAATTGTCTGTGGCTCTCAAGTTTAGCTTTGGGACCAATTATGCTATCATGATAAATTTATTTGTCATGAAAGAAACTAGAGATCAGTCAATAAAAGCATTTTTACAAAGAACAAAGATCTACAGACTGGAAGCATAACAGAACAGATCCTAAACCAATGGGATTTTATTAAAACTTTAAGACAATGCTGATTGAACAGAGACACACAAATGGAAGGCATTCTTAGAGAGCTGTCTATTATATTTGACATTACATCCACTGTTGTTTTTTAGTATGTCATTTTATTGGGGGGAAAATGTCAGAATGTGAACAGGGGTGAAATTCAAATCTTTTCCCTACCAGTTCTGTGGGTGTGGCTTGGTGGGCGTGGCAGGGAAAGGATACTGCAAAATCCCCATTCCCTCCCCACTCCTGGGGGAAGGATACTGCAAAATCCCCATTCCCTCCCCACTCCTGGGAGAAGGATACTGCAAAATCCCCATTTCCTCCCCACTCCTGGGGGAAGGATATTGCAAAATCTCCATTCACACCCCACCGTGGGGCCAGCCAGAGGTGGTATTTGCCAGTTCTCTGAACTGCTCAAAATTTCTGCTACCAGTTCTCCAGAACCTGTCAGAACCTGCTGAATTTCACCCTTGAAATGTGAGCATAAGTTAAGTAGAATTTCAATAAAAGCACTAGATATCACAAGAATCTACAGCTCCCTTTCCAATCTGGGGATTTACAAATCCAATAATCCCCAGCCACAACATTTTGTCTTTTGTCCTAAACGGAATTGTACTTTTCTAATCTGTACAGGTCTATGATTAGTTTGCAGTTTAGCAGTCTTCGGGGGCTCACAACTTCTGCAAAATCAATATTTCTGTACCAATTGCACATTTACCTAGATTGGGAAGCTGTTCAGACAATCACTCATACTTTTGTTACTGCATAGCATAGACCAGTGGTGGCGAACCTTTTTAGGCTCGCGTGCCAAAAAAGGGGGGGCGCTCGCGCGCGCTCGCGTGCCCACACCCATTCCCTCCCCCACGCATGCGCACAACACCCCCCATGCTGCCCCCTGCGCATGCGCACACCCCCCCACCCCCGCGCAAAGGCCTTACCAGAGCCTGGGACGACGAAACGGGCAAACCGGAAGTGCGGAAAAATGCACTTCCGGTTTGCTGGTGAGCTGTTTTTTGCACTCCGGAGGGTTCAGGGAAGCTCCCTGAAGCCCCAGAATGCAAAAAACTACAAAACGGACAAACCGGAAGTGCGGAAAAATGCACTTCCGGTTTGTCCGTTTTGTAGTTTTTTGCATTCCGGAGCTTCAGGGAGCTTCCCTGAACCCTCCGGAGTGCAAAAAACAGCTCACCGGCAAACCGGAAGTGCGTTTTTCCGCACTTCCGGTTTGCCAGTGGGCAACCCTCATGTGCCGGCCGCTATGGCTCTGCGTGCCACCTGTGGCATGCGTGCCACAGGTTCGCCACCACGGGCATAGACTATTGCAATAAATGGGGCCATACGGTGGTCCTTAAACCACTTGGAAGCTGAACTGGTCCATAATAGGATACCACCAGCCATTATGGGCATGAGAAAGAACCTCCACCCTCATCCTACACCAGAGCTACAGATATTCACCACTATTGCATTATGGGCATGCCCAGTCAGGTCCAGGAAATCCCCTTGCTCCATGAGATGCACTAGTTAATAGAAGGCTTTCAAATGTAATTCAGGGTGTTGTTCATTCCTATAAAACCCTTCATGAGATAGGGCCTAGTTTTCTAAAGCAGTGTTTCTCAACCTTTTCTTTCTTTTTGCCCATGGCCTCCTTTACTGGATATGGGTCCATAACTTATAAATTTCGAGGGGTCCTTGGTGCTCTCCGAGCTTGCTTGTTTTCTTGCACATGTTTCATTACCCAATTAAGGGTAACATCATCAGTGCTAGTAAGGAGGCCAGTTTGCTGTCAGTTTATATTCTGGTGGCTTGCCCTGTCAGTGTTGGTTTTCAGTGTTAAATTTTTCTCACATCAAGACAATATTTGCTGTATAATACATTTCTTTCTAGTGGTCCCTGTTACATGTTTTTCATCTGTGACACACATACCCTGAAATCTGCAGATGGAGAACTGCTGATCTAAAGGACTGTGGTTTCTGCCTGGTTGTATGATTGTGTAGAGTTGGCATGCTCCAGAGCCCTCCCTTAAGCAGTCCCACCTGACAGAATCTAGGAAGTGTGCCTTCTCTGTCACAGCTCCAGTCCTCTGGAACTCCATACCTCTGAGATTAATTAATAGAATAATATACTTGGAAAGGACCTTGGAGGCAGTGGTGGGTTCCTACCGGTGCTGTGCGAGATGCCGCACCGGTAGGAGCCTGGTGTTGATGTCATTTTTAGGCGCTTTTTTCCGGCTTCTCCGCGTCCTGAGTTGTCAGAAAAAAGCCCTCCCACCTGCCCTTGTTTCAATACAGACCTTTATTCTTCTTCTGAAGCACAGCTGAGAAGCTCCTCAGCTGTATTTCGGCTTGTAATGTCGTCCTAAGCATGCGTGGAAGTGAAATCGCCCAATGGAACGCGAGTTCACTTCTGCGCATGCTCACGATGCGCACCGGTAGCAAAAATAACCGGAACCTTCCGCTGCTTGGAGGTCTCTAGTCAAACTCCCTGCTCAAGCAGGAGACCCTATACCATTTCAGATAAATGGTTGTCCATTTTTTTCTTAAAATCTTCTGGTGATGGAGCACCTACAACTTCTGAAGTAAATCACAATGTATGATTAAGTGCAGTGTCATGTGACTGCAATTCATGAATTCCTGCCAACTTCCCCATTGACTTTGCCATTGACTGTCAGAAGCTGGCTATGAAAGTCACAAATGTGATTACGTGGCTACAGGATACTGAGACCATCATAAACTGATTGCCAAACACCCAAATTGCAATTGTGAGATCACAGAGATGCCGTGACGGCCGCAACTTCAAGATGTATCATTAGTCTTCCTTTTTTTGGTCACATTGTAACTTTGAATGGTTGCTGAATGAATGGTTGGTAAGTGAAGACTATTACTGAAGAAACTGTAAAAAGTATTTAAAATTTTATTCTGCAAAGCATGATAAATTATGGTGATCGACAATTAAACCTGAAAAACCTGCGGGAGGTGCAGTTAAACAATGTTGGTCTTATTTACTGCTGATTAACTTTGACACCCCCAGCAATTAATTTCAATATCTTAAATATGCATTAATTTATAAGTTTTATACCGTTTCAGACTCTAAGCAGTGTGCAGTTAATCTATATATATATATATAAGCCAAATACCACTCATGCATCATCACGAAATCTCCAGAACCGTAAAGCCTACAAACTTGAAACTAGGCACGTATGTTCTTCTTGGCTTCTAGGTGCTTGCTAAGAAAGGATTTTTCAAAATGACCATCAGATCATTAGTATTTTTTATATTATTATTAACACACTCTGATGCTAAGGAGTTAGACGTTCTACTCCCCCTCCACACCTGAAAAGAACTCTGTTCCAACTGTTGCCTCACATTCCATTATCTCAGTTCAAACTGGCAGACACCAGGAGTGGTCTGGGGCAATTTATCAAGTCCGATCATAACTACTCATTAATTTCCAGGCTTTAAGTGTCAATTTATCAAGCCCCATCACATACCGTATTTATCGGCGTATAACACGCAGTTTTAAAACTAAAATTACAAGCCAAAACCCTACCTGCGTGTTATACGCCGGGTCCCAGCTGATGCCGGCGTATAAGATGACTTTTTACCCCTTGAAAATCTCCTCAAAAGTCGGGGGTCGTCTTATACGCTGGGTACTAAAACTTCCGAGCTGGGGGCAGCTCAAAAACGGCCGTGGGTGCATCCCTGCTGTTCTCCGGCCAAGCGGCCGAAGGAGCCCTGGAGCCCCGACACCGCCCTGCATCTCGGTCTCTTGGGGCTTGTCCGGCAGCCTGCTGGGAAGGCTGCGACGCAGGGAGGGAAGGAGCTGCTATTGCCGCTCCGGCATGTCTCCCCGGTCACTGTGGCTGCACCGGGGAGCCGCGTCCTTGTTAACAATGGAGACGCTGCGCGGAGCAGAGGCACCTGGCGAGCGAGGCGAGTGGCTGCATCGGCGGCAGGCTCCTGCCCGCATCTCCCGCCAGCCCGCCTCTCATTCTTTTAAATGCTAAGGCAAGAGGCGGGCAGGCGGGCGGGAGACGCGGGCAGGAGCCTGCCACCAATGCAGCCACTCGCCTCGCTCGCCAGGCGCCTCTGCTCCACGCAGCGTCTCCATTGTTAACAAGGACGCGGCTCCCCGGTGCAGCCACAGTGACCGGGGAGACACGCCGGAGCGGCAATAGCAGCTCCTTTCCTCCCATGCATCACAGCCTTCCCAGCAGGCTGCCGGACAAGCCCCAAGAGACCGAGATGCAGGGCGGCGGCGGGGCTCCAGGGCTCCTTCGGCCGCTTGGCCGGAGAACAGCAGGGATGCTGCCGCAGTCGGGGACTCAGTCGGGTGGCTGCAAACCCACGGGAGACGGCAACAGAGGTTCCTTCTTTCTCCTACAGGGAGAAAGACAGAAGGAAGGAAGGAAGGAAGGAAGGAAGGAAGGAAGGAAGGAAGGAAGGAAGGAAGGAAGGAAGGAAGGAGAAAGAAGAAGAAAGAAGACAGACAGACAGACAGACGGACAGAAAGAAAGACAGACAGACAGAAAGAAAGAAAGAAAGAAAGAAAGAAAGAAAGAAAGAAAGAAAGAAAGAAAGAAAGAAAGAAGTTAGGAAGGAAGACAGACAGAAAAAAAAGAAAGAAAAAGAAAGAAAGAAAGAAAGACAGAAAGAAAGAAAGAAAGAAAGAAAGAAAGAAAGAAAGAAAGAAAGAAAGAAAGATGTTAGGAAGGAAGAAAGACAGAAAGAAAAAGAAAGATGGTAGGAAAGTGAAGATGAAGAATTTTTTGGTTTCCCAGAAAGCAGTGATTCTGATTAAGTTTTTTTCGTTCAAAGAGGTGCTTTTTCATTTCATATTTGCCTTATAAGAGGAGTTAATGTTATAGTTCATGTTATAATGTTATAAATATGAATCCAACATTAAGTTCAGAGCTTCCAAGTCATTTATTTTTAATTAAAAAATTTTTTACTCAAATTTTATTGTTAAAATGGGGGTGCGTGTTATACGCCGGTGCGTGTTATACGCCGATAAATACGGTAGTTTCATAATGAAGCACAGGTATCCAGCTACTAGTAAATTATATAATAGCCTTTGGATTTGAAGAAAACACTGTGTTGTGCAGAACATCTGTGAACACATCTCTGCAGTCCCAATCTGGAACTGCAGTCTAGCATAATGGGGGCACTGGAAACATTTATTACTTAGCTGTGAATATTATTCTGTGACACTGCTTATGCTTTTCCATCAGGTTTCATCAGTGCCTGCCATGGAAATAGAGGCCACTGATGCCTCAGAGTCCAGTTGTTCATAAGAGTGAGAAATCCTCTCCTCAGATATTGTCTGCCACTGTGGCCTCTCCTGCTTTGTCTCTCTCAATAGGTGGGAACCTTCAACAAGTATTCACGGTTTAACCATTATGGACAGGCAAATTCTGCCTGGGAAAGGCAATTTTGAAAATATCCAGGCTGTCTTCAAAGTTAATGGTAGGCTTCATAGCACAGGGATCACCAGTGGATTCCATCAGCACCATGACAGAATTATAGAATTAGAATTAAGGATAAATGCAATAAATCATACAGGGAATACAATAATCAACAAGCAAACAAGAAAATAAGACTGGTGCCATTATCACCTTCATATTAAAATTAATTTACAAAAATGTTTTGGGAAAATCCCTGTCTTTCCAGATTGCCATGGATCTTTAATACTCTGAAGTCAACATGAAGCACACAGTTCTCCAATCACACCACTTCCCCACACCACATCCTTGAATGGTAGATATTAGCTGATTGATAATGATTGCCAAAAGGTCATGCAGAAGTGACTTTTTGGTGACTTTTTGTGAGATATTAATCTTCCAATTATTAACAGACACTTCAACTATTGCATCACAATCAATTTCTATTTAATGACATTCTGAAAACATGAAACTCATTTTGGACATATTTTCTTACTTTACAAATCTGGCATTATAATGGATGTTTTCTATATTTCTGTCTTTAGAAAGGTGCTGTTAAAGGTAAGTTGCACCCATCAATTAAATAGATAGATGAATGGTGTGTCCCTTATTTTTAACTTTTGAGAGAGAGAGAGAGAGACCAGTGGCCAATTGTCCTAGCGCTAATTTAATTGTTGACTCATTCTGCAGAATGCACTATCATGCTGCCTTTCTTCGAAGCCAAACAGCTTTGAAATGCAAGAAAAAATGTTGAAATTCTTTTAATTTTTTAAAACCTCCTGTCTACTTCACTGGGGGGGGGGCTGGGGGGCTGGGGAGGGGAGAGAAAGAAAGGTGAATTGTCACAGTCAGTTTCCCACAATGACATATTAGCTGTCTAAAGTCTGTTTTGCAATCATGTATAAAATTATATCAGAATGCTATAGAATGCTTACAAAAGATCTCATTTTCCTATATTTAGTATGAGGGAACACTTTGGAGCTCTGCCGTATGTTTTATTAACAATGTAAATTACCTTCTGAGTTGGATGCAGCTAGGGTATGTTTGGAGGGGATTACATTTTCTCTTCTGAATTCATGCAATTATTTGAATAGTTGGCTACACTGCTGGAAGTTGATAGATGCCATTTATCAGGTAAATAATCTCTAAAACTAGCTCGGAGTTAAGGTTCACCCCTGTGAAGATTGTGATAACAGCTTTATATAACAACAAGAGTATTTTGGTGCCTACAAGAAGGCTTATGGACATCATACATGTCTGCTCTCTCTCTCTCTCTCTCTCTCTCTCTCTCTCTCTCTCTCTCTCTCTCTCTCTCTCTCTCTCTCTCTCTCTCTCTCTCTCCCTCCCTCTCTCTCTCTCCCTCCCTCCCTCCCTCTCCCTCCCCCCTCCCTCCGTCAGAGAGAGAGAGAGAGAGAGAGAGAGAGAGAGAGAGAGAGAGAGAGAGAGAGAGAGAGAGAGAGAGAGAGAGAGAGAGAGAGAGAGAGGTATAATAGACAGTGAGAGATATATATATAATAGACAGTGAAAAAATCTAGTAGTATAACAAGTTCAAGGAAGCCAGAATAGGGGCTTTATGCTGTATACACTTTTGCTAATTATTCCAGAAATGAACTATCACATTGATTACTGGGAGTCTGAGAAATAAAAGAAAATTAAAGCTGTTTGTAAGACAACAGAATTATATACCTTATTCAATCAAAAATAAATAACTCATTTTGTAAATCATTGGACTGGTCCTTTCTGTTGCAGTGATTCTTTCCAAAACCTATCCCATGAATTCTATTATTTATCCAGTTGAAGGCTATTTTTGTGTATTCTTTGGATTAAATGTTAATATGCCTTTTTGTAATTAGGGTTACCAGATAAGTCACTCTACATGAAAAGGCTCCCAATGCAATAATATGAAGCTGACTATTAGGCATAGGAATCCTGCTGGATCAAGACTGCTGAAATTGTGTAAGAGATGGGACCAATTCTCTTTTTGTGCTTTTACTGTAAATCTTGCTGATCCAGCTGCCCATAGAAATTTTAGCATATTAAGAAGTGAAATGCGTCTTCATCTCATAGAGGTCATGTGTGAAAGTGACTTTCTGTTGGGAAACAGTTATCTTTTAATTCAGATGATCCTTTCTCTCAGTAGGATTAGGTGTACTAGCAATAATGTACAGTTGAAACAAGCAAACACATGCACAAACACAAAGACACACCTGTACTGAAGATAAGATCTTTATCTAGATGATCTGTTTATTTACTTGTAGGGAATATAGTTAGGACAGAGCATTCATATCGTAATGCATAATGGACTCAAAGTATGAGCCTAATCTGGTGAGACCATAAATGTTCTTACAAGTGAAAGAGGATGTTGAATATGCAGAGACGCCGGCAACAGCAGGCATCTCTGGTGATTGGTTGCCGCGAGCGAGCTACAGAGCGGGAGATTGGAGAGCTCCCATTGGCCGCCGCGTCTGACAGCTCCATATAAAAGAGCTGTCAGAGCGCGGCTGAGGCGATTCCATTCCTATAACCATCCTTGTTCGTGAGTTCTTGTTGTCTTCAATAAATGGGTTATCCTTAGACATTTGCCTCCATGTCATATCTAACAAAGTGGCGACGAAGGTGCTGGATCGGCTCGCCGTGCCCAAATTCCAGACTGCTTCAGACCAGCCGTTCCTGTTCCTCACCTCTCTACGATCGCGCCTAGTATGGCCAGAAACAGCTCCAGCGCTACCTCTCTCGAGCCCTTCTGCCCTGGCTCCGAAACGTGGGACGCGTATTTGGAGCGTTTCGACTACTTCCTAGAAGCAAGTGATTTAACCAACTTGACTGACAACCGTAAGCGGGCCTGTTTCCTTAACGCCTGTGGCCACAAAATATTCTCCACAGCGCGCGCTTTGGTAGCACCCCAATCGCTCTCCACGGTGCCCTGGGGGGAGCTCCTTGTGAAGCTCAGGAACCACTACTCCCCCACTCCATCAAAAATAGCCAGCCGCTTTGCCTTTCAACAGAGGCTGCAACAAGAAGGGGAAGACATCAATCACTACATAGCTTCCCTTCACAGCGCGGCTCTCGATTGCGACTTCCCTAACCTGGACGACGCGCTGCTCCAGCAGCTAGTCTGTGGGTTTAGGGACATCCGCCTTCAACGTCGCCTTCTGGCGCGAACCGAACTAACTTTACAAGTCGCCCTGGATGAAGCTCGAGCCGCCGAGATGTCAAACCTGTCAGCCGCTGAAATCAACCATTTCCAAGCGCCTGCGCCTAGCTCGGCCCGTTCCCTGCCACCCATCCATCACCTGGACGACCCTCCCGCTGACTCTGACAGCGAGTCTGCCGTCTGCCGCCTTCAAACTGGCCAACGGAACCGCAGACCTCAGCCGGGCAGCCCGATGCCCCAACTGCCTGCACCGTTTCAGGGATCCCGGAAGCCTCAGCGCTCCTCCATGCCTTCCTGCCTCAGCTGCGGTGAACTGCACCAAAGAAGCACCTGCCGCTTCAGAACAGCCGTCTGCGGCCGCTGCAGCCGCTATGGCCATCTAGCCCACGTTTGCCGCTCCGCCCCTGCCTCGGCTGTCCCTTCAGCACCCATCAACCGGCTACCAGGGAAACCGATGGGACAACAGGACAACTGCTTTGCCGTTCGCCTTCCAGACGAATACCAAGAGGAAGAAGTGTTCCAGGCATCTGGGGGGGTGCGCACAAAAAAGTTTTTTTGACTGTAAATTTGGAAGGGGCCCCATGCCAGATGGAGGTGGACACTGGGTCTTCTAGGAGCATAATTTTGTGGCACATTTTAAAAAAACTGGTGCCTGCCATCTCTCAGGCATCCCTTACCCCCTGTCCTCTCAGGTTAAGGGATTACTTAGGCTATTCCATCCCCATTCTAGGCCAGACTTCCCTGTCTGTGGAGAAGGGGTCGTTCAAGGGCTCCTTGCCATTGGTTGTAGTCTCTGGAGCCCTACCCACCCTCTTAGGTCTTGACTGGTTTCAGCCATTAGGCCTCTCCCTCACAGGGGTCAACCACATCACACCCTCCGGGGGGGAACCTAACAGCCTCTTTTCTGAGTTTTCAGATGTATTTGACGGTTCCCTGGGATCCTATGTGGGCACCCCAATCTCCCTCAACTTAGACCCCAAGGTGGCTCCTATCCGCCTCAAGCCAAGGCGACTGCCCCTTACCCTGCGCCCAAAAGTGGACGCTGAACTAGATAAGCTCATTGCCCAGGGTGTGCTGGAACCCACAGATCACTCCAAATGGGAGACCCCCATTGTTGTGCCACTTCGCCCTGACGGCTCTGTAAGAATCTGTGGGGATTATAAGTACACGGTCAATCTGGCCTTGCAGTCCCATCCCTATCCCGTACCTGTTGTTCAACACCTCCTGCACTCCCTAGGCAGGGGCCAGGTTTTCGCCAAACTGGACATGGCCCAGGCCTACCAGCAGCTCCCGGTGGACGAGGCCACTGCGGTCGCACAGACCATAGTCACCCACCGGGGGGCTTTTAAGTGTCGCCATCTCCAGTTTGGCGTAAGCGTCGCCCCTGGCCTTTTCCAAAACATCATGGAGAGACTCCTCTCGGGCCTAGCAGGTGTCATTCCATATTTCGACGACGTGCTCATCTCAGCCCCTAACCTTTCAACCCTACACTCCAGGGTAAGAGCTGTATTACTCAGGTTTAGAAGGGCAGGCCTCAAGCTAAAACAAAGCAAATGTCACATTGGGGTACCTAGCGTTGAATTCCTAGGGTACCGCATAGATGCTCAGGGGATTCACCCAACTCCCTCTAAGGTAGCCACCATTAAACAGGCCCCAGAACCAACAAATAGGACAGAGTTGCAAGCATTTCTAGGGCTGCTCAACTTCTACAGTGTCTTTTTACCACACAAGGCCACTAAGGCCGAGCCCTTGCATCGCCTCCTCCATGCTAAACAACCATGGCACTGGAGTCAGGAAGCCCAACAATCATTTCAAACAGTAAAACAACTTATCACATCAGACGCTGTTTTAATACAATACGACCCCACCCTTCCATTGGTGCTCACAGCTGATGCCCCGCCTTATGGCATCGGGGCTGTTCTCAGCCACAGGTTGCCTGTGGGCCCTGAAGCACCCATTGCGTTCTTCTCCCGCACCCTCTCCATCACAGAACGCAACTATAGCCAAACTGATAAGGAAGCCCTCGCACTCGTAGCCTCAGTAAAAAAATTTCACGATTATGTATATGGCAGAAAATTTTCCCTAGTCACAGACCACAAGCCTCTCTTGGGCATTTTAGCAGGGGACCGCCAAACCCCTCAATTCATCTCCCCCAGAATGTCACGCTGGGCTGAATTCCTAGCTGGCTACTCGTACACACTCACTTATAGGCCAGGCAGCAAGCTTTCCAATGCTGATGCCCTCAGTCGCTGCCCCTTACCTATTTCCGTGCAGGATCCTGCCCCCACCTCTGAGGTGCTCCTCATTGAGGACCTCGCCCTGCCTGTCACTGCCTCCGACATAGCTGCCCACTCTGCCAAGGACCCAGTGCTCTGCCAAGTGCTAGACTGGGTAAGGAGGGGCTGGCCCCAGGATAGGCTGGATCCTGTCTTCACACCCTTTAAGACCAGGCAATTCGAACTGTCCACCCACAAGGGCTGCCTACTCTGGGGCAGTCGGGTTGTCGCACCCCCAAACCTCTACGAAGCAATTCTCCATCAGCTCCATGACAGTCACCCAGGTGTGGTTAGGATGAAGGCCCTGGGGAGGAGCTACGTGTGGTGGCCTGGCATGGACCAGGCCATTGAACTGTGGGTTGCCAGATGCCAAGCTTGCCAGGCCTCAAGGCCTGCCCCGCCTAAGGCACCACCCAGGACATGGGAAACCCCTAGGGGACCTTGGTCTAGGGTGCACTTAGATTTTGCAGGCCCCTACATGGGTCAGCAGTTCCTGCTGTTAGTGGATGCCTACTCTGGATGGGTTGAGCTAGAACTAATGGCCTCCACAACATCCAATGCCCTCATCCAGGTCCTACTTAAATGGTTTGCCACCCACGGCCTGCCCGACATGGTGGTGTCCGACAATGGGCCTCAGTTTACCTCCAGTCGCTTCCAGTGGTTCCTGGCTGCCAATGGCATCCGCCAAGCATTAACAGCCCCTTGGCACCCTGCTAGTAATGGGCGGGCTGAGAGGGCTGTGAGGGCTGCCAAAGAGGCCCTGGGTCGCTTGGACAGCCCAAACTGGCAGGACAAACTCTCTCAATACCTGCTGGCCCAACACGCAACACCATGCCCCTTGACCAACCGAAGCCCAGCAGAGATGCTAATGGGGCGCCGCATTAGGACAGTGCTTGACAGATTACACCCCCACTTTGCCCCTAATGACCATGCCACCCAGGTGGACCCTGCCAGGGAGTTTTCAGAGGGGACTGGGTGTTCGCAAGAAACTATGGGGGAACGCCAAGGTGGCTGCCAGCCAGGGTCACTTTCATGACCGGCCCCTGTTCTTACAGGGTGGAGTTAGAGGACGGCCGCATCTGGAGACGGCACATCGATCAACTCCGGGGCCGCTGTCCACCCGCCTCCACACCAAACAACAGGCCGCAAACTCCGGAAAGCAACGCCGCGCCACCCACACCAACCCCACAGGGTAGTCCTACCGCGCAGCCTGATTTATGGGCCTTACCTGATATTCCGGTGGCCGACGCGTCAGAGATTCCAGGAATCACAGTGACACCTTGCCCAGCTGGAAGGTCCGGCGCATTGCCCACATTACAACGGCCAGCCACGCCCGCTCCGGCCGAGCCCCGGCGATCAACTAGACCACGCAGGCGCCCGGCGTACCTTGAAGACTTCGTGTGCAGCAACCAGGAAGAGAGGGGTGTTGAATATGCAGAGATGCCGGCAACAGCAGGCGTCTCTGGTGATTGGTTGCCGTGAGCGAGCTACAGAGCGGGAGATTGGAGAGCTCCCATTGGCCGCCGCGTCTGACAGCTCCATATAAAAGAGCTGTCAGAGCGCGGCTGAGGCGATTCCATTCCTATAACCATCCTTGTTCGTGAGTTCTTGTTGTCTTCAATAAATGGGTTATCCTTAGACATTTGCCTCCGTGTCATATCTAACAGAGGAGTTAAAACAATTCAATGTTTCTAAAGATAAAAGGATCTACACTTTGGCATGTTTCTGTGCCTGACTTTCCTTCAGTTGTACTAGAAATAAGATATTGGAAGTTTCCTTTAATAGACTGTTTGTGGTATCCTGGTGATGATGGATCAGTAGAAACTTTAAATATGTTCTCCTGCACTTACTGCACATATTACACAGACATTTGCACTACACTTATTCATCCCCTTCTCATAAGAGCGCCTTGCTATGGCAACATATTCTCTGCCTGTTTATTCTTTATTCCAGTACTTATAGGGTATCCACATTCAGTATAATAGCATCTAAACCACATTAAAACCCAGAAGCTAGTAAACATTAATTGGGTTAGAACTACCACATTTTTATTTACTAACAATTTATATCTCAGTTCCAAGATACTTGGATGTTCTACTTAAAGTATTTTTAACCAATATGCCGTTATTATTTTAACCAAATTATTTTATGGCTAAGATTATGGTATGGCGAGAGTACAGTTATTTTATATTAGATTACTCAAACACATTTAACAGTGTTTTTCAGACATTGTCTATCAATTCTGGCTATACTGTACATGTAATATTTGAATCCTTTACAGCAGGGATGTCAAACTCGATTTCATTGAGGGCCACATTAGGGTTGTGTTGACCTCGGGGTGGAGGGCTGTGGTAGGCGTGGCCAGGGTAAGCATGGCCAGCTCAATATCACTTGTGTCGGGGGTGCAGGTGGTGGCCCGAGTACTCTGCCAGTGAAAACGGGCTCCCGAGTTCCGTTTTTGGCTGCGACGGCCTCCTGCAACCCTCTGCCAGCAAAAATGGAGCTCGGGAGGGCCACCTGTGACTGTGCCTGCGGCCCTCTCGAGCTCCGTTTTTGCTGTCAGAAGCACCACGGGCCTGTCCTTTGCTGTTTCCAGGGCAGCCCTGCAGGCCAGATCTAAGCACCCTGCAGGCCGGTTCTGGCCCCCGGGCCTTGAGTTTGACACCCCTGCTTTATAGGGAAGAGTTTTAAGGGTATTTTTCAAGGTTTCAGCTGGAATCTCATCATCTGGATCATTTCAAATGGAACAGGCAATTTTATTTAGAAAAATATGCTGGCTTAAAATGTACTTGATTTGCTATTTAATGAAGAAGAATAAACACCAAAGACCAATTTTCCTTTAGTTCATATTTAAAACTCTCAAACTATTTATTTATGTCGCCTGCTTTTCATATATCAACCCTCACCTTCATCTGCCTTCTAGATTTTCTTTTAACTTGTAGTCTTCCACACATGTTCAATGAATATTCATGGACTTTTCACGTTTATGCTGCTATATACAGCTTACAGTTCTTGCCTCTACAATTTGCAGTGATGATCACATTGCCAGAAAATGGGTGGAATTTTGTTCAGGAGAGAAGAATCTGGATTATATCTGCGCAGAAAACATGCTGCAAAATGGATATGGGGCAGAGTCTGGCAAGAGAGGGGAAGATGAATTTGGTTTCTTGGATAAAATTTGGCAGGCATGCCTAAAACTGAGTTTGTTTCTGCAGAATTAGAAATTCTGGTTGGGTAATACTTAGTCAGCATGGTTGATTTTTAAAAGCTGAGTGGAATCAAATCTGATAAATACTTAGATGGAACCCACTAAAGGTTTTATTGCGCACTCTAGTTAGCCTGTGGCTACACAATAACAACTATTTTTAAGGTAGAAAAAGATGGCATCGGCTTTTACTCACCCCCCCCCTCTCTCTTTGCAATTTGGCTTACGTAATTTAAAAATATTATTTTCTTCTTATATTGTTTTGAGAGCTCTTATCAGTATTGGTCGGAGCAATTTCCCACCATTCCAGCATTTCTGCAGTCATATGAAGTAAAAAGGTTGCACACAGTGTAGTTTAACCTCAAACTCTAGGTTAGAGTGGAATTTTTAAAAAAAAGAACCCAAGAAGGTAATGACAAGCGTGATTGCCAAGAGAACAACAGCTTCATTTTAAAATCCATTGACTTTTAATCCGTATGCAAGTAGTAAGGAAGATTGGGCGTCTGCTAATGACTTTAATACACCACTTTTTTTTCTTTTTGAAATTAACTGTTACAAAAAGGAATAATAATTGAAACTGATCTATGGAGAGGGGAGGGGGGGGGAAATAGGTTATCCCAGAGTCCTGATTAAAATTGCCAATAACTCCTGCAGTAAATCATTTGTTAAGCAGAAAGATGATGTCCTGAATTTATTCTGGGCCTGAGAGATAGTAAATGAACTAAAGAAATGGTGGAGGCAGGAGGCATTCATAACTCCAGGATGGAGTACTTCACAGAATAAATGGCTTTTGATAAAGCCTGTCCAGCTGTTCACAACTATATCCTCCATCCTCGCTTGTTTCAACAACTACTTAGAATAGAATTAGTTGGAAGGGACCTTGGAGGTCTTCTAGTCCAGCCCCCTGCTCAAGTAGGATAACCTATACCATTCAGATAAGCGACTGTCTAGACTCTTCTTAAAAATATCCAAGTAACACACGATCTTGCTCTTCCCGAGACCATCTTCTGTGAACTATCTTTAAACACCACTTTACGATTTCTACTATGCTACAGAGCTCCAGACTACGACATTGAACATGCGAATAAGTTATCTTCACTCCTTACATGGGCAGCCTCCAGCCCACACCCTCTCATCTTTCTTGGCGACCTAAATCTACCTCTTATCAATTGGTCCCTCAATGAATGTTCCACAGAACCTATACACTCAACCCTGTACAATGCTGTAACCAATCTGGGGCTGGATCAACTAGTATCCAACAACACTAGACTCAATAACTGCCTTGATCTCATCTTCTGCAACAGTTCTAACTCAATATATGGATTACAAACAATAGAACCCTTCTCCAACAGTGATCACAGTATGATTGACTTCAATCTCAATATACACCCTTACAAAAATCAACAATATGACAAGATCCCCAGTTACAACTTCAAAAAAGCAAACTTTGATCTCATAAACAATGACCTCTCTTCTCTTGATTGGCAAACCCTATTCATGGACTGCAACACTGCTGATGACCACTACAACATTTTCCTACGTCAAGTCCTAAGAGTCATAAAACTATACATACCACTATTCATTCCCAATAACAGGAAGAACAAACTACCCACAACAATAAGGAAGCTCCAATCAAAAAAAAAATCTCTCTGGCGTAAAAACAAAATGGGCCACATAACCAACTATAAAACCCGATACAAAAACTTATGCAAACAAATAAAGACTGAATGCACTAATTATCATATCAATCAAGAGGAAAACCTCCTGCGCACAAACTCCAACCGAGCATTCTACAAGTTCATAAACAACAAACTCAAAGTAACGAGATCTATCCCACCCCTCAAAGGCCCCAACAATAAAGACTGTAATGATGAATCCGACAAAGCCAACCTCTTCAACACATTCTTCGGCTCAGTCTTTATAAACAGCAACAACTCATGTCCTATATTCCCTAGTCGAACCTCAAACAATGACAATGATCTAATACAAACCGACTTTACAGAAGACAAGGTTAGAAAGGCTCTACACAACCTAAAACCATCCCTATCCATAGGTCCAGATGGTCTTTGTGCTTACTTCTTAAAAAAACTTTCCACCGTCCTATCAGAACCTCTAAGCATTATTTTTGACATATCTCTCAGAACCAGCACCCTACCCAACCTATGGTCACTAGCCACGGTTATCCCTGTCTTCAAAAAGGGAGACCCCAACCTAGTTGAAAATTATAGACCAATCGCCTTATGTTGCGCCACCTGCAGAGTCATGGAATCAATCATCAACCAATCCATTTCCCTCCACTTAGAGACAAACAACCTACTCTCTCAAAAACAATTTGGTTTCAGAAAAATGTTATCCTGCAACCTACAACTTCTACATTGTAAAAACATATGGACTACAAAACTCGACCAGGGCAAAGCAATAGATGCAATCTACATAGACCTTTGTAAAGCCTTTGACTCCGTAGTACACGACAAACTACTCCTAAAACTAAAATCTTATGGCATCTCTGGCCTCCTACATAAATGGATAACTGCATTCCTGTCAAACAGACAACAAGTGGTTAAAATAGGATCATCTCTATCAAACCCTGTACCTGTTAACAGCGGTGTTCCCCAAGGAAGCGTTTTAGGACCCACTCTCTTCATTCTTTACATAAATGACATTTGTGATATTATACAAAGTAACTGCGTCCTCTTCGCAGATGACGTAAAACTTTTCAACACCACAGACAATACTGCAACCTTCAAAAAGACCTTGACTATATTTCTGAATGGTCTAACAAGTGGCAACTACCATTCTCTATCAACAAATGCTCAGTTTTACTCATTGGCAAAAATAATCAAAACACCAAATACAAACTTAATGATCATGACCTTGATGATGATCCTCACTCAGTAAAGGACCTCGGAGTACTCATCTCAAACGATCTAAGTGCCAGAGCCCACTGCAACTACATAGCAAA
Organism: Diadophis punctatus similis; assembly: GCA_023053685.1. Lineage (NCBI taxonomy): Eukaryota > Metazoa > Chordata > Lepidosauria > Squamata > Dipsadidae > Diadophis > Diadophis punctatus. The sequence continues at coordinate 91,024,799 of JALIGW010000001.1, read as the reverse complement.
GAAGGCATTAAGAGTGATTAACCTAATCTTGCGCAGCTTCTTCTCTGGTAACATTGTACTCTTAACCAGAGCATACAAAACATTTGCTAGACCGATCCTTGAATACAGCTCATCAGTCTGGAACCCACACTTCATATCAGACATTAACACTATTGAAAATGTCCAGCGATACTTCACAAGAAGAGTATTACATTCCTCTGTTCACAACAGAATTCCTTATGAAACCAGACTAGAAATTTTGGGACTTCAAAATTTAGAACTCTGCCGCCTTCGATCTGACCTAAGTGTAGCTCACAAAATTATCCGCCTCAATGTCCTACCCGTTAACGACTATTTCAGCTTCAACCACAATAATACACGAGCTCATAATAGATACAAACTTAATGTAAACCGCTCCAGACTTGATTGCAAAAAATTCAACTTCAACAACAGAGTTGTCAACGCCTGGAACACTTTATCTGACTCAGTAGTTTCTTCCCCAAACCCCAAAAACTTCAACCTCTTATTATCTACCATTGACCTCACCCCATTCCTAAGAGGTCAGTAAGGTGCGTGCATAAGCGCACAATCGTGCCTACCGTTCCTGTCCTAATGTACCCATATATTCATACCTCTTATACTCTTATTCATGCTTGTAATATTATATATATATTCATTCATGTTTTACTGTTTGTACTTTGCTTATATTCATTTATGCTTGACAAAATAAACAAATACAAAAAAATACAAATAAAAACATCCAGTGATGGAGCGTCTACAATTTCTGAAGGCAAGCTGTTCCCTGGTTAATTGTCCTCACTGTTAGGAAGTTATTCCTTCATTCCAGGTTGCTTCTCTCTTTCCAACCATTGTTTCTTGTCCTGCTTTCTGGTGTTTTGGAGAATAATTTGACCCCCTCTTCTTTGTGGCAGCCCCCCAAATACTGGAATACTGCTATCATGTCACCCCTAATTTTTCTTTTCTTTAGACTAGGCAAATCCTGCAGCTGTTGGTCATATGTTTTAGTCTCCAGCCCTTTGATCATCAAGCTCTTCTCTGAACTTTTTCCAAAGTTTCAACATCTTTTTTGTAGTATGGTGACCAAAACTGGTTTCAGTATTCCAGGTATGGTCTTACTAGAGTTTTATAAAGCGGTACTAATACTTCATGTGATCTTGATTCTATGCCTCTGTTTATACAACCCAGGATTGTATTAGCTTTTTTGGCTGCTGCTGCACACTGCTGGCTCATATTCAAGTGATCATGCACTAGGACTCCAAGGTCATCTCCCTCATAACTGGAACCATCTCTGTGGACAAAATGAAGAAAACAGTATTGCATTATTGCTACACAACCTCTTCCCCTTTCATATGGTGTGCAATGTCACAATGCAATGCAAAGCTTGCATTGTGACAGTGCATTGTTGCTCTCGTCATTTGCTTTCCTTGAGTCTGCATTCAGATGCTCCAGATTTGATAGATGACCTATTTGCCTATTTTAATTAGTAGGCTTTTGGGATATTGTTTTGCTTTCTTATCAAAGCAATTCAGGAGAGATTTATAGATAACCAGGATCCTGACATGGTAAGGATCCCTGCAGGAGATGTGAATAATGGAAAAGCTCTTCTTACTCTTGCCTCTGATCTGAGAAGGCTGACACAAAAGGTGGTCCCAACAGTGTTTTTTACAATGAGCAATTTTTCCAGTTAGCATATTCCATTTAGCATATACTGAAACCAGTGGTAGGTTGCTACTGGTTTGGACTGGTTCGTGCGAGCAGGTGGCAGAAATTTGGCCCCGTTGGCCGAACCGGTAGTGATGGCCGGCTTGCCACACCTCTGAACTGGTTCCCTGGTTGCCGCTGCTTGAAAGCGGCTGGCAACGAACCCTTTGCACATGCGCAAAGGCTTCTGCGCATGCACAGAGGGTCAGTACCCAGATGTAATGCATGCGCACGAGCGAATTGAGCGCCCGTGCGCGAAAGGCACACTTCCGACGCAATGCGTGCACTTCCGAACTGGTAGGGAAGGTAAGAGAAACCCACCCCTGACTGAAACATTAGTTACTGAACTAATTAGTTCAAGTTACAACTAGTAGATTAGATTAAGAAAATTATCAACATGGCTCATTATCACGACAGAGGTCTTGGGGAGGTTTTTTTGCCTGATTGCTATAGCAAAATCAGATTCAAGTAATCACTGTCTTATAAATAATTATTGTACAAATATTTTATAGAAGCATTCTGGCAGTTCTTGTCTCCCTTTTTCAAAATCACCACGTAACTGCAGATGTTGTCTTTCTGTGTGTTTCCGTTTTTTACAGAGTGACATATTTCCATTTTTTACAAAGTGACAGCTGCCACGGATAGCTTTTTTGTAGTTACTTCTTTGGAAATGTGAATCTCACTAATGTCAGTGGAATGTCAGCAGGTTGGATAAAGGATTACTTCTGTAGGTTTGATAAGAATTGTTTTCTTTTCATCTCGTAGAACAATTCTTTTGAGCCAATTTCAGCTCTTCTATGAGGTTTTCTAACCAGGCTTGACCTTTTTTGAGATTGTATGACCCTATAAAGCCATAAAAAATTTGGAATGAGGATAGCTGACAAAAAACATATTTCTCTGTTTCAACTCACAACAAAGCTTTCCCCCACAATTATTCTATATTCTTCAGATGTTCATTTCAGCCATCTATCTTGTGGATCCTCCTCCTCCGATTGGATACATGATGTGCCAATCTTATGACAGTTTAATTCATGTTTCCCCCATCTCAGCAAATGGGTGGACTTCAATGCTCAGAATTCTTCAGCCAGTGTCCTCCACTGAAGAACTCTGGGAATTGAAGTCCCTAGATCTTAAATTGCTCATGTGGAGAAACATAGGTACAGCTGAATGTTAAGTACACTTTTATTTGCCGTAGGGTTTAATAGATGATGATGAAGCTACTCCACCATTCATGGTTGCTGGTTTAAAATTAATATATTTTAGTACTCTTGTCACTAAATATTTAATCAGTATTTTAAAAGGTGCAAAATGTAGTTTGAGGTTGTATATTGCTGGAAATTGTGCAGCACAAGTGTTGCATACGTATTTTAAACACATAAATGAGAAGAACTGTTCTTGTGTTATTTCTCTCTCAGTAGAAGATGCTTGCTATTAATTTTCACCATTTCAGCTTGGAGAGCTAGGTAACAAAAGCCTCTGATTTTGCTTATCCTTGCTTTTCTGTTTACTTGTTATGTTCTCTTATAATTTGGTATTTACTAAAACACATTACCTAGGCAGTTTCTACCACATTTTCAAGAAGCACTTTGCTTATATGAATATAGCTGTTTCAGTATGTTTTTGTACCTTCAGGAACAGATTACTTTTATGAGGTTAAATTGTAAATTAGTCTGCTAACCAATATTTTTGATCAATTAATACAACATATAATTTCAGCTTTCTCAAAATGACACAATCTTATTCCTTGAGCTTCCAATCTTTTTTAGAAGTGGTAATTCTGAATGTTAATACATCTTACTTACATCTTATGTTAGTACATCTTAGTACATCAAGAGTCGTGGTAGCACAGTGGTTAGAATGCAGTATTGCAGGCTAATTCTGCCAACTGGCAGCAGTTTGATCCTGACCGGCTCAAGGTTGACTCAGTCTTCCATCCTTCCAAGGTTGGCAAAATGAGGACCAAGATTGTTGGGGGGCAATATGCTGATTCTGTAAACAGCTTAGAGAGGGCTGTGAAGCACTATGAAGTGGTATATAAGTCTAAGTGCTATTGCTATTAGTTCCAATTAAATTAATGAAAACTCTGTTTCTCTGCCTGAGAATTGGTCCCTCAAACAGCATTCTTGTTAAATGACTGCCCAGTTCTCAAAAGTATCTTCTTTCAAATCTGAAACTCTCCACCACAGTGGAATCTATTTTCCCCTTGCAAACATTTATTTTAGGCTTTACTAGTAATTCCTAGTCTCAGGGTATGTACAATGTACTAGCTGTAGTGTGCACTACACCCAGGCTATTACAACACTCCCTGCTCATATTTTTAAATTTGCTTTGGTCCAAAGTCCTCCTAATAGATTTTAAAGTTCAATACCAACCAGTCTCCTACAGTGCTGTTCTTTTATGTAGCTTTTAAACCATGCTTCTATTCCTTTCTCACTGGGTAACATTTAGAATGTTATTTTGATGAATTCCTGCTGATACTAATGGGAGGAACTCTCTGTGTTTTTATCTCTTTTCCTGTAACACCTGAATAATGCAGGCAAAAAGTCTATTCCTAGGAAAAATGAAAGGAACCATTTTTTTTGTAGATTTATGTTAATTGCCTCATAGGAATCTTCTTTACACGGATCTAGGAATTATTTCTTTCCTTGCTACTTTTCACTTAAAACCTTTTTCAGTTCATTTCCTCTTTTGCAAAATTTATTCTCTTTTATTATATACATTGTGTGAATTTATTGCACCTTTGGAATTATTTATTGATAATAGAAAAAGGATGACCATATTTTAGTATTCTCTTGAAGATTTCTTAACTGTCACTCAAATGCCCCTTTTTTCTGTGTGATCCTCTCCTCCTCCTTCCATTATATTTTGAAAAGAAGAACAGGAAGGGGGAAAGTGGAGTAGGAAGAGGAGAAGAGGTGGAGGAGGAGGAGTGAGAGGCTATGCATATTTTATTCAGTTGTGAATTACTGTATCTCCAATCCAAATTCTCTAGAAAACTATAACTGTGAATCATGACTCTTTCTCTTTAAAGCTAAGTATACAGTCATTCATACAGTACATACCCCAAGTCAGTGGTGGGTTCCTACCGGTGCGGTCCAGTGCGCCGTTCCTGTAGAAACCCACCAATTGCGCAATTTGTGCGTGACGGCTCCGGTGCCGTCTTCGCCCGTCTGTCGTGCAGCACCATCTTTTTTCTGGAACTTTTGGGCTTTTTTTGCTTCCTGCGCATGCGCGGAAGCAAAATCTCACAAGGGGACGCGTGTGTGTAGTGAGCGTGTGTGCACGCGAAACGAGATGGAACCTGCCCCTGCCCCAAGTCCTTCTCTGCAGTCTCATCATGGTGGGGAGAAAAGGGTTTTAGGAGGGTTTGAGCAAAGAACATCAGGAATTTATGCCAACAGTATATACAAGTAGTCCTCACTTAATGGTAATTGGGATGGGAATTTCCATCACTTAGTGACATGGTTGCAAAGCACAAACATCCCATGACCATGCCACTTAACGACAACCATTTTGGAACTTCCAGTTGCTGTTGTTAAGTGAATACCGCAATGTTAAGCAGTCGCTATTTGCAACCTCATGCTGGATTCCCCATTGTCAGAATCTGGCAGTGAAGATTGCAGATGACCATCATGAGACCATAAGTTGCTCTATTGTCCTAACTGTGAGCAAGTTGCTAAGCACCTCAATCACGATCATGTTACTGTGGGGTTGGTGTAAGAACTGCAACATATGAGGATTGTCATAAGTACTGCTCATTCAGCACCATTGTAACTTCAAACAATCATTGAATCAGTGGTCATTAAATGCGGATCCTTGTTTTTTCTTGTCTGTTTCCATCTTCAGTTTATTAATGCTGTTGTTATAATTCTGCTTCTTGTGTCTTTTAATAGTTATCTGAGACTCTTTGTTAAGTTCCTTCCTGAGATTTTTATCTTTCTTGGCTTCTCTATTCTTCTTGGCAATTTTCACAATTTGTTCCACTAACCACTTTGCTTTCTTCTATTTCTTCATCTTTGGCATTCTCTTTTCACATTCATCCTTAATGACTTCTTTAAATACATTTCATAATTTCTCTGGTTCTTTATCAATGAGGTTCAGGACTTCCAAGTGATTCCTGATCTTCTCCTTAAAAATGATGAGTCTGTGTTCAAGGTCCTATTGTGAAACTGGTTGGCTTTCTTCTTCCTCTTCAGCTTAACTTGGAACTTGCATGTCAGCAGTTCATGATCTGTTTCAAAGTCACATCTGGCCCAGTCTTTGATGCAATAATTCAGCTCCTCCATCATCTTTTAGCAATATTACAGCCTATTTGATTTTTATGGACTCCATCTGGAAATGCCCATGCATAGATGTGTCATTATGGTTGTTTAAAGACCGTGTAGGCTGTGAAGAAACTATGAGAGTGGCAGAAATTGTTAAGTCAGTATTTTGTTCCATTTCAGTTTCCTAAGCCACACAATTTCCTCTTTCATGTTTCCAGGAAATGGAATATTTAGCATTCCAGTCTCCAATCACAAGTAGTACATCTTGCTTGGATGTTCTATCCATTTTAAAGTGAACTTTGATTATAAGACTGATCAGTTTCCTCTTTTCATGCATTGACGGTTGGAGCATAACATTGGATGATCATCATATTAAAGGGTTGTCCAAGAGGTCTCATTGATATTATTCAGTCATTAATTGTATTGTAACCAAGTATACCCTTCCTAGCTATAAAAACCAATGCCATTCCTTTTTGTTTTCTTTTTTTAAAAATAGTATCTTGAAATCTGTATTCTATTTCTCTATAACTATTGTCATGAAGAAAATCTGTCTGTTGGTCACTAAGAGTCAACACTGACTTGATGGCACATAATCATTCAATCAATAGTCACTCACAGTTTATAACCTGTCTTGTCAAAACATAAAGGGATTTTTTTTCTAACCATATAGATAGCACGTAAGTTCTTCCTTATACTGTAACAAAGTATTGAGATGAACTTTTGATATTGACTAAATACTTATTTTCCACCACAATTTGCAAATAAATTCTTTCCAAATCAGACAATGTGATTGTCTGGATTTGTTTTCTCATTTTGTCTCTCATAGTTGAGGTTTACCTATGATGTCAATTACAGACCTCTCTCATCTTTTTAAGTGGGAGAACTTGCACAATTGGTGACTGATTAAATACTATTTTGCCCCACTGTACATACAGACATTGAAGGATTACCTGAAGGGATTTGTGGGTACTTACTTTAGACCCCAAACTTTTAAGGTTTATTTATTTATTTGGATGACTTGTCAGGAATCCAAAAGCAGCAGAAAATATATAGAGAGTTATTAAATATCACCCCCAGAGCTAGATTATAAACATTTCCCACACAAAGAAATTAAATATACTGCATGTCTGAAACACAAAAATCATTAAAGAAAGATACAAATTTTAAGGTCCTATTTTTTGAAAAAGAAAACAAAAACATGGGAGTCTCCAAATGTATAGAAGAAGCTGAATTAGGATTTCACAATTGAAATGCCACTATGAAAGAAATTCATTTTTTCCAGCTGTGGAAAAGGTTCCTTAGGCACTCTGAAGTACATGAGTCTGTCATCTGCACCTCTATAACTGTCTGGTTTGGTTCTGCAACTCAACAAGACAGACACAGACTTCAGAGGATAATCAGAACTGCAGAAAAAACAATTGCTACCAACCTGCCTTCCATTGAGGACCTGTATACTGCACGAGTCAAAAAGAGAGCTGTGAAAATATTTAGAGACACCTCACATCCTGGACACAAACTGTTTCACCTCCTACCCTCAAAACGACGCTATAAAGCACTGCACACCAGAACAACACCAACACCAACACCCGACACAAGAACAGTTTTTTCCTGAACGCCATCACTCTGCTAAACAAATAATTCCCTCACCACTGTCAAACTATTTACTAAGTCTGCACTACTATTAATCTTCTCATCGTTCCCATCACCCATTTCCTCCCACTAATGACTGTATGACTGTAACTTTGTTGCTTGTATCCTTACAATTTATATTGACTGGTTCCTAATATGATTTGATTGCTTATTTGTACCCGGACTATCATTCCCCCAGAGACCCGAACTATCCCCACTCTGCTGGCCTTCCGAAAAGCTGTCAAGACATGGCTTTTCCTGCAGGCTGGGGGTAGAGCTTAATCCACTCGAGCTCACCCCAAGTATGTACGGTTGTTGAATGAGTATTGGACGATTTTAAATATTGTGTTTTTAATTTTTATATCTGTTTTTTAAATGTAATATTTATGAATTGGTGTCTTGTATTTTCTCTGTTGTACGCCGCCCTGAGTCCTTCGGGAGTTGGGCGGCATATAAGAACACCATAATAAAATAAAATAATAAATAAAATTAAGTGTTGTACCTTATGATTCTTGACGAACGTATCTTTTCTTTTATGTACACTGAGAGCATATGCACCAAGACAAATTCCTTGTGTGTCCAATCACACTTGGCCAATAAAAGATTCTATTCTATTCTATTCTATTCTATTCTATTCTATTCTATTCTATTCTATTCTATTCTATTCTATTCTATTCTATTCTATGAAGAAGATCTTCAGGTAAGGATGGATTTTGATCCCATCAACATTCCTTCCACTGTAGAAGTGTTCCACCAGTGCATTCCAGAAGAAACTTTGTACTTTCTAACTGAATGCGTGACGGGGGGGAAGAAATCTGCCACTTCTCCACCTGTGAGTAGAGCAAGTTCACAGAGTCTTGTAATCCCTATGACAAGAACATTTTACATGGAGGAAGAAGTGAAAAATCTTCAGTCCTGATAACCTCTGTGATATATTGACGGAAGTGTGGTATGACACCTCCCACTCACATCCATTGTCTATAGCAGAAGATTTACAGCAAGCAACACTTTGTTTATGCCACTGAATGTAAGAAGGCTCTGTGAGCCCAGCTGTAGATCCAACTATGTATGTAAGGAATACCACTACATGTGCAATTTTTTACCAGCATGCAAAAGCATTAGATCCAAGAGTAGTTAGCACAGCTTTGCAGAATTTCTCTCTCTCCTGTTGATTAGATGTGTGACTCTAATAATGTAATGATCCTTCTGTATTTGTTTAAAATAATAACCTTAGCTACTAATTCATGCCCCTGTATAGCTCAAACACGAACCTTGTTAATAAGTATTTAAACTAGAATATATTAACATGATCAAATTTGGAGGCAAAATTTGTGCCGTATTTGGTACAGCTATTTGCTTTGCAATTGTAGAGCTGCCCTTTAAAACCTTATAGAAGTCATGGAACGATGAAGTCGGTCAGAATGTTGCGTGTTGCTATGAAGATTCCAATTGATCTGTTAGGACTAATGGAGTCCATAATGATGGGGAAAGTGGCATTTGAGTCAATAAGTAACTATTAATAACCATGCTCTCATCTTTTTGTTGCCCTGCTTCCCTTCTGAGCATCACATTAACTACCCTTCCAGGGTCTTGAAAAAGGGTTTGCTAAAAAAAAATGCTTCTATGGCTTCAAATGATTTATAATGAAGGAAGGGCCCCAACTGAGCACCATACAACATTTGGGTCAAGGGTTTTGCTATAAAAAGTTTCAGAGCCGCTTGGATGCTTTTGTGCTAGAGAAGCAGCATAATCGATGTACATATTCCTGGCACCTACAGACTGGAGCAGTACCCCCCAAATACCTGAAGCTTTTAACCCACTCAATTTCCTTCTCTTTAATGGCCCATTTAAATCTTGAGCTTCTTGGCGACAAACACCACTTTAGTTTTCTGGTCATTAGTTACCAGTAGGTGCTTTTGGCAGAAATGTGGAAAGTCCATATGCATTAATACTACATCTATTGCAGGGGTGAAATCCTCCCGGTTCGCCCGGGCCAGTCCTTCGGCGTATAGCCGATGGAACTGGCGGCGGTCGTGGTGCGGAGCTTCTCCTGCCCGCTTTCCCGGCCCGGCTGAACACAATCACCGCTTTCCCGGCCCGGCTGACCACAATCATTTGGGTTATTTTTCCCTCTGTGCATGCGCGCGCATGCACAGAGGGAAAAATAACCCGAATGGCGGCATTCAGCCGGGCCGGGAAAGCGGGCGGGAGAAGCTCCGTGCTGCGACCGCCACCAGTTCCATCGGCTATACGCCGAAGGACGGGCCAGGGCGAACCGGGAGGATTTCACCCCTGATCTATTGTCTGCCTTTTCTTCTGGTCTTTACCTTAAACCTATTAATTCCATATAGATGTAAGTTTACTTTAGTGTTTGTATACCGAGTTCTCTTAAAAAGATCTTTCTATAAAGCAATGTAAAGGCAGGGCTCGATGAATCAAAAGTTGGAATTAAGATTGCCGGGAGAAATATCAACAACCTCAGATATGCAGATATGATACCACTCTAATGGCAGAAAGTGAAGAGGAACTAAAGAGCCTCTTGATGCGGGTAAACAAGGAGAGTGCAAAAGTTGACTTGAAACTCAACATTAAGAAAACTAAGATCATGGCATCTGCCCTCTCAATTCCTGGCAAATAGATAAGGAAGAAATGGAGGTAGTGACAGATTTTATTTTCCTGGGCTCCAAGATCACCGCAGATGGGGACTGCAGCCAAGAAATTAAAAGACTCTTGCTCCTGGGGAGGAAAGCTATGGCAAATCTAGACAGCATACTAAAAAGCAGAGACATCACCCTGCCAACAAAAGTGTGTATAGTCAAGGCTATGGTTTTCCCAGTTGCAATGTATGGCTGTGAAAGTCGGACCATAAGGAAGGCTGAGTGCCAAAGAATTGAGGCCTTTGAACTATGGTGCTGGGGAAGACTCCTGCGAGTCCCTTGGACTGCAAGGCAATCAAACTGGTCAATCCTAGAGGAGATCAACCCTGACTGCTCTTTAGAAGGCCAGATCCTGAAGATGAAACTCAAATACTTTGGCCACCTAATGAGAAGGAAGGACTCACTGGAGAAGAGCCTAATGCTGGGAAAGATTGAGGGAAAAAGAAGAAGGGGATGACAGAGAATGAGGTGGCTGGATGGAGTCACTGAAGCAGTAGGCGTGAGCTTAAATGGACTCCAGACGATAGTAGAGGATAGGAAGGCCTGGAGGAACGTTGTGCATGGGGTCGCAATGGGATGGACACGACTTTGCAACTAACAACAACAATTGCGTACCTCAAGTAGTGTCAGTGTTCAATAAATGCCTAGGCCAGTGATGGCGAACCTTTTTTTCCTCGGGTGCCGAAAGCGAATGCATGCGCGGTATTGCACTCACGCTAGTGCCCACATCCATAATTCAATGCCTGGGGAGGGTGAAAACGGCCTCCCCTGCCCCCCAGGAAGCCCTCTGGAGGCCGGAAATGGCCCATTTCCTGACTTCCGGTGGGCCCAGTAGGCTTCCCTGGAACCTGAGGAGGGCGAAAATGCCCTCTCCCGCCCCCCCTGAGGCCCTCTGGAAGCCAAAAACACCCTCCCAGAGCCTCCGTGTGAGCCGAAAGTCAGCTGGCCGGCGTACACATGCACGTTGGAGCTAAGCTAGGGCAACAGCTCGCGTGCCGGCAGATATGGCTCTGCGTGCCACCTGTGGCACGCGTGCCATAGGTTCGCCATCACTGGCCTAGGCAATAAGAGTCTTACAGGTCAGATGGCAATACAGTGGTACCTCGAGATACGAGTTTAATTCGTTCTGTAACCTTGCTCGTATGTCAATTTGCTCATATCTCAAAGCAATTTTCCCCATTGAAATTAATTGAAATGCCATTAATCCGTTCCAGCCCCCAGGCTGGCTGGCTGGGCTGGCTGGCTGGCTGCTAGGGGTGTGTGTGTGTGTGTGTGTGTGTGTGTGTGTGTGTGTGTGTGTGTGTGAGAGAGAGAGAGAGAGAGAGAGAGAGAGAGAGAGAGAGAGAGAGAGAGAGAGAGAGAGAGAGAGAGAGAGAGAGAGAGAGAGAGAGTTCCCCCCCTCTCTTCTCCCCTTTCTCTTCCTTTCAGGTCCATTCTTTTTCCCTTTCCTTCCTTCCTTTCCTTTCTCTCTGCCTCCTCCTCCCCCCCCCCGAAGAGCCCTACGGACACCACGATGGCTAAGCTAAAGGGGGAAAATTCTCTTTGATATTCAAATCTGGCTGAAGGTTTCCTCCCTTTCAGAATGTTGTGGAAATGAGTGGGTCGTGTGCAGCCGGCCGTTCCTCGTATCTCAAATGTTGCTCATATTTCAAAGCAAAACTTCGCTCGCTCGACAGCTCGTATCTCAAATATCTCGTATGTTAGGGCACTCGTATCTCGAGGTACCACTGTACTTTGTCAAAAAAGCATGGAAACTGTTAGGTCTTCCAGATAGACCAGACTTGAACACCAAAGTCATGAATATTAAAACTATTTTGATTATAGAGTTACAGTAACAGAATCATGCAGCTCCCCCCTCCCTTTGATTCTTACTAAGAAGGGTCAAGTCTGAGACACTTTCTCAATTTTCATTCTTGCTTTGGGCTCAGATTTTTCTTATCTCTAACATTGCCTTGACTCTGGTTGTTCCTTTTCTTCCTTTAGGTAGTTTCCATAGCTCATAACATCAAGATATACCGTAATCATAGTTGTAAATGATAGAAGCAACGTATGGGAGATACAATCTTTGGATTTAAATGTGTTCTCTTAAAATTAATATCAAAAAGCAGATGCAGCATTTCAATCTGCAACTCTAAGCCAACTTTCACATCTTTGGATCTGTTGCAAATGCAGAATGCAAGAACTTCCTCTTCAGATTAGAGATGATTGATAGAGCTAAATAGTTACATCACAGTTCAGAATGGTGGCTTTCAGAACCTATCCAATGCCATTTTTGTGCCATAGCACTTTTCTATACCTCAGTCAATAAAGAAGATACAATTCCTGGTGCACATTTTCATTTACATTGTATGGAAGTTCTTTATGTCTGCATTAAAGGGACATCAGAGAGATTATCCTTGCCCCCACCCCAAAAAGCAAAAAGATGGTTCAAATAGAAGCATCAAAACATCAACTATTGCATATACGTTAAAAGAATAAAGCTTCCTATTGATGTATTTGATGTAAAATTTGATACACAAGTTCAGTGAATATGTCCTTGGAGGACATTCAGTGAAAAGAGCAAAGTGATTAATCAGGCATTTTATTTTTCCTCATCTATGGTATTGTAATCACACACCTATATTCATCGCCAATTAGGATTACATTTCATAAATTGGTAAAATGACTCCAATCTTTAAAATCTAGAACTACAAAAGATTTCTTGGTGTTTTAACCATTGCTTGAGTTATTGGATGTTCTTATTATACCACTAGGTTTATAATGGTTACCAAATATTTTAAATTACTGTAAGTAATATAGGTGTAGACCAGGCAGGTGTGAGACAGAAGGCATTATTCCCCATTTAAATGAAAATGGCCATGTATAAAAGCATGCTTGAGAGCAATGTGAGAACTGAGTATGGCAGGAGAAATATAAAAATAAACTGAATAGAGTGGGATGATTTAAGAAATGTTGGATTATTTAAGAAATGTTTAGGATTAAAAAAGAAGAAATACAACAAAGAACAATTGGGTGTTAAACTTACAGCTATTCATTTGGTAATTATTTGAAGTTACAATGGCACTGAAAAAACTGACTTATGGCCAGTCCTTGCACTTACAACCATTGCAGCATCCCCATGGTCATGTGATCAAAATTTTGGTGCTTGGCAATGTATTTATGATGGTTGCAGCATCCCAGATCACATGACTGTCATCTGCGATCTTCTCAAGAGGCTCCAACAAGCAAAGGCCATGGGGAAAGTCAAATTCACGTAACAACCATGTGAGTCACTTAACTACTGCAGTGATTCACTTAACAAACCTGGCAAAAATGTCATAAAATCAAGCATGACTCAATAACCACTTTGCTTAAGCAGTGGAAATTCTGGTCCCAGTTTTGGTCATATGTCAAGGCCTACCTGTAGAGAAATGTAATAATAATAATAATAATAATAATAATAATAATAATAATAATAATAATAATAATAATAATAATAATAATAATAATAATAATGATGATGATGATGATGATGATGATGATGATGATGATGATGATGATGATGATGATGATGATGATGTTATTATTATTATTATTATTAATTATTATTATTATTCTCTTTTATTCATTAAACATGAAACTCAGTCAACTGAACATTTAAAAAAGTGTCACAAATACCATTGACTGGTGCTGCTACTGTTATTGTTATTGTTATTGTTATTGTTATTGTTATTGTTATTGTTATTGTTATTGTTATTGTTATTGTTATTGTTATTGTTATTGTTATTGTTATTGTTATTGTTATTGTTATTGTTATTGTTATTGTTATTGTTAATACAGTGAGATGATTTGGTCATGCAATCAAATACACGAAAAATAAATGGGTTGAAAAGGAAAGAGAAGACTACAGAAGTCTTGGTTGGTTAGAACTGAAGAGATCCTCAAAAAGAGGCAGATGAGTATTTGAAAGAACAAAAGGCAATTTGTGAAGGTGTATGTATCTATGTGAAATAAGGTAGTAAAGTATGTAGAGATACCATGAAACATTTTAGTTGCATTGCACTCATGTCAGAAGCACCGAGACACTTCTGGGTTGAAAGGATTAGCTGATGACATCGCCATTGCTTGGGGGATGGTCAGTTGGGGGCTCCTTTCATATCCACAGCAGGAGCTGGAGTGAAGGAGCTGAACTCACCCCACTCCATGGCAGCACTGGCGTATCGAATGCAGGCTTGCTGTTTAGTCAACTCAGCGTTCTAACCATGTAAGCCAGGGATGTCAAACTCAAGACCCATGTGCCAGATCTGATCCATGGAGTGTTTAGATCTGGCCTGTGGGGCCACCCTGGAAACAATGAAGGAACGGCCCACTGTGTCTCTGCCAGTGAAAGTGGAGCTGGGAGGGCTGCGTGCGGTTCTCCCAAGCTCCGTTTTCGACCAGAACGCTCGGGCCACCACAGGCACCCCGACATGAGTGACGTCGAGCTGGCCATGCCCACCCTGGCCACACCTTCCTGCCCCCCCAAGGTCAAATACAACCCTGATGCGGCCTTCAATGAAATTGAGTTTGACCACCCCTGATGTTAGCCATTGTGCTCCTTAAAGTTTTTGATGAAAAATAAATTTAGCTATTTCTTTTCCTTATCCCCATCTCTCATCTCTTACACCAATTTTTGGGGTGTTTCTCATTGCATAATGTTGTTTACCACAGAAGGAGACCACATGATCCGTATGTATGTATTTATGAATCAGTTGGCTTTGTGGAGAAGTAATTACTTTTCCCCACTGGAATAAATGGAAGAAAAATGTATAAATACACCAAAATTCTCCAGACAATAGAATGAGTGATTAGATACAAACACTAAACAATTGAAGAAGAGTTTTGTGTAAACATTCAGGGAGAACAACAGCAAGTTATTTTGCCTCTGGTTCAACATTAGCTAGTAATGTTTTAAAACAAAGATGAGAACCTGGGAATTATGATTTATCTAGAGAGATATCCCTTGGCCATTCTCTGTGGATTTCCACACAGCTAGTAGATATTAATTGTTATTAAAATATGTACAGTGGTATGACAATGGAGCTGAATCTCCAAATTTCTTTGCACTTGGTAAATAGCTTGTGCAAAAACGATCCTGGTAAGCAGATATTATAATGTCAGAGAGGTGATTTTTCTGATGCTTTGGCTGACCATGTTATGTGAATCCATACAATTCTGACTTACCCAATAAAACACGGTAAGTCACAAACAGTTCATTCGAATGCAGCCAGATATAGTTTGTAACATAGAGAGGCTGGCACTACTTATCTTCTTGCTTTCATTTCAAACATGTACAAATTTCACAGCTTCATTGAAAAGCATGCTGTTTTTCTTATCTTTATAAGTAAACAAACGGAAACAATTGGATAGAATTGAAAAAATGAATAGACTTGGAGATTTTATGGCTGAGGAAGGGCTTCAATTTGAGTTTCACAGTTCTAGTTCAATACTTTAAACACTGCGACTCACTGGCTCCATCTAGACCCAGTATATTTTATAATACAAGCTTGATTTTCTGCTTAACTTGTCTATGCTATGACTGAATGCATCATGTATACTATATATACTAAAATTATAGATGAGTAGCTGCTCATGAGTTGGCTTACATGTAGCTGGCTGCTTCAGTCATATGGTAGAGTTTATGTCAGGAGCAATTTATTGCAGAAGATTTTCACTGTTATTAATAATATATGGATAAGCTCAGAGCTTATCCATATTTGTATATCTAATATATCTGATGCAGAGATAAGTTCAGACCTGGTAACTTATTCCTTCACAGAATTTATACGTAAGTCAATTGGAATCCTATTATCATAGGAAAGAAAATATCATTCTCTGCCATCTGCTGCCAATAAGATAGTCCTCGCTTAACAACCTTGTTTAGTCACTGTTTGCAGGTGCAACAATGATGAAAAAGAAATTTTGTGACCAATCCTCACATTTACAAACTTTGCAAGTCTGTAAAGCAAAGAGCAGCTGAAGTAAGATAACAAGCACAGTTGCATTTTCATTTAGTGACTACTTCATTTAGTGACCAAGTTGCCAGACCCAATTGTGCTTGCTAAATAAAGACTACTGTACCTGTATAGTTGTCACTAGTATTAGCAATAGCACTTAGATTTATATATCGCTTCATTAGTGCTTTAAAGCCCCCTCTAAGCAATTTACAGAATCAGCATATTCCCCCCAATAAATCTGGGTCCTCATTTTACTGACCTTGGAAGGATGGAAGGCTGAATCCACCTTGAGCCGGTCAGGATCGAACTGCTGGCAGTTGGCAGAGTTAGCCTGCAATACTGCATTCTAACCACTGCGCCACCACAGTTTTTAATAGTATTAATAGTATATAGGCATATACTCAGCACTCTGCTATGGAAAAAAAATGCATGAATAAGAAGATAAAGAAAATTGTGTTCCCACTGCCATGTAAGATGGCACTGAATGTATATGATGAGTGAATCAAGCTATGAATCAAGCTTTAAAATCATGGGTTTATAAAAAGCTATTGTGTTTTAAAATAATAGGTTTGGTATAGAAAACCTGGCTCAACCTTGAATGATAATGCAGCCATCATTGGAATAACTCTTCATTTGGCTACGAGCTGCATCATGTAAACAGTAGAAAAGGGAATAGGTACACATTTTAATTTATTTCCATGAATCTTCTAATTCTGCTAGACAGCTAATACACTTTCAAATTACTTTTCAGAGAAATATACATGGGTGTTATTAGGTGATCTGTCAGATATAAAATATATAGGTTTAATATTTTATTCAAATAATTTGAACTTGGCAATTTCCTAAAATATATTTTATGATCACTAGTCTAAACTTCTTAAAATATTTTCACAAAAGTTTTCCACGAACAAAGTTGCAATTAATAAAAATATGTCCCAGTTTGATTATTAATTATCAATATGTATGTGGTTAGAAAAGCATGTGTGATTAGAAAAATCATGATCTTACTTTTAATAATGAAAATAGAGATGTATCCTTCTGTAGAAATGGTTCAGATTGTAATCATTGCTGTTGAGAAGAAAGTGGCTTTAATGAAATATGATGGAGTGTTTCTTGCCATTATCTGACAGCCACTAATGAAGAAATAGGAGATGTTCAATACACCCAAACCTAAAACAGGTTGTGTGTGTGGGAGGGTGAATGGGGCAGTAGAAAAAGATAGAGAGAACTAGAGGGCTGTAAGTTTTTTAAATTAAGCATGTAAAATCAATTCAAAAATGCTAGGGAATTCCTGGAAGTTTGGCGTTCTTGGCCATCACTAGACACATAGAGATAAACTACATCTAGATGCAGTTAAAATATACAACCAGGAAACAACCAGCCCAAAACACATCTTCCCTAGCAGCTAATGTTTTAAATGCAATTGAAACATTTTTAAATAAAAAATAATTTGAGTGTGTGAGGATTGAAAGTGTATAGAAAAAAGCTGACCTTTCCTCCTACTTCAACTCCCGTGCATTCAACTGGGATATCTAAAGAGATAATAATAATGGACTTATGAGTTTCAGGATCTCTGAGAAAGCTGGTTTCATATTCAACTGAACATTACCACATCACTCTTTCAGGTGTCCTAGCTGAAGGCATGGAACCTGGAGAAAGTGTAATGTTAGCCAGTATATATGTATCATTCCAGTAATGGGTTCTAAAACCCATTGCTACCGGTTCGCTCGCGCATGCGCGCAATGCTCCTGTGCATGTGCAGAAGCGTCCTGGGTGGGTGGGTGGGCAGAGCCTCCCGCCGCCAGCGCTACCAGTTCTCAGAACCGGGCTGAAACGGGAGCAACCCACTGCTGTACCATTCTCTAACCACTTACAAGCCCTGCCATTTTCATGCAAAAATCTTAAAAGAACTTTGATCAGTCCAGGAAGCATCACAGAAGGGAAGAAAGAGAGCTAAAAAAGAACACTGTGTTCTTCTACTGATATTATATATCCAGACTTCGATCCCCAGATTATGCTGCATGGAGTTTATGAAAGTTTAAAATCCAACATTTTGTAAGAATTGATGGACCAGTGGAGTAATATTTGTTCTGCTTCTTTCATTGCTCCAATTTTTCTTCTTTGACCAGCTGAATAACATAACATCTGGGCGGCTCACAGCAAGAACTTTTAATTAAATAACAATTTTTATGTTCTCACATTATGCTATGATGTAATGTGATTTCCTTGATTTTAGTAAATATATTATGTAAATCCAGCTAATTGGGGTGACTCACTAGATTATAATTAAACATGGGTAGGTGCTAGGTTGAACTTAGTTACCCCATCTTTTTGTCATATAACCTAGCTATGATTTTGACTTTTGGCTATAAACTACAGGCTACCATATCAAATATTTCAAATAGAGCTAGAAGCCATTGATGAAGAATTTATTTATTTATTTATATTTCTATGCTGCCCAACTCCCAAAGGACTCTGGGTGGCTCACAGCAAGAAGAAACATAAATAACATATCAATAAAAAATAAAGAATAAAGTGCTGGGAGTTATACTAGTGAGATTGTTTCTGTTTGTCCCAGTTTCCCCATCTTTATGGGTTAATGTTTTAAAATTTGTTTGCGTAACTATAAGATTAATACTTTAAAATAAAATTTTACTGATGAGAATGATGCTCGTAAATCCATAAACATTTTTTGAATGTCTATATAAATTGTAATATCAAATTCAGGTGATGACACTGTAGTCCAGAGGTATCAAATGCAAGGCCTGTGGGCCGGATCCAGATGCCCCCTGGCCACACCTGGCCACACACACACACACACACACACACACACAATGTCAAACACAACTCTGATGCGGCCCTCAATGAAATCGAGTTTGACACCCCTGCTGTAGTCCATGTTGGGGGAACCTCTATTTCTTTGCTGTTCTTCTACTTTGCTAAATATTCAGATAATAAGGTACTCTTTCCTCCCATTTATATCCCTGTCCATCCTTTTTGGCGCAAAGGGGATTAATTTGACCTTCAAAAGGAACTGATAGGTGCAGGGAAGGATTTCTCACTCCACAGGTCTGTCAGTCATTTTCTTCAAGTAGTTTTCTGGTTGACACTGGCTGCAAAGCAAGTTGTTCTGTCTCTAATCAAAATTTGCCACCTGCTAAAGATAGTAGGATTAGGCAGTGGCTTTATTTGGTCAAATGAAGACAATCCAGGATGATTTATTTCCAAACAAACAACATTCCTGGCTGGGGTGGTGTTGTAGTTAATTGCACTGGGTCATTATAAAAGTATATGGATGGCTTGCTTTGCATATATGCGTGCTTATTTGTGTAGCAAGGATGCAGTGATTAGAATGTTACCGGTAAAGCAATCATGTTCAATTTGCAGGTAATGTGGGTATTAACATGCAACTGCCATTGTGTTTAGTGAACACAGTCTGTCTGCTAAAGTTGTTCTTTCTGCAGTGACTTGTAGTTTGGGTCAAGGAGATTTTTGTTTTATGTGCTTTTTTTTTTTTTTAAATCCAGGGATCATTAGGTCTTACAGCTTTACTGCTAATTAGCTCTGTCTAGAAGAAATCCTCATTAAACTAAATAGTTTTCCCCCCTCGTTGTTATCTTCTCTGTACAGCTTATACTGGCATTGAGTTTTCCAAGCCATGAGTTGCTGATATGGGAAAATAAAATATGAGTATGCTGTGCAAGATCCGTGCAAGACTTTTGATTAGCAGCAGTTTTTCTGTTCATCTTCGCTCAGTCTGACGATAAGAGTACAATTCTTGCTCATTAATCTACGTCTGTTATTCTGTTTCTTTTAAACATATGGTTTCTCAATTCCAGTTTGTGATCAGGCTAGTTTGATTTTATGATGCTGATTTGTTTTGATGTAGTGCTTTCAGCTCGCATGATCTAAACTGATTTGGTTTGTTTTCTGATTGCAATATTATTCTGGATGAAAATGCACAGGAAGAGTTCACCCCCCTTAGGTGGAGAAATATTCTTGTGATTATATGCTACATGCTAATTTTCAACAGATGTTCCTTTTGTGGATGGATAGCACTGTTCCTCTCAGTGTGGGAGATAGCATTTTTTTAAAAAAATTACATCTTGGTTAAATAATAGTAAAAGTAACTCAGCATGAAACAATATTGTGCTTTGCAGTGAAATTCAGGATCTTTGCTCTGACAAAGGTGGGGGACATTAGCCCCAGTAAAAAAGGGGAGTTTTAATAGGAATGGTTGGTAGAGAAATATCTAAAAGTAACAAGGTGGGCAGAGAAGAAATATGTAGCCAGACGAAATGTATCTCTGAAGTGGCAATATGATATCAGTTAAAATTAGGAACAAGCAGGTGCAAACAGGCCAAGTGCATTTCTATAGTGCAGAAGAAAGGAATGGAACAATACTATGCTGAGCTTTTCATGTAATAATGCAATTTCCTGGTGCCTCACCTCAGTGTAAAGAAATGACAGTTTGTAGCAATGGAAAATGTGGAAGGAGGAGATAACCTCCAGATAAAAAGTATCTGGCATGGTGCAGGCAACTGACATATTTACCTCAGCACCAAGCAGGCTTGATAGATGTTGGAGCCAGACCTGCAGTAAATTACATAAACGTAATAGGAGGAAGTAGAATCTCACTGGGTTTTCTTTTCTGTCTACATTTTAGCGTCTGAGGAATGCCAAAGAGCAATTTGTTCTTAAAAAAATAACTCACTTACTTAATTAGGACAATAAGCAATGGGGTTCTGCTAGGGCAGAAAAAGTATTTAAGATGATTTTTTTTCAAATAATACATTCTTGAAATTATTCATTTAATAAACTCATGAACTTCTTTTTGTATTGTAGACTTTTGAAGTTACTTTTTCTTGTCATTATTAAAAATATGGATGATCATCGTAATATCTAGAGGACATTCAAGGAGTGGCAAAGCAGCATTCAGGAATTATGTTTTTACTTCTCATAAACTGTAGTTGTCACTAAAAGGTCTGCTACTGTGTGAAATTATGAATAAAAACATATGTGAATTAGTGTTAAATATACTGATAAGCATAGGAATAGAGAGAAGGAAAAAGTCACAGTCATTTATAGATGCTTTTTGAAGAAGATGGATGGTCTCCAAATATGATAAATACATGCTTCCGCAATTAAAATATACTTGGGAAAAAATATATAAATTCATTTGCTATGAAATAAAATAACCAACATTAATATTTTTCAATTAAAATAAGTTGACACAATAGTGGAAAACTTTCTTCCTGGAGAAAAAGATGTCCAAGGGAAGAGCTATTATTAGAGTTTGTAACTGGTCATGAAGGAGTGGAAAACAATAGTGAAATTGGTTGTCCCCCCCATTGCCAACCCTTCCTCCATTGCCTCTTAATCAGTGCCAGTCATGAAAAGGTTGGACACATTTTTCTAAACTTTGAAACTTTTTTAAGATGATGGCAGAACAAGAGGGGAAATACCCTTGTAAAGGTAGTGTATCAATATAAAACTGAAGCCAATCAATTGGCTTGAGAAGAGATGAAACATTGGAAGGGAACCGATCCATCCGCTCAAAAAAAAAAGAGCAAGTGGGGAAAAAAGCTATAGACTGAACTAAATTAAACTAGTGGATGTGGCAGAAAGCAGTGTTTATGTTGTTTGGAACAAGAGCCATAACTCAGGAGTATTGTCCTCTACAGTTTCTGGTGTGAAAGAAAAACATGAAAGCAAATGCCAAATTTTAAAAAAAAAAACTTCTTGGATAAATACATAGGAACTTTACTGCCCAGTACTTTCCGAAATCTGCATTCAGGGCCCAATATTTCCTAAAAGGAGCCATAGAATGATTTCTAAGACTTTACCTGCAGTTAAATGGGCTCCAAGCATCTCCTTCAATGTTCTCCTAGACCAGTGATGGCGAACCTTTTTTTCCTCGGGTGCCGAAATAGTGCGCGTGCACACTATTGCATGTGCGTGCGTGCCCACACCCATAATTCAAAGCCCCTCACTTGCCCCACCCCCCTGCACATGCATGTGTGACCCCCCCACTCCCCCGTTTCCCGACTGCCAGTGGGCACGGTGAGCCCATTTTTCACCCTCCCCAGGCTCCAGAGGCTTTCCTGGAGCTTGGGGAGGGCGAAAACACTCCCCCCCGCCACCCTGGAGGCCCTCTGGAGGCCGAAATCGCCCTCCCAAAGCCTCCGTGTGAGCCAAAAATCAGCTGGCGAGCACGCACATGCACACTGGAGCTGAGCTAGGGCAACGGCTCGCGTGCCGGCAGATATGGCTCCGCGTGCCACCTGTGGCACCCGTGCCATAGGTTCGCCATCACTGTCCTAGACTGACTCTGCGGAAAAACCTTTCTCCGTGGAACCGTCCCTGGAGGCTGCTGATTTATTGTATGTAGTTTCGGGCTGCCTGATCTAGGCTGCCAAAATCTGGAAAATCACTAAGAGAATTCTAAGCTATGCATCATGTATACTATATATATACTAAAATTATAGATGAGTAGCTGCTCACGAGTTGGCTTACATGTAGCTGGCTGCTCCAGTCATATGGTAGAGTTTATGTCAGGAGCAATTTATTGCAGAAGATTTTCACTGTTATTAATAATATATGGATAAGCTCAGAGCTTATCCATATTTGTATATCTAATATATCTGATGCAGAGATAAGTTCAGACCTGGTAACTTATTCCTTCACAGAATTTATACGTAAGTCAATTGGAATCCTATTATCATAGGAAAGAAAATATCATTCTCTGCCATCTGCTGCCAATAAGATAGTCCTCGCTTAACAACCTTGTTTAGTGACTGTTTGCAGGTGCAACGATGATGAAAAAGAAATTTTGTGACCAATCCTCACATTTACAAACTTTGCAAGTCTGTAAAGCAAAGGGCAGCTGAAGTAAGATCACAAGTACACTTTCATTTTCATTTAGTGACTACTTCCTTTAGTGACCAAGTTGCCAGACCCAATTGTGCTTGCTAAATAAAGACTACTGTACCTGTATAGTTGTCACTAGTATTAGCAATAGCACTTAGATTTATATATCACTTCATTAGTGCTTTAAAGCCCTCTCTAAGCAATTTAAAGAATCAGCATATTGCCCCCAATAATCCGGGTCCTCATTTTACTGACCTTGGAAGGATGGAAGGCTGAATCCACCTTGAGCCGGTCAGGATCGAACTGCTGGCAGTTGGCAGAGTTAGCCTGCAATACTGCATTCTAACCACTGCGCCACCACGGTTTTTAATAGTATTAATAGTATACAGGCATATACTCAGCACTCTGCTGTGGAAAAAAAATACATAAATAAGCAGATAAAGATAATTATGTTTCCACTGCCATGTAAGATGGCACTGAATGTATATGATGAGTGAATCAAGCTATGAATCAAGCTTTAAAATCATAGGTTTATAAAAAGCTATTGTGTTTTAAAATCATAGGTTTGGTATAGAAAACCTGGCTCAACCTTGAATGATAATGCAGCCATCATTGGTATAACTCTTCATTTGGCTACGAGCTGCATCATGTAAACAGTAGAAAAGGGAATAGGTACACATTTTAATTTATTTCCATGAATCTTCTAATTCTGCTAGACAGGTAATACACTTTGAAATTACTTTTCAGAGAAATATACATGGGTGTTATTAGGTGATCTGTCAGATATAAAATATATAGGTTTAATATTTTATTCAAATAATTTGAACTTGGCAATTTCCTAAAATATATTTTATGATCACTAGTCTAAACTTCTTAAAATATTTTCACAAAAGTTTTCCACGAACAAATTTGCAATTAATAAAAATATGTCCCAGTTTGATTATTAATTATCAATATGTATGTGGTTAGAAAAGCATGTGTGATTAGAAAAATCATGATCTTACTTTTAATAATGAAAATAGAGATGTATGCTTCTGTAGAAATGGATCAGATTGTAATCTTTGCTGTTGAGAAGGAAGTGGCTTTAATGAAATATGATGGAGTGTTTCTTGCCATTATCTGACAGCCACTAATGAAGAAATAGAAGCTGTTCAATACACCCAAACCTAAAACAGGTTGTGTGTGTGTGTGTGTGGTGGCAGTGACTGGGGCGGTAGAGAAAGGCACCATGCAAAACCATGATCCCTCCAGTCTGCGAAAAAACCTTTCTCTGTGGAACCAGTCCCTAGGGGCTGCTGATTTACTGTATGTATTTTCGGGCTGCCTGATCTAGGCTGCCAAAACCTGGAAAATCACTAAGAGACAGAATTCTAAATTATGCAAAGAGAAACAAACAATTTAAATTCTGCTGTCTTTTTATGTCAACAAATTTTAAACAGAGGAATGGAAAGAAGAAAGGGTAAATATAAGACAGTCAAACTTCCCATTCAAGGCACTTGCTCCAGTAATGTTCAGATCTTGAAGCAAATAGCAAGAGGTCAAAGGAAGATCGATATACATTACATGAATGCAGCAGCAGATAGGCATAAGGCACAACTTTTTGTTGAAATTTCATTTGTGCAACCCAATTTGCCAGAAAAAACCATCCTGCATCTTGAAAAGACAGATAACGTTACCAAATTTCTGAAGTTCTTTTTAAGCCCACAGCTTCGATCACATATTTGTCCAAATATATTGCACCTTGAACTAGAGATTCTTCTGGTATTAACAATTGCATAGAGCTCCTATGACACCCAATTAGTTAACAAGAAATACAAGTTTGAACTTGTGAATGGCTTAGGAAGACCTTTGTCTGCAACCCTTGCTAATCATTGGGATTTATTTCTACAGAACATTTTTAGGAGCAAGTTTTAATTAGCATTTCACATGGCATTTAAGTCGGTGGCAATGCTTCCACTAAAGTTAATGCATCAGGACTGCACTTTTAAATGTATGAAAGTGTAGTAAATGGAAATGAGGCATAGTCCATTGAGATGTCCCTCATGTCCCCCATGAGTTTACAATCCACAAGGAATTATCTATATGTACTCCTATGAGACTAGCTGCATGTCTACATGCAACTGAGCTACTAAATATTAATTCATAATTAATTCAGATATGAGTGGTGGCGCAGTGGTTAGAATGCAGTATTGCAGGCTACTTCTGCTGACTGCCAGCTGCCTGCAGTTTGGCAATTCGATTCTCACTGGCTCAAGGTTGACTCAGCCTTCCATCCTTCTGAGATCAGTAAAATGAGGACCCAGATTGTTGGGGGCAATATGCTGACTCTGTAAACTGCTTAGAGAGGGCTGGAAAGCACTGTGAAGCAGTATATAAGTCTAAGTGCTATTGCTATTGTAATTTTAAAAAATGATATTAGTTCTAGTTTTAACAGCTATTGCTGTTGCTATACTGGCCCTACGAAGATAGCTAAAACTCCATCTGGCACAGGTTTGCAAAAATTTTCTTGATCTTGATGGCATAGGACTCTTCCAAGGTGAATTATAGTGAGCTGTGTTACAGGGGAGGGGAAAGTCTAAAATGCCTGTGGCAAATTTATGTTATTTTTACAAATTTTATAAATCAGCAGGGACTAAGTTAGTGAGGCAAGAAACTCTGAGAATGTCATAGAGAAACGCCAAGGGTAAAATGTTCCATCTTTTGTTGGTAGAAATTCAATTTAATGGCAGACTTATAACATTTTTTTTTTTGGAATTCTGACAGATTGCACTTGTCTATTTCCTTCCCCAGATACCTTGATAGTCTAGTTGGCGACATCTGTGTCACTCCTGTTTGAGGGAGGATATCATTATTATTGCTTTTAATGCAGGGCTATCTCCACATTTTGACAGAGGCATCTGGTGTCTCAGCTGTAAATTTATGTTCCAGGCTTAGCACATGCTATCCTAATTTTAATCTGTACTTCAGATTGGAATTAGAGCCAATCCTGAATATTTTGTGGCCTGTGTTGGAGAAACAAATAAATCTCTTCTCCACATGTCAAGAAGTATTTTACTTGATTGCACGGTAAGCAATCAAATAAAGAATAATTTGTTGCCCTGTCTGACATTCAAAATTTACCTTTCTTTGCTTAATGATCAATTTTGCACTGATCTGTGTAACTGAATGCACTGGATGTTTACCATGCCTGGAGATAAAGGGACAACAAAATGGTTCTCTCAAGAGCATTATACATTATTAGACATTCTTTCTCACAGAAAAAAAAACCTCTAATAATTTTTGTTATGATTTCATGTAAATGCAGCACTCTTTATCCAAAATTCAGTTTTCTGGCTCTGTGGGTGATAGTACCAAGTCAACCCTGACTGATATAATGGATGACCCAGAATCTGGGGGAAAGGATGACCGTTAGCAAAATATTACAAATTTGGAACATCTGCACATTCCTCCTTCATCAAGAAAATGGGTACCTACTTCCCCACTACAGCATTAAGCAATGAGGACAAAGATCAAGAACTCCCATCCTGACAAATTTAAAGATACAAGGGGTTAGCTTACAGTAATGTTGACAATTGGATAAGTTTAGTTAAGTGCTCAATTTATCTTTATATCAATTAAGAAACAGATTCACTGATCTTCTTAATTGTTATCTATTGATGCAATGAGGAGACAGCTACCTGTTTTCCTGCCAAATAAGAAACATGTAGCTTTCCAAATGTATTCTTTCTTTCAATGCTCTACCCACTTTGTCAGGAACTGAGATGCCTGTTACCACCAATCTGATTACCTACCCAAGTTAGCCCTGGTTAGTATTTGGATGGGGGAATTGCCTTGTAAATCCATGGTTGTTGGGTGGATTAAGAAGACAAAAGAAAAAAGTTGGTAAATTTCTGAGAATGCTGATGGATGTGTCAATGTGTTGAGTCAACATGAAGGCGTCTTTATAATTACATCCACTCTACTCTTCTAAAAACCTTCAAATCTTTCTGCAATGTTTATTCTCAGCAGAGCCAGGGTGGGCAGGCAGGCAGGCAGTAGCACAAAGTTAGTTTATTTATTTAGCGCAGGGGTCCCCAAAATTGGCAACTTTAAGACTTGTGGACTTCAACTCCCAGAATTCTCCAGCCAGCATAGCTGGGAGTTGAAGTCCACAAGTCTTAAAGTTGCCAAGTTTGGGGACCCCTGTTCTAGAGGTTTCTCTGCAGAAATTTGTGCTAAGAGTAGCTCCCTACCTATGTGTGTGTGTCTGTGTGGGTACTAAGTTGTATTCCTCTTCACTCCCAAGACGGCCCGCTGTCCTCCCCAAGAAGGCGAGGGGACAACAGGCGGGGAGGACTTGCAGGCCAATCTGTTCACTGACAGGCTGAGCCCCAGCTGAGGTGAAGGGAAAGACTCGCGAGGCCCAAAGCTGCCATGCAGAGATTGGAAAGAGTAGGAGCCACCTTCGCCTCTGCTGGTAGTGGCAGCGCAGAGCCCGTCGCCAGGGTAACAAGCAGCTACCGAGGCCACAGCAGGGCAAAAAGGACTCTCCGAATGTGAAAGCCTTTAGGCGAGGACGAGCACTGCTGCAGCTGATGTCTGGGATCATTCCCCCCCCCGCTTAGTCCAACCACGGGGTCATTTTTACCGGCCCACGTATTAACTCTACCCGTGTGGTTATTAGTCAAGCGTTTTTAAAAATGTCAATTTTTCCCTGTGGTTTTGACTGCTGGCAAAATCTACTCTGAATATTTGCTGCTGTTCTTCTGAGTCCTACTGTTGGGATTTGTGGGGAAGAGGGGGAGGTGTGGTTCTTGCTCGTTGCCTTTGGGCCAGGTTCTTTATAGCTGGATTCAGGTACAGCCAAGCACAGCCTTGCTTAAATATAGTTTAGCTGCTCCAGACAAGCCATTCTCCCCCTTGCCCTGCCCGAACATACAGCTGCCGTGCCAGCCTCTTGCCTGCCCCGCTCCCTTGCACCCGGGGGCAGCAGGGACAAGCCGTGAGCTCACCTGCAGGGGAGCAGCTCCAGATGTCTCCTGAAGCTGCCACCATTGGAGCCGCGACGGGCGAGAGGCGGGCGCGGCGGCTGTATGTTCAGGCAGGGCGAAGGGGGAATGGCACCGGCCCCACTCAACCGCACCAGCAAAGAAGTGCGGAGGTTCCAGCCATCTGCCCCACAAGTGAAGCAGGCAGCATGAAGGAGACCACTCGGCAGCAGCAGGTTCAGCTTTAACAGAGTTGGAAGGGACCTTGCAGGTCATCTAGTCCAACCCCCTGCCCAAGCAGGAGACCCTACATCTGCCTCTATGTAGGATTGAACTCACAACCTCCTGATTGTGAGGCAAGAGCTCCACCTCTAGGGGCGCCAGGGGGGTGGGACCCCCTTCCTTCGCCTGCCCTCCCCTTGACTGCCCTCCATGCACAAAGACGAACTGCTGCCTGCCCTGAATGCCTCGCTGCTGTCTGCCCTGAACACCTCGCCGCTCCTGCACTAACGCCCTGGCCCCACTCAACTTCTTTGCTGGTCCCAGAGCCAAAGCCAGGAAGGCAAGAGGGGCAGCATTGGCAGCAACGGTGCTCCAGGATGGCACATGACAAGGGACGTGCGATGGCCAGGTCGGGACGTCTGCCCTCCCAGTCCCAGAGCACTTTCTTCCTTCTCCCGCTGCCAAGAAGAGAGAAAGAGAGAGAGAGAGAGAGAGAAAGAGAGAGAGAGAGAGAGAGAGAGAGAGAGAGAAAGAGAAAGAGAAAGAGAGAGAGAGAAAGAGAGAGAGAAAGAAAGAAAGAAAGAAAGAAAGAAAGAAAGAAAGAAAGAAAGAAAGAAAGAGGAAGGGAGAGAGAGACAAGAAAGAAAGAAAGAAAGAAAGAAAGAAAGAAAGAAAGAAAGAAAGAAAGAAAGAGGAAGGGAGAGAGAGACAAGAAAGAAAGAAAGCCAGACAGAAAGAAAGCCAGCCAGACAGACAGAAAGAAAGAAAGAAAGAAAGAAAGAAAGAAAGAAAGAAAGAAAGACAGAAAGACAGAAAGGAAAGGAAAGAAAAGGAAAGGAAAGGAAGAAAGGAAGGAAGAACGAAAAAGAAAGAAGGAAAGAAGAAAGAAAGAAAGAAAGAAAGAAAGAAAGAAAGAAAAAGAAAGAAAGAAAGAAAAACTTATGACCACAATTGAGCCCAAAATTTTGGTTGCTAAGCAAGAGCATTGTTAAGTGAGAAAGAAAGAAAGAAAGAAAGAAAGAGGAAGGGAGAGAGAGACAAGAAAGAAAGAAAGCCAGACAGAAAGACAGACAGACAGACGGACAGAAAGAAAGAAAGAAAGAAAGAAAGAAAGAAAGAAAGAAAGAAAGAAAGAAAGAAAGAAAGGAAAGGAAAGGAAAGAAGGAAAGGAAAGGAAAGGAAGAAAGGAAGAAAGAAAAAGAAAGAAGGAAAGAAGAAAGAAAGAAAGAAAGAAAGAAAGAAAGAAAGAAAGAAAGAAAAAGAAAGAAAGAAAGAAAAACTTATGACCACAATTGAGCCCAAAATTTTGGTTGCTAAGCAAGAGCATTGTTAAGTGAGTTTCACCACATTTTACAAGTTGGCCATGCCCACCTGGTCACCCGACCACCAAGCCACACCCACCCAAAGCCACACCCACATGACCTCCAAGCCACACCCACAAAATAAGCCACACCCACAGAACCGGTAGTAAAAAAATTAGAGCCCACCCCTGCTCACTAGGTATCTATGGTACATCAATACGGTCATCATTCTCCATGCCTAGTGTAGAAATGGACCTACTCTAGAAATAAAATAGTAAAATGAAGATGCAAATGAGATATTTTACATAATTGGCAGCAAAAGCGCAAAGGATTTTGTTGGCAGCTGAAGCACAGTTACACAGGTAGTCCTCGACTTAACAACCATTCATTGAGCTACTGTATGAAGTTACAACAGCATTGAAAAAGGTGACTTACAACTGGTCCTTGTACTTACAACCATCACAGCATCTCCATAGTCATATGGTCAGAATTTGGGTGTTTGGCAACCAGCATGAATTTACAATTATTGCAGCATCTCAGGATCCTGTGATCACCATTTGTGAATTTCCCAGCTGTCTTTCAACAAGCAATGAGGGAGGCCGGATTTGCTTAATGACCATGTGATTCAACATAACAATTGCAGTGATTCACTTAAGAAATGTGGTAAAAAAAGGATCATAAAACCAAGTGCAATTCACTTAACAACTGTCTTGCTTAGTAAGAAAAATCCTGGTCCCAGTTGTGGTCGAGGGTTACCTATGACCTGTATTTCAGTGAAATAAATATATTTAAGGGAAAAGTAGTTTTGGATAATGCTGTCATATTAGGATTATGACTATGATAATGATCTATCACTATTGTTGTATATATGCTGAGAGTTTATGCACCGGAGACAAATTCCTTGTGTGTCTAATCACACTTGGCCAATAAAGAATTCTAATTCCAATTCCAATTCCAATTCCAATTCCAATTCCAATTCCAATTCCAATTCCAATTCCAATTTTAATTAATTCTAATTTTTCTCCTATTCCAATTCCTTTGCTTCAGGACCTCTGGAAACACGCCACTGAATTCTCTTCTCCCTTCTTCACTTTTGCTTTCAAATCTCCTGTGGTTAGGAATCGCTCCTGTTAAGCCATGGTATGAACTGGCAGGCTATAAGTAGCATTAGATGTAGGTAAGACCGATTCGCAATATATATTACTATATTACTTATTTTTTTATTCTTAAAAAAAGAATAAAGCTTTTGTTTCTTTAAAGCGTAAAGAAAGAAAGCTTTTGTTCTTTAATGATCATTGTTAGCAAATGGTAGGAAAGGAGAGATTGTGATTGTGATTGATTCAGTTATCTTTTGAGAAGTCAAGTGTATAAAAGAGAGAGAGAGAGAGAAACAAGATTAGGAGCTTTCTACATCCTGGAAACCAAATGCTGCAAGAATGTTCACTGCTCTAGTAATAGAACAGAATATTCTTTATTGGCCAAGTGTGATTGGACACACAAGGAATTTGTCTCTGGTGCATTAGCTCTCAGTGTACATACAAACAACAAAGTGATCATTATAGATACCAACTGGAGAAGATAATAGGAAAGATGAGAAAGATAATAGTAATCCAGCCCTACTACATGGGTAAATACCCTTAGACATAAGACAGTTCTGTGGTAATTAGGCGTTCTGCAGAGTGATGGCATGAGGGGGAAAAATCTGTCCCCGTGTTTAGTTATTTTGGCATGCAGCATCCTGTGCGAAGGAGATGAAACAGTTTATATCCAGGATCTAAAGAATCTGTAGATATTTTCTCTGGCCTGTGCTGTATGCAGGTCCTTCAATGGAAGGGAGACTGGTTGCAAATGTCACACCAAGAAAGTGGTTGCATAAAAAAGTAAGTGAATAAAAAATATTAGATGCTTCAGCTGCGCATTGGACTGTTCCATGAAGACAGTTCCACATCACTTCTTTCCCCAATATGGATGCTGTCTCTATGCTGCTACAGTCTCCCAAAGATGTCTGTCATGAGTGTACATCACAAAGAAGGAGATCTATGGAAACTGTACATGTTTTTCTTGCCATATGAAGATACACACAGAATAACAGAATTGGAAGAGACCTTGGAGGTCTTCTAGTCCAACCCCCTGCTTAGGAAGGAAACCCTATACCCTTTCAGACAAATGGTCGTCCAACATCTTCTTAAAAACTTCCAGAGTTGGAGCATTTACAATTTCTGGAGGCAAGTTGTTTCACTGATTAATTGTTCTGACTGTCAGGAAATTTCTCCTTAGTTCTAGGTTGCTTCTCTCCTTGATTAGTTTCCATCCATTGCTTTTTGTGCTGCCTTCAGGTGCTTTGAAGAATAGCTTAACCCCTCTTCTTTGTGGCAGTCCCTTAGATATTAGAACACTTTCATGTTACCCGTAGTCTTCCTTTTCATTAAACTAGATATACTCAATTCCAGCAACCATTCTTTATATGTTTTAGCCTCCAGTCCTTCTTTGTTGCTCTTCTCTGCACTCTTTCTAGAGTTTCAACATATTTTTTACATCATGGCGACCAAAACTGAATGCCAAATTCCAAGTATACCTTGGAATCCAATGCCTTACCAAGGCATTATAAAGTGCTATTAACACTTCACATGATCTTGATTCGATCTCTCTTGTCCATTGTTATTAATATTACAGGTAATACTCTCCTAACATTCTAAGAATACAACACCATGTTGAATTTCAGGGTTGGATAAATGTTGTTGGCTCAGTTAAAATTACTTTTTAAGTGTGTCTTCTGCACTTCTCTCCTTAATTGGATTTTGCAACCTGACATGAACTTATGTGCAATTCCCCTGCCAGCCTCTTCAACTATTTCTGTCTGCTATATTGGGATTATCTATTCTGGTGATGAAATCCTGTTTTGCTTCACTGAATATTCTATTTTCTGTCTACATCTATTGACAATATGAATTACAATTTATGATTAATCTATTCACTGTTTTCAATGGTGCTCTGAGTTATTTGGTGTTTTGTAGCACATATTGGTCTTCAGGTTTCTGGTGGTTTAATACTTGCACATTTCCCCCTTCATAATGTTTATCCCCAATATTCCCATCATAATGTAAAATTATTTTCATAGAATTTATTTTAGAGGAGGGAAATCCTGCTGCTTGATTATTAAAATATCCCCTCTCATATGAGGGGAACAGCAGTTACGTAGGACACTAGCATCTGAAAGTAGCTTGTACTAATTACTTGACTGAATATTGGTGTAGCTAGAAATGTTATTAGCATTTGTGTGTGCAAGGTTTAAAGATTCTTACACTGCCAATCTGTGTTAAAGGGTTACATGTCTACAACGGTTCAATGGTTTAATAATCTGATAGTAAGATCCAGTCACAATCAACCTTATATTTCTATTTATGACTGAGAATCTCTACAGACTTTTAACCTTATATTCACTTTCCTTGAAGACTAACTTCAAAGTAGACACATGTGTAAGACTGTTCCATTAGTTACATTGCCTTCAGCGGAAATATGTGTGTCTGGAAATTATTTTAAAATGTACAGATAAATGTTTAGACTTGGATTTTGCATTTTTATTCACCTACTGAGTCCTTCTCTTGCTATTTGATGGTATTAAAGGTATTATCGCAAGCTGCAAGCTGTCCCAAGTAAAGCTGCCATTTGAATAGAATAAAATAGAATTCTTTATTGGTCAAGTGTGATTGGACACACAAGGAATTTGTCTTGGTGCATATGCTCTCAGTGTACATAAAAGAAAGGATACATTTGTCAAGAATGTATAAGGTATAACACTTAATGATAGTCATAGGGTACAATAAGCAATCAAATCACATTAGGAAACAGTCAATATAAATCGTAAGGATATAAGCAACAAAGTTACAGTCATGCGGTCATAAGTGGGAGGAGATGAGTGATAGGAACGATGAGATGATTAATAGTAGTTCAGTCTTTGTAAATAGTTTGACAGTTATTTGTTTAGCAGAGTGATGGCGTTCGGGAAAAAACTGTTCTTGTGTCTAGTTGCTCTGGTGTGCAGTGCTCTAAAGCGTCATTTTGAGGGTAGAAGTTGAAACAATTTATGTCCAGGATGTGAGGGGTCTGTAGATATTTTCACAGCCCTCTTTTTGACTCGTGCAGTATACAGGTCCTCAATGGAAGGCAGGTTGGTAGTAATTGTTTTTTCTGCAGTTTTAATTATTCTCTGAAGTCTGTGTTTGTCTTGTTGGGTTGCAGAACCAAACCAGACAGTTATAGAGGTGCAGATGACAGATTCAATTGCAATTGACTGGCAGTGATTTTGTCAATGCTGATGGTGTTGCAGCAGTGATCCAGATGTTCTAGGATTATGTTTGAAACAGGAAAACACAATAGTATGTTTTCCTAGCCCTATGCAATGTGACATTCTTTGTCCTTTGTTTCACTAAAGCTATCCACCCAGTGCCTGATCCACCCAGTGCCTGATGCCATCTAATAAGTAGCATACTGGAATGGGGTATACATTCTCTGCAAAATTGCTTCCATAAGTGAGTTTTTCCAAGAAGAAATTCTGACATTCAGGTCAGGATGATAATTTGAGAGGGAAATGAAATAGAAAGCAAGAAACAGAAACAGCCACAATGTGGTTTTCAGATTGACTAGATAAAAGGGAGTGTGGAGAAGCTACACATCATCTGAACGTTAAATAATAGCATAAAGTTTTGCTGGTCATAAGACTGTGCCAATTTTTTAAGCTATGTGAATTTATAGGTTTCTAACCCACCAAGTGTCATCCTTTGTTCATAACTAATAACCCAGTCAATTGGATAATAATTACTTTGAAACTTCCTTAATGGGAGAAACTAAACTCAATTGATTTATATATGCAGTTTTGTAGATTTTGAACTGAGCAAATGCTAGTGTCTGGAGCATGAATAATTCCACTTATTTTAAATTCTTAAACACTGCATAATAATATCTCCTTGTTGCTCTGAAAGCAGTAATAAAATATAGAGGGTGAAGCAATTGTTCCTGACGCCAAATATATTCTGGAAAGATAAAAATAATCAAACTAGAACAACAATATATCCTAAAGAATGCAGTGGCTTTGAGTGCATTGTTCAAAACCATTCTTATTCATTTTGTGAAAGATTATTATATTTAATTCATCTGGGATCTTTCATTAAGAGAAAAACACTCACAGGCACTTAGCTTAAGTTTTTAAAAGGTCACAGATTCAAGAACACTTCAGAATTCTAAATTATGGGATGCCTCTTATCAGAAGAATAAGTTAAACATTTTTCCTGTATATAAAAAAAGAGGTGGATATTAATTTTGAAGACTGGTTACTTGAGAAGTTCAGAAAGAATAGCTTAAAAACAAAATTTGAATGTGTGAGGGCCTAAGAGCAGCCTTCCCTCAGGCAACTCTGTCATAGTGTGGTCAGGCAGATACTTATAAGAACACCACAAAAGACAGGAGAGAAGAAGGTATTTTCTCCCTTTTTGTGTTCAACACAAAAGGAGAATATTGCCGCTAACAAAATGAGGCTGACTTGTAGGAATTAGCCCAAGAGATCACGAATGAGCACCATAACTTAATCAAATTCCTTTTCAAAACCATCCAAGATCATGAACATTAATACATTTTGATAGCAAATGTAATTAGCAAATTTTTATTCATACTTCAGTTATTCATTGTTTGAAGAAGGATGTGCTTAAAAAAGTGTTTTTTTACGCTTGCCTGAATGTCCTTCCATTCGCTTCATTTCACCATTCAGTTTCACCTGCATTCCATTATCTATCCAATAGATAATATTGTCTGCGTTTTTTAAAATACCTTATCTACACAACACATAATTTCACCTGTCATGCCCCTTCTTGATTTCCCTTTTATAAGCTAAAAAGCCCTCAGAGATTCTAATACTTATTTGTTGTCTTGTTATTTATACCCACACCTTTCTTATTTTTTGTAGCTCACGAGGCAGCAAAACAAAATTTAAAACAAAAACAGAATAATAAATGATGTATTGTAATAAAGAATAGATTTTCCCCTTTACTAACAACATTACTAACTATATATAATAAAGTTGCTTCAAGCCCTTGATTATTTGGCTTGCCATTTTCTATACTTTTTAAAATTCTAAAATACCCCTGTTGAGTTCTGGAAACCTAAATTGTGCTCAATCTAAATAGATTTATCTATTTCCCAATTAACTCTAACATGAAATTTGTGGTTTTTATTTATTACCGGTATCTACTCACTTGTATCAATACTTTTGATAAACTATAACCACAATCAAACCCTCGATCCTTGTCTTGGTCATGCCAGCTGAGACCCACTACCAACTACATTTAGAATGTTGTCCATAGTCCCATTTATCAAACTTTACAAAGAATATTGTGCAGGTAGAAAAGTTTCTACCCAGCAAATGAGTAGTAAAGTTAAGTAGCTTTCTTATAAAAAAGACTACAGTACATTTTAACATTAATGCAGTAGTTAGGGAAAACAATACGGTTATATAAAATCTTTCATTACATAAACAAAGTGGATAGATAATATTTGAATCCTGTGTTGTACATTAAAATTAAAGGTAAACAAATTCAGAACATTGAAAGGGTTTTTTTAATGCAACACAAAGTTAAATTACTATAGTTATTAATCTTGAAATCTGTATATCAAGTAGCATATCACAAATACCACTTGTTAGGGAATGACAATAAGAAACAATTATTTCCAGTTTGGAAGCCTTTGAGATAAATTTGGCTGGCCTCAGTGTGACCACTTTAATAAAGCGAGAGTTAAAGTTATTTTAGAAGAACTAAGCCTTACATCTCTTTCAAAAATTCATCTAAGAAATACATTGAATTAGCTTCAGTAAAGACCAATCCCATACTTTCAGGGCAATCAAAAACATGGGATAAATCCATCAGAGAAGATTATTCTTGATGGAATTTTGAGCAACATGTCCAATTTGAAAGAGTGTTCATGTTAAATAAAGTACGGTTAAGAAGGAAGGCAGGGCCTTATAAACAACGACCAGTCATGATTTATTCACATTTCTTTGCTTAACTGTATTCCATAAATATTTATTATAATTTTCTTTGTGTGACAGTGACATGTACAGGAATGATGGTTAAGGGATGAAATATGTGTAATTTGAAGTTGAATAAGTTATTTGTTATTTAAGTAAATTTGTTAATCACAGGTATCCAGTATAAACTATGATGTCATGAAAATGACAAAAATGTATATAGTGATGTCACAACACAATCCCTGGCCATTTTATGCTTGTGTTGCAACATGGCACATAATTTACATGGTTTGCATCAAAATTTCATCAGTTTTCCACTCCTGCAGGCACCCAGGCTGTGAATAACAACTATACTGCAATAAGCAAAAAGTCATGGACTTGGAATTCAATATTAAGATACACTACTTTCTCTTTGCACAAGTCATCTGGCCATTTTGTAACTTGATTGCCCTAGAAACAACCTGTAGTAAAAGTATTATGTTGTTTAATCATATGGTAAGGACTTTCTACACATACAAAAAAAAGTGGGCATATAAAATTGTTTCATACAGAAGTAGCATTTGAAAACTCAGTGTGCAATTTTTTTTCCATTTAAAGTATTTATCTATGGTGCTCTTTTGGTATTTGTTGTCAGTCCAATAAATCAAACTCTGTCTAAAAGGTAGATTTTGGTGCAGTAGCCATGTGGTGAGCAAAAATATCATAAGTCTTGCTGAGGCTTAAAAGCTAATAATTTATCCTAGCATGAGCTTTTGTGGATAAGAGCCCATTTTGTTATGAAGCAGGGGACAGTTATTTGCATTTTCATTCTACTTTCACTGATACACATATAGATATACAGTATATGATTGCCAATTAAAGTAAATATGCCATTCTTCTGATATTGTAGCCCTGTTCTTCAAAGGTTTATGTCTGAATTGTTTAATCTTTAAGGTGTTCTTTCTGATGTCCAATGGTTATGGCATTTTCAATAAAAGGAAAAGTATCAGCAGAAGAATAGAAGCTATATATTTAAATAAAGGCTAATGAATAGCAATAGCACTTTACTTATATACCGCTTCATAGTGCTTTACAGCACTCTCTAAGCGGTTTACAGAGTTCAGCATATTGCCCCCAACAATCTGGGTCCTCATTTTACCCACCTCGGAAGGATGGAAGGCTGAGTCAACCTTGAGCCTAGTGAGATTTGAACAGCTGAACTGCTGAACTAGCAATCAGCTGAAGGTCGCAATGCTGCTTTTAACCACTGCGCTATCTGCGCAGAATCACAAATTGTGGCACGTGTTGAAAAGCTACTGTTTCAGAAATGGCTGACTCTTCAAGTTAGCTGAAGAAACCTACTGTCCATGTTACATAAATAAGTGAGCAGATTAAGATTTGAGGCATTTACACGTTCAGGTATTGCTAGAGAATTAAGAGAATTAGCAAACAATCCTGTGATGAATGTCAGCCTTCTGGAATAGCTATGTTACATCTTTTAACAAAGCTGATTGCAAATATGTTCCCCAAGAACACAGCTGTAGCTGTGTACTTATGGAAATTCAAAATATGCCAGGAAGGATTAAACCATATTCAAACAGGGGGGTTGATGTAGCAAACAAACAAATGCAGATGAAAGCTTCCTTTCATCAAGAATACTTTTTAATCCAGTGGCAGAGCAGAAGTGGAGACAGTTTCGTTCCTTTCAATTTGCTTTGGAGAGTTGGGAGGCTCTTCAGGACACTGGGGAGAGGACTTCAGAAGTAGGAGGATTTGTAAAATGCTGCCCTCACTTTCTATCAATGAAAGTGTACCTGGGGACGCTCTCGTGATAGATCCCTCCCCACAACAAAACAAAAACTGACACTCAAGATTTCACTGTAATGGATTAAGCCTAAGAATTCAGAATGAACGCATTCTATCCAACAGTGTTGTTTGCTATCAAATGACATTCTGGTATAGAGCAAATCCTTCACTTATTTTTTCAAACAAAGCAAAAAGTCACTTGCATGACTATGTTCATATGCTCTCAGAACTCACTCATGGATTTCAGAAAGGTCAGCCTTTCAGTTTAATCAATTAAGAAACTAATATTAATAATCATTAGTTTATTAATAAATGAATTATTAATGTAATAAACTAATCAAGGAGAGAAGCAACCTAGAACTAAGGAGAAATTTCCTGGTAGTGAGAACAATTAATCAGTGGAAGGGCTTGCCTTCAGAAGTTGTGGATTCTCCATCACTGGAGGCTTTTTAGAAGAGATTGGACAACCATTTGTCTGAAATGGTATAGGACTGTGATGGCGAACCTATGGCACGCGTGCCACAGGTGGTACACAGAGCCCTCTCTGTGGGCACATGCGCCATCGCCCCAACTCAGCTCTCTGTGGCGTTTCTTTCGTTAGCTTCTGTTTCCCTGCAAATGATGAAACAGAAGCTCACGAAAGAAAAAGATCTCACCTCTGGCAGAGCTGACAGTGTTGGGATGCCCCAGCTCCCACCAGTCAGCTGGTCTTCGGGTCTCTGCTGCACATGCGCATGTTTGCGCATACGCGCGTGCCTTGCAGTTTGGGCACACTCCCGCAGTTAGGGCACTTGGTGCCTAAAAGGTTCGCCATCACTGGTATAAGTCTCCTGCTTGAGCAGTGATTTGGACTAGAAGACCTCCAATGTCCTTTCCAATTCTGTTATTCAGTCAATAATTCATTTTCTCATTGGCAGCCATTGCCTGTCCATCAAAACAGTTCTCAAATCTTCATTGCTTGAAATCAGACTGTTCTTTTATCCCACCCTGAAAGCACATATGGAATCTCTTGGTTAAAAAAAAAAGAAAAATGGAAGTGTGACATCTGCTTGCTTGCATACAGATCTAAAGTTTCCTCAGAATGCTAGCTTTGCCATTTCTTTATGTGTTTTCACAGCAACGAGTCCTTTGTGCATATCAAATCAGCCTGGCGCTGCAGTTTGCAGTTTTTGAAGACCGGATTAAGAATGCTTTTTAATGTTTTCAAGATCAGATGGTGAAGAAGGTGGAAGAAGAAGGCTGATCATCTTGAAGATGCTGAATAGTTTGTTGTAGTTACAGATTAGGTTCCTATGGGATAATAATATATTACAGTATATTTTATTAACTATAAGACTACTTGTGCAAATGCAATTCAAACAACAAATGAAAAGACGGCAAACAATACAGAGAAAATGGTGAGAGGTAAGTTTAATGTACCGGAAGGCTGCTAGGGGGCCACTCCAGGAGCAGGAAATATGCGAGCCACGATTGGCCGGTCTGTGAGTGGCTGCCGATATAAAAGGGAGCTGTCAAACGGTGACAGCTGAGTTTTCAGTCAGATGTTGTAGTTCACAGTTGTTGTTGGTTACTGGTTTATTAAAGTATGTTAGAACAGCCACGGCGTCTCCTCAGTAATTACACCCATCGACCATTTCAGTATTGCTACATTTCAGTAAGTATGTACTTAGAATAATACATTACTCACATACAGGTTAAAAAATTGAAAAATTGATACACAACTTGATTCAGTGTAAGCTGATAGCTAGAGGCAAATCATTATTTCAATGAAAGGAACTCACAGTTTCAGATCCCCTCCCTTTGGCTGAAGCCAGCTTAGTCAATCATTAGATCTGAGTATTTGTTATAGACACTTTTTGTGTTTCATAATTAACAACCACAAAGTTTTTTGTTGTTACAAAATAGCATGCCTGCTTGCCTTGATTTCTCCATCAGGTCCATGCTGATTTCCATGTTGATTTCCGTTAATAAACACACAAATAAATAACTAGCAAAGATGGCCCCAGATGCTTGCATGCTGTTATCTGTCGCCTAGGCAACAGAGGGGAAACTCAGTCTGAGAGGTGTTAAGTTCTCTCTTTAAATAATACACTGAACATGGAGACCAGTTGCCAAATTGAAGTTCTTTCACAAAACTGATACTCAGCATATAGAACTTCTCTACTGGGGCATGAACAGATAATATTTTAATTATAGGACTGTACATCCCGTATGTGTGGTTTAAAAAATAATAATTTTTTTAACAGAATAGGAGAATAACAGAATAACAGAGTTGGAAGGGACCTTGGAAGTCTTCTAGTCCAACAACCTGCTTAGGCAAGAAGCCCTATACCATTTCAGACAAATGGTTGTCCAATCTCTTCTTAAAAACTTCCAGTGTTGGAGCACCCACAACTTCTGGAGGCAAGTTGTTCCACTGATTAATTGTTCTAGCCATCAGGAAACTTCTCCTTAATTCTAGGTTGGTTCTCTCATTGATTAGTTTGATTCATTATTGAGAGAGAGAGAGAGAGAGAGAGAGAGAGAGAGAGAGAGGGAGGGAGGGAGGGAGGGAGGGAGGGAGGGAGGGAGGGAGGGAGGGAGAGAGAGAGAGAGAGAGAGAGAGAGAGAGAGAGAGAGAGAGAGAGAGAGAGAGAGAGAGAGAGAGAGAGAGAGAGAGAATGGCAAAGAAAGAGGGGCAGTTCTTCCCACAGAGTAAAAGTTTATTCTCTTCTTTATTACTGAAAAAGTCTTGCTGCTTTGCCATGCTATTGATATGTAGCTATTTCACTTTTATTTGTGCTATGATGTCACAGTACTTCAAGAATGTCCTAAACAAAAATATTTGGGTGGAAGATGACAGTGTGAAAGAACCTGTAATAAATAAGGTATTTTTTTTAAAAAAATTGAAGCACACACACAATATGACCTATCTAAGCAAGTTGTTTCTAGAATTTCTATTCCCTGATCCTTTTCAACTTACCTTGCAATGCACTCAATTTAGATCCTGGTTATTTTGCTTATGAGGATCAATTCATAATCAAAATCAATTCCCCTTTCCCTTCCTGACCAATAGTTAAGAACAGAGAATTATCAACCATTCAGTGCTTATTTGCTACCATTCCAATGATGCGAGTATCTGAATGTGTCATTCTATCCCCTCAGATTCTACCCAGTCATCCCTAAATAAGTAGTTATTTCTCTTTCTTAACAAAAATAAAATAAACATCTTTCCCCCCCTTTTCAACATTTCATTTTCATTTCTTGGATAGCTCATCTGCCCGATGATGATGATGATGATGATGATGATGATGATGATGATGATAATAATAATAATAATAATAATAATAATAATAATAATAATAATAATAATAACAACAACAACAACAACAACAACAACAACATGAAAAACATTGAAGCAAAAT
The DNA here is from genome assembly GCA_023053685.1 of Diadophis punctatus similis. Classification (NCBI taxonomy): domain Eukaryota; kingdom Metazoa; phylum Chordata; class Lepidosauria; order Squamata; family Dipsadidae; genus Diadophis; species Diadophis punctatus. Next base: position 90,983,008 of record JALIGW010000001.1, on the reverse strand, counting down.
GTGATGACAACTTACATGGGCATGGCTTAAGATGGGAACCATCAAGAAAGAAACAGAAGGTTTAATACTCGCTGCTCAAGAACAAGCACTACAAACTAATGCCATGAAAGCTAAGATACAAAAATCCACTGACAATCCAAACTGACGACTATGCAACGACAAAGCCGAAACTGTTTCATATTTAATATGTGAATGCAGCAAAATTGCACAAACTGATTACAAAGCTAGACACGACCGAGTTGCTAAATTAATCCACTGGTCATTATGTAAAAAAAAATGACTTACCTGTATCCAAAAAGTCATGGGAGCACAAAGTGGAAAAAGTTACCGGAAATGAGAAGGTGAAGATCTTGTGGGACTTTTGAATACAGATGGATCATCATTTGGAACACAACACGCCAGACATAATGGTTGTCGAGGGCTGAAGAGTACAGTTTATTGGTATCACTGTACCAGGAGATGCCAGTCGAAGAAAAAGAACTGGAAAAATTATGAAATATCATGACCTGGCCATTGAAACTACATGGCTATGGATGAAACATGTAACCGTGATACCCATTGTCATCCAGGCACTTGGTACCATGACCAAGAATTTCACAAAACACATCAAGAAATTGCAGCTTCCTGCAATAACTCCAGCAGAACTGCAAAAAACTGCACTACTCGGAACATCATATATTTTAAGAAGATACTTGGTTGATACCTAGGACGCTGGCAGCAACCCATAACAACCATTAGGTATTTGTAACACTGTTTTAAATGTTCAGTTGACTGAGTTTCATGTTTAATGAATAAAAGAGATAATACTAATGATGATGATGATGATGATGATGATGATGATGATGATGATGATGATGATGAAGAATCAGCAAAAATATCTGTACATTTTTGAAAACAAATATGCAAAAATGGAAAACAGTCCTAACAGCTAATGGGGAGAACATTGGTGAAGTCAACATCAGACGAGAAACCTTCCAGGGGGACTCACTTTCACCACTACTGCTCAACATCGCATTAATTCCACTGACAATAATCCTACGAAACACAAAACTGGGATACCAAATCTCAAGCCAACATGGCAAGATAAACCATCTACTCTACATGGATGACTTAAAAAGGTATGCAAAAAGCCCCACTGAACTTAAATCAATACTCAACACAGTTCAACTGTTCAGCAGTGACATCAAAATGAACTTTGGACTTGAAAAATGTGCTATATTATCCATGCAGCGAGGGAAAATGGAAAAAAATTAGAAGGAACAGAACTGGGAAATGGAAGCATAATGAAAGCATTAGCAAAGGATGACGGTTACAAATACCTAGGCATATTAGAAGCAGATAACATCTGGAATGGAAAAGTCAAAGAGTCAACACAAAAGGAATACATCAGGAGGGTCGCAAAATATTAAAATCAAAGCTGAATGCTGGAAACATAATTAAAGCCATTAATACACGGGTAGTTCCAGTGATACGCTACTCAGCTAAAATCATCAACTGGACTTTGGCTGAACTGGAAAACTTGGACCGGAAAACGCGCAAACTTTTGAATACCGTATTTTTCGGAGTATAAGACGCACCTTTTTCCTCCCTAAAAGTGGCTGAAAATTCAGGTGCGTCTTATACTTCGAATGTAGCTTTTCCCCCCAGCCCTAACTAGGTGCTAACAGATCTTCCCAGCTCTTACCTTGCAGGCTTTTTCATTGTTACTCTCTCCAAAGAATGTTTTTCCAGCCCTAAGTCTTTGCAGGTTTTTTTTTCATTGCTCTACTTGCTCCAAAGAAGTTGTTTTCTAGCCCTAACCAGGTGCTAACGATCTTCCCAGCTCTTACCGGCTTGCAGGCTCTTTCATTGTTACTCTCTCAGAAGAATGTTTTCCAGCCCTAAGTCTTTGCAGGGTTTTTTTTCATTGCTCTACTTGCTCCAAAGAAGTTGTTTTCTAGCCCTAACCAGGTGCTAACGATCTTCCCAGCTCTTACTGGCTTGCAGGCTCTTTCATTGTTATTCTCTCAGAAGGTTTTTAAAGTCCTAACCAGGAGATAAAATAATGTGCTGCAGCTGCTCCGAATAAGTTTTTTTCTTAGCCCTAACCAGGTGCTAACGATCTTCCCAGCTCTTACTGGCTTGCAGGCTCTTTCATTGTTACTCTCAGAAGAAGGTTTTTTTAAGTCCTAACCAGGAGATAAAATAATGTGCTGAAGCTGACCAGACTAAGGATGCTAGCCAGATGAATACCTGGTAGGCAGATTGTTTTCCCCTATTTTCCTCCCCAAAAACTAAGGTGCGTCTTATACTCCGGTGCGTCTTATACTCCGAAAAATGCGGTATGTACCACGCTTTACATCCACGAAGTGACATCGACAGGTTGTACCTGCCAAGAAAAATAGGAGGCAGAGGGCTATTACAAATACATCAAACTGTAGAAGAAGAAAAACGAAGTTTGAATGATTATGTGAATCAAAGTACAGAAAAATTGCTGCAGGCTGTGAAAACAGATAACATTATAAAAACAACAGAAACAAAGGCAGAATATAAGGAAAAACAGCTGAATGACAGATTAAATAGATGAAAAACCAAAGCTTTGCATGGACAACACTTGAAAAACATTGAAGGAAAATGTGATGACAACCTTACATGAGCATGGCTTAAAATGGGAACCATTAAGAAAGGAACGGAAGGTTTAATACTCACTGCTCAAGAACAAGCACTACAAACTAATGCCATGAAAGCGAAGATACAAAAATCCACTGACAATCCAAATTGCCGACTTTGCAACGAGAAAGTTGAAACTGTTTCACACTTAATATGTGAGTGCAGCAAAATCACACAAACTGATTAGAAAGTTAGACATGATCGAGTTGCTAAATTAGTCCACTGGTCATTATGTAAAAAATATGACATACCTGTATCCGAAAAGTCATGGGAGCACAAAGTGGAAAAAGTTACTGAAAATGAGACTGTGAAGATCTTGTGGGACTTTCGAATACAGATGGATCGTCATTTGGAACACAAACCACCAGATATCACGGTTGTGGAGGGCCGAAGAGTACAGTTTATTGATATCGCTGTACCAGGAGATGCCAGAGTCGAAGAAAAAGAACTGGAAAAAATTACGAAATATCGCGACCTGGCCATTAAAACTACACGGCTATGGATAAAACATGTAACAGTGATACCCATTGTCATCGGGGCACTTGGTACCATGTTCAAGAATTTCACAAAACACATCAAGAAATTGCAGCTTCCTGCAATAACACCAGCGGAACTGCAAAAAACTGCACTACTCGGAACATCATATATTTTAAGAAGATACTTGGTTGATACCTAGGACACTGGCAGCAACCCATATCAACCATTAGCACCAGTCAGTGGTATTTGTGACACTTTTTTAAATGTTCAGTTGACTGAGTTTCATGTTTAATTAAATAATAATAATAATAATAATAATAATAATAATAATAATAATAATAATAATAATAATAATAATAATAATAATAATAATAATAATAATGCTTACTTTTACTTTTTTTTTTCAAAAATCGAGTAAAAAAAGTAAAGAACTGGACGTCACCTGGAAATAACCAATTACATGGTTTCTGGCTCAAATATCTGACCAGTTTGCATGCAATATTGGCCAAGCAACTGAACGAAATGCTACAAAATGGTCAAATTGATGAATGGTTGACAACTGGAAAAACATACTTGATTCAGAAAGATGCAACTAAAGGAACAACACCTGGAAACTACAGACCAATAACATGCTTGCCAACAACCTTCAAATTACTCACCGGGATAATTGCAGATAACATAATGGATTATTTGGAAACAAATAACATCTTGTCAGTAGAGCAAAAAGGCAACAAAAGAAGGAGCAGGGGCACAAAAGATCAGCTCCTAATTGACAAAATGATACTAGAAAACTGTAAGAACAGAAAAACGAACTTGAATATGGTCTGGATTGATTACAAAAAGGCGTACGACTCACTGCCACACAGCTGGATCATCAAATGCTTAGAAACTATTGGCATCAGCAAAAATATTACATCATTCACTGAAAAAGCGATGAAACAATGGAGAACTGTGTTGGGAGTAGGGAATGAGAACTATGGAATGGTTAATATCAAGAGAGGAATTTTTCAGGGAGATTCACTTTCACCCCTCCTCTTCATCATCGCAATGATCCCACTATCAGTAATCTTAAAAAAAATGAAACTTGGATACCAAATAGCCAAAGACGCTGAAAAAATTTCACATTTATTGTATATGGATGATTTGAAACTGTATGGAAAGTCACAAATAGAAATCCAATCACTGACCAACACAGTCCTAATATTCAGCACAGATATCTCAATGCAGTTTGGCATGGAAAAATGTGCCACTGTATCTATGAAAAGGGGCAAAATCACTACATGTGACGGAATTGAAATGCCCAATGGCCAATTAATTAAATGCAATCAAAATGAAGCCTATAAATATCTGGGCATTCTGCAGTTGGATAATATCAGACATGGAGAAGTGAAAACTATCATCAGAAGAGAGTACACCAACAGAGTTAGGAAAATTTTGAAATCTAAATTAAATGGTGGAAACACCATCAAGGCCATGAATACCTGGGCAATACCAGTCATAAGATACACGGCTGGTATAATTAACTGGACACAAGCTGATTTGGACATTTTGGACCGAAACACCAGAAAACTAATGACAATGCACTACAGTTTACATCCACGTAGTGACACTGATAGACTTTACCTGCCCAGAAAATCAGGTGGCAGAGGACTACTACAAGTAAAGCAAACAGTTGAAGAAGAAAAGCATGCATTGGCGGATTATTTAAAAGAAAGTCAAGAACATCTATTAATTGAAGTAAAGAACAAAAATCTACTGAAGGTCCAACAGACGAAACAAGAATACAGAAAAAATGTGATAAAATCAAGAATGGAGAGTTGGCAAAATAAAGCATTACATGGCCAATTTCTGGAAAAAATAAAAGACAAAGTGGACAGTGAAAAAACTTGGTTATGGTTAACATCTGGTACTTTAAAGAAAGAAACAGAATCATTGATCCTGGCCGCACAAGAACAGGCAATTCGTACAAATGCCATAAAGGCCAAAATTGATAAATCTTCAAATGATGCTAAATGCAGATTATGCAAGGAAGCTGATGAAACTGTAGCCCATGTGCTCAGCTGCTGCAAGAAAATTGCGCAGACTGATTACAAATTACGACACAACTCTCTTGCACAAATGATCCACTGGAATTTATGCAAAAATTATAACATCCATACTGCTACAAACTGGTGGGAACACAAGCCTGAAAAAGTCACTGAAAATCAGATGGTCAAGATCTTGTGTGATTTTCGTATACAAACAGACAAGGTACTGGCGCATAATACACCAGACATCACGCTGGTCGAGAACAACAAGGTGACTATAATTGACATTGCAATACCAGGAGATAGCAAGGTCGATGAAAAGGAACACGAAAAAATCGCAAAATACCAGGACTTAAAAGTCGAAATCCAACGATTATGGCACAAACCAGCAGTGGTAATTCCAGTAGTGATTGGAACACTGGGTGCTATCCCAAAAGCACTGGAATTACATTTAAAACAGCTCAAAATTGACAAAATCACCATCAGTCAAATGCAGAAAGCCGCACTGCTCGGTTCCGCACATATACTTCGAAAATACATTACAACTTCCTAGGCCCCTGGATGGGGCTCGACTAGTAATCAATGCCAAATCCAGCGAAACAACTGGCCGCTGTGATACAATTGTATAATAATAATGCAACCTGTATCAACCATCAGCACCAGTCAATGATATTTGTGTTACATTTTTAAATTTTCATTCAACCGAGTTTCATGTTTAATGAATAAAAGTATAACAACAACAACAACAACAACAACAACAACAACAACAACAACAACAACAATGTTCAGCAGCGATTTGAGGGAACGTTCAATTGTATGGGAATTACATTCTTTAGTTTCTTGAAAAAGGAACACATTGTAATCCTAAATTTAAAAAAAAACAGGTGTTTGAAATATGGAACTAGAAAAGCTTTAAAGACAAAACATGTAGTTTGGTTTTCATGGCTCAATCTTCCTCACAGAGCTGTTACTGTAATGTGCTAATTTGAAGTTTTAGAAGAAAGGGAGGATATAGACATAATTATAAATAAGTAAAGGAAACTCTATAATAATTATGCTTTTAATACCATCTTACCCATTAGTTACTACATTTCATTCTTTTCCTTGACCACATTTTTTGGGAGAAAAATATATAACATAGATCCCATTATACAGTAAAAATAAAGCTAATAAGCTAATAATAAAGCTAATTTATTTACAATTGTCACAATTTTTTTATTGTATTCTTCCATTCTTCATTCTTTAAGACAGACATTATCCAAGATTTCGGGCATCTCTCAAAAAACAACAGCATGGGCATATTTTGACATACTTGAGCTGCTGTGTTGTCCAAAGGAAATTAAATGCTGTTGTTGCATCTTGATATAGCAAGACTGCCTCGGCATAAATAAATGTTATACATTCCCAGATGGAAACTGTCATCTCCTTTCTTAGTTTTAGTTTTTGGTCTGTGTTTGGCCATGTTCTTTTGGTTATAGCTGGCATATATGTTGTTTGCCAATATGTTGTACAAATAGCCTTCCTGTAAGTTTCTGCATTTATATTTGTACAGACAGGCAAATAACACTATAATTCGGAATGCACAACCAAGGACAACCATGTCTCCCAAAAATCTGTGGATGGGAACACTGGATACATTCAACATTATCAGCAAATTTTAAGTTTAAAGCGAAAATAATTTATGTGACCAGAAACGAATTATAACAACCACATTAAATGAAACTGTAACAGTAAATCAAATGAACTCAAACTCAAAATTTTGCCAATGCATTACCTTATAGTGTATTATTTCTTTCAAAGGTCAAATATAATGCTCAGTCTGGAAAAAGTTGCCAAATGACTTACTTGGGAATAAGACCTTCTGAGCACATTAATAGTTCCTTCAGGGTTAAAATCCAATATGTATAGGATTCTGGTATACTAAGTGAGTTAGTTATGGTTGTCATTTACAATTTCTGATGTATTATCTGTAATATCTGATACATTAGATACCTAGAAATATATTCTCAAAGTATATGTGTTAAAGAAGAATACTGTTATTTTGAGCTACGAGGGTGAGTCAAAATGTAATGCCATTTTCTTCAGGACAGGTATAATTACCAACACAGGAACATGTAGCATACATCAAAATAAAGCTGGTCCTCTGTGGATCACATCCCTACTTCTCAACATAGTCACCGTTTGACTCACCCTTGTACAAGTAGTCCTTGACTTACAACCATTCATTCAGCGACCATTCAAAATTACAATGGCACTGGAAAAAAATGACGAATGACCATTTCTTGCACTTATGACCATTGCAGCATCCCTACAGTCTTGTGAACAAAATGCAGGCACTGGCATCCAGCGTGTATTTATGATGGTTATGTCCTGAGGTCATGTGATCACCATTTGGGACCTTTCCAGGAAGCTTCTGACAAGCAAAGTCAATGGGGCAAGCCAAATTCACTTAACCATGGCATGATTCACTTATCTATTGCAGTGATTTACTTAACAACCATGGCAAAAAAGGTCACAAAATCAAGCATTACTCATTTGGCCTTGCTTAGTAGTGAAAATTGTGGTCGTACCTACCACCTACATATCTGAGGACTACCTGTATATCTTCCGCCTAGAATTTTTATCAGGAGACACCTTATATTTATACTTTTTCTAAGAACATAGTGAACAATCTGGAATCCAGCATTAACTTTAATTAAGTTGAGCAATCTCTGACTGTACTAATAGGAAGCGGAAGACAATAATTTTAATTTTCTTTTCTCCTTTTTGAACTCCAGTTCCATACTATTTTTGGAACAGATTTGTGGGTGGAGAGCAAGGAGGAGAAGCACACAAAGTTGTAGAATTGGGTTAATTGGCAAGTAATCACTTTTTTTTTCCAGGACCACCAGTAGAATTCTTCTTCTGATCCAAAGTTTTTAATATATTGAAAGAGTCCTTGCATTCAAGGAACGCAAGATCTAGACCCTGGCCAACATAAATAAATTGGAACCAAATGTCTCTGTTCAAAAGATAAAGCCATTAAGATGTCTTCATAAAACTTAAGAATTGTAGTCTCAATAGCTAAGAATTATCTTCCAGGTACTTTCATTTTTTTTCTTTAGAAACAATTATTTATAACCTAGTGGTAAATATAGGATTAATGATTTTATAGATTACAAATTTCCCCACTCTCTAATTTCAGACGTGTCTGTCAATTAGTTGCAGTCCTCTCGCTATTCTTCTGGTTTGCTGACTTCTAAACTTCTTTTGTTGGCAGCTTTAGGTACTTAAGTGTGTGAAGTTCATTAAACTCCATGGTATGATCCTCTCCCAGTTCACTTTTTTCCCCTTTTGCAACTTTTATCTAGAAAATAAGGCTTAATTCAACTGACAACTTTTCAGCAAGACAAATGCTTCTTGTGCACCTATGCTGGCAGCCTTGGGATTCTCCAGACATTTCAATTTAGAGATCAGTTTCATATAGAGAAAATATATTACAGAACTGTCTCAGTTCATATACTTTTAGCTACACAAACAGAATTTCCCAATCCCATTTAGTATATCGGTTATTAGCACTGTATACAAGTCATTGAATAGCTTTCCCAATTTGCACAGCATAGCACAAATATGTTAGGCCCCGCAGGGGTAGAGAAAGTTGGCTCTTCTATGACTCATGGACTTCAACTCCCAGAATTTCTGAGCCAATCATGCTAGCTTAGGAATTCTGGGAGTTGAAGTCCACGAGTCATAGAAGAGCCAACTTTGCCTACCCCTGCGTTAGGGCATCTTCTCTTTCACTCTCTATCTTTGCCTTCATCTGGTCACATGAGTGAGATAATCTTAAATTCTTTGTTTCTCTTTTCAGGACACTATCTCAGTGTCCCATGGGAGGGTCAAGATGCGTAAAATCTGTTTTGACAATCTTTCTTTAAAAGGGTGTCAAGTGACTTGCAATGTCTAGGATCAAAGGCAAAAGGGGGGAGAGAGGGCTAAGGCCAAGGAAGCTAGAAAAGCTCATGCGACAAAAAAAATTCTGCTGAGTAAAATGTCACCTGGCACAACACAGGAGATCAAACCCTTCGGGACAAGATTCACCTGTCCATCTGCATTTGAAAGATAAAGGTCATTCTTTTAAAGACAGCAAAGTTCATATTTTGGATCCTTGGTTTGAAAGAGGGGTAAAAGAAGCCATTTACTGTATGTTAACATAGCAGCCCCCTTTCAAAAGAGAAGGAGGGATAAGACAACACCTATCTCCAGTGTGCAACACAGCACTTGCAACAGTGCCAAGAAGATTCCACAACCAATTGTACTCGGAGGGCAAAGATAAATCCCCAAGTGGCCTCAAGAGCTCTCACAGAAAGTGCCAAATGGACCAGATGACTGCAAAGAAATACAATCCTTCCATTCCCCCTCCCCCCACCATCATCTGGTCACAACCTATCCTTCCATCCCCCACCACCTAGGCTCAACTGTCAGTACCTATTCTTCCCTCCCTCCCCAACGCAACTGATGATGTTTCTTGGATGAGAAACAAAATGTTTTGTTCTTCTTCCTCAAGGAAAAAACAGTTTAAAAGAAAAAGCACTTTTGAGACAACTATGACCTTGATGATTGAGAATCCCCACAGATACTGAGAAAAATGTGACTAGAGAGCACTTCAGCAGCTCTTCAGTGGGGAAAGTCTCTGAGATGTCAAATACTAGATGTGGATTTACTTGGATTTAATTCAAAAGTGACTACAAATCTTAGGTAAAGCTAAAAAAAAAACACCCCACAACTCTATTGATTTAGTTCTAAAAAGTGCCTTATTCTGCTACAGAAAACAGAACATTTTAGATTTTCCTGAAAAAAGATGAAGGAAATAGACTTTTCAACATTCTAAAATATTGAAAAATGGAAGTAATCACATTCATTAAAAATGCAGCATGTAAATATGTTAAAATCAGAGGCATCCACAAAGGGTTTTTTTTTAAAAAAAGTCAAGACAAGGGCCATAACCATGTGATTGAAGCCCTCTCCCTTTTTGACCTGTGATGCACGTAAAAAAGAGGCGGGGCTTTAATTGTGCAGTTGTGGGGCACACATCTTAGCTTTTTTCATTGTCTTGAAAATGCCCCTGGCTAAAGTCTTTCTAATGCTAAGCTTGCAAATAACACACATATAAGATTGCCAATTCTATTTTAAATATCCTCTTAGCAGTATCCAAAAACTATTTAAAAGCACCACTCCCAAATCACTACATGCATATAATCACTATATCTGCTGTCCATTGTTTTGCTCTACCCTATGGGTTGAAAACTTGTAAGCCTTTAATAGGTCTATTTAGTTACAAAATCATTGAAGTCTATGATTTAATTCATAGAAATGCTTCTTACTGTGTAAAAGAAAAACCACACAATTATGTATCTGGGCCACATTTAAGGATCAACAATTCCTTTTCTCTATAGGGTTATTTGGACCCACCCAAAATAGAAAATAATAATATATATATATATATTATTTATATTATAAATAATACAGAAAAGTAAATGTTGGTCCTTAAATGTGGTTTGCATATATAATGGTATGGTTTTTCTTTTACAAGAAATGGGCTGGTCACATAACCAGAAGAACTGATGGCAGGCAGTCATGGAATGGATAAAATGCATCCATGAAAGATACCTAAAACCAGATGGATCGACAACATCAGCAAGTATTGAAAGAGGGGTAAAAGAGGCCATATTTGTCAAAATTGAACAGTCCTCTCTCAACAGAGTGGGAAGGATACAACATAATCTATCTCCAGTCTACAACACAGTCATTTCCAAGAAGGCTCCACACCCATTTGCACCACTAGGTGACCCTGATAACACAGATAAACCAGAGGTGGGTTCCTCCCGGTTTGCACCGGTTCTATAGAACCGGTAGCAAACCGCTGGTGATGTCACGGAGACGGTTCTGTTGGTGCCGGTCTGTGGACGCCACCATATTTTTATTTTTATTTTTTGGGGGGGATTTTTTTGGGGAGGGAATTTTTTTGCTGATTTTTTTCTTCTGCGCATGCGCAGAAGCCGAGTTTCCGGCACAGCGCATGCACCACCATCTTGTTTTTGGCTTTTTTTTCTTTTTGGAATTTTTTGGGAATTTTCGGCACTGTGCATGCACGCGTGTGTGAAGTGTGCACGTGGCCACGAGGCACGGCCATGTGGCGCAGGAGGAAGCAAACCGGCGGTGAGGTAAGTTAGAACCTACCCCTAAGATAAACCTCCAGGTGACCTTAACTACTCGCCAAAAGAATGCAAATGACCAGCTGTCTGCAAGGAGTACAAATCCTTCCATTCACCACCATCCAGTCAGAGCTAAAGAAGCTTCTTGGATGAGAAGCAAAACGTCTTCAAAGAAAAACCAGAAAGTCCAGTTGCCCTCTTGAAAAAGCACCCAAAAGCACCCAAAAGAGAGAGATGAGGATTTTTAATTAGTTAGTTTGTTTGTCTTAAGAAAGTAATTTATGAATCAAATTACAGGCACAGTGGAAGCAATTATTATCTGCAAAGTTAGAAAGGTATAGGGCAGGGAGTTTCAAAATTTTTCGGGCTATGGAACAGGTTCAAAATAAATGTTTTCCAAAAGCTTCAATCAGGAGGTTCATTATTATTTTTATTGTTTATTAAATATATATGTCATTCATCTCATGGTTTGAAGTGATACACACACACACACACACACACACACATACACACACACACACACACACACACTTCACAAAACAGTTGCCCCATTATAGTCCTAGAAAGTTCCTCCACATATTTAAATATTAAATGTAGAAAGTTTACCGTAAAAGCTAACTTAACATTTTCAATGTTCAAAAAAAATCAAACATAGATTTCACACTTATTTGGGAAGTTAATATTAAAATAAATGCCCAGGGTTCAATGAGTGAGATGTGGCTTCTTTTCCTTTTAAAAAAAAGTTCACTATCTGGAGTAGTTGATGTTACTTGCAAGCGGAAATTGCCTTTTATGCTTTTCCTATTTCTGTACTTGGTTATTGTTACTACATATAAAGAGAAATTTCTCTCGTAAAATACGTTGTTTCAAATGACACATTTTAATGCTTGACTGGCAATTTGAAGATATTCTTGTAAGAGCTCTATTCAGAAATACATAAGTTCTACTGAAGAAAATGTTGTTGGTAATGTGAAATCAGTCAAAACAATTCTAAGTCTTTAATAGCAATTCAAATGGAGTAGATGCAGCAAAAGGATTTTGGTGGAGGTGGAAAATATTCCCAAATTAGGCCATGCAAATCAGACATGTGTTGTATTACCAAGATTTTGACATATTAATTGAGGGATATTTCATTTGTTAATTAACAATGTAGAGATTTGGAAAGCTTGCAAGCTTGTTTTTAGAAACACATTCTCTTCAAAGTATGAATTAGCTGAACTGCACTCATTTTACTTTGAAGTTTGAATCTAGTTATATGTCTTCCTTGCAGTGAAACATTAACGTCATTCAAATAAATAAACATACCAGACAAGGTTTGCACCCCCATTTTTACATTTAATTTCTGTGCCCCTTCAAATGAGTGGTCCAATAAAAAGATGTACCTCCTCCTGCGGTTCATAGACTCAAACCAATAGAGCTTCATAAATGAGCCATCTCATTTCAATATGCAGATGAAACGTGCTTGTTATGCAGATGCACTCTTTCTTCACATGACATAGAAAAGGTCCAAGGGTTGAGTAGTCTTACTTTTATGAAATTCACAATTTTAACTGTATCATTGAGTACAGTTTTGAAGTCTTGTGGCATTTTGCAGTCCGTGAGAATGAAGGTGTTAGTGGTAATGTTTAATTTGTGGAGCTGTTTTATTTCATGAGCTACGGTACCTGACGTTATTCCAATCATAACTGCTAAACCATTGATACATGTATTACAGCACAACACTTTCACTTTTTTCATAAATGAACTAATCAAATTAAATATTTCTGCTCCTGTGGTTCTGGTAAGAAATCTCTCCTCCTCCACAAAAGACTCGTGTATATAACACACAAACACAATTAAAGGTACTAAATGTGAAATTTGAAGGAACAAACTTGATTTGCTCTGTTTAACTCATTTGATTGGTTCCTATTTACAAAAAGTCGATACATCCTTGACATGCCTTGGAACTGGTTTATCAGACAGTGTTACACAATCGGGGGCCTTTCATGTGAATTTTAAGCATTCAATCAATCATGCATTCTATCATATATTTTCTGTATAGCTTTTTTAGTTTTTCTCAGAGGTGGGTTCCTACCGGTTCTAACGGTTCTTTAGAACCGTTAGTAACTTGGTAATGATGTCACGGAGCCGGTTCTATTGGTGTCTCCGTGGGTGCCGCCATCTTGGATTTGGCTTCTGCGCATGCGCAGAAGCTAATTTTTCCTTCTGCGCATGCGCATAAGCTATTTTTTAATTGTTGTGGGCTCATGTCCCTGAGCAAACCGGCAGCTAAAGGATCCAGAACCCACCCCTGGCTTTTCTCCAATAGCCTACACTTCATCTGCTTTTGCCACGTGAAAGGGCAGATAGTTGTAAGGACATATTAGTTGCTGTTACATAAAAATGTATTAAATGCTGTTTTCTTCTCATTTCTGGATTCTGGACATTTTTGTAAATACTTTTGCCTTTTACATTTCAGACAGGGATGTGTTTATAACCTTTTTAAGGTCATCCTGTCCCTCTTCACTGCATTTAGGACAAAGCGATCAACAAACTGAAATTGGGAAAAATACCTTAGGCATTGAAGAGAGAGGCATCTTCTGTGATTATTCTTGTGCTGTTAAGCAAGTTAGAAACTGCTGCCCGATTTCAAGCTTTCTCTGCTTTCAACGTTTTTGTATTCCAAAACACTGGACCATTTTACCTACCTCAGTTGACCTGTAGAAAATATAGGCTGAATAATGCCCCTAAGATGTTTGGTGGCAGGCAAGAAGTCTAGCTTTGTGTATGTCCAAGTTAGAAAAAGGAAAGATTTCATGGACCACTGACAATTTTGGTAATTTGTTTATTTATAGGATGCATTTGCCACTCATCTCTCCTCGAGGTGACTCTGAACGGCTTACAGTGCTGGTGGAATACAGAGAATGAAAATGTCAGGGTTCCGAGTAATGCACCCATTGAAAGCAGAACTCCGAGGCAGGTAGATTCCTCAAAGAACATGTTTATTGAATACATCATATTGGCACAGCCAGTGAAAACCAACTCTAAGGGTTCCTGCGGTTTTCACCTAATTAAAAGAGTAAAACTTCCCCCCTTCCAAGTGTCATCGGTCACATTGTCCAATGAATATAGCTGGCAGGCTCCTCTCCTCCTTCACCAGCCACCTGTTATGATGACCTTGGTTCCCACAGGAAAACATTTTATTTTGACTGTAAGCTGGGCTATATACAGTACTTCCCCCCACCCTTCCCTCTCTCAGGCTTCGTGGCAACTGTGAGGCAGCACAAGATGACTTCTGCCCGGTTCGTTTTAGAGTTGACAGAAAAGGGTAGAACCAGAGTCAAGGTAGGGAATTGAAGGGATGGCTGGATATGCAAAGAAAGAAAGGGAGATTGTTTTGTTCAAGGTTTTTCTTTTCCTCCTTAGTCCTGCATAGAAACACATGAAGCTCTTGTAGAACACTAAGTTTTCAGGCAACTCAGTGTGAAACCACCAGCATAGAGAAATATAGTGAATTGCACTGATATAAACCACATTTAGTTAGAATTCCTTTTCTTTCCTCTTATCTCCTTCCTCCAATGTCTGTTTTTCTGCACTTGGCTTAATAGTGCTTACTCAAGAAGAAAACATACATAATGTTTATGTATGTGTCATGCATTTATTTTGGTCTTCAATAATATGTGAGAATCAATTCATTTACTGTAAAATAATTCACATTTTTACTAAAATCTGAAACACATCCTGAATTTATCTGCCTTGGTGTATGAAAAAATATAACAATCTGCACTATCCATTGTTCCAGTAAAGGTGAAACCAAGGTCAGTCTATAGTAGCTCATTATTCTGCAAACTAATGTTCCTCTTATATCACCCCATTGGCTTCTTGATGATTCAAACAGATCAGAGATTGCAGTAAGATCACAAGTTTATTATCTTGAAATAATATTCCTCCAGAAAGATGTGTGTGTGTGTGTGTGTGTGTGTGTGTGTGTGTGTGTGTGTGTGTGTGTGTGTGTGTGTGTTAGGTAGTAACAGCGTGTCAAAACAGTCTATAGTAAAATTCCAGTATATAATAAAATCTGAGATGTTTATGTATATTGTACATTGCCACTTTCATCCAAGATGAGAGAGAGAGAGAGAGAGAGAGAGAGAGAGAGAGAGGGAGGGAGGGAGGGAGGGAGGGAGGGAGGGAGGGAGGGAGAGGAAGAGGGAGAGGGAGAGGGAGAGGGAGAGGGAGAGTCTAAAAATGGAAGAATACATACATACCTAAATCTGTCTCCATCTCTTCCTTTGACTCTTATCACTCAAGTATTGTGGGACCTATAATCCAAAATATCTGGAGGTCCTAAAATGGGGAAATATTGCTTAATCTTGGAAATTTTGCACTGAACATCATAATCTTGGTCATCTCCTACAAGCACAAATCGGTCTTGTGATTTGAATGTGTTAAAAAACTGCATTGCAGGAAATCTATTCTTCTTTAAAGATTTTCATCAGACCTGACCACAGCCTGTCTTCCTGATATACAGTATGGCAGTTAATCTAGAGAAAACTGAACACCGGTTGATCAACTGCAGATATTGATCACAAACAAAACATTTTTCAGACTTCCATTTTCTTCACATGGCACTAAGTAATGCGCAAATAAATTTCCTGAACTACCAAGGTTTTTAAGTCATAGTTATACTTTTCTGTAAGTGACTGCCAAACCAATTCAATAGCGTTAAGTGAAGATACCTATAGAAATGCAACTTGACTTTTTCTGAAGTGTATAACTCATGCAGAATCCATGTTCATCCTAGAAATTTGGGTAGGAAGTAGTCTGTAGAGCCGTGCCAACTATGGACTGCACTGTCTGGTCCAGCATAAACAACTTCTCAAATGTTTCTAAAAGTTTCCTAATGACTTGCTTTCCTCCTTTATAGGCAATTTCCTCTTATCAAAGAAGCCCAACCATTATGTTTCTAGACAGGTGTTATTTGTTTTGATAATCTTGCCATTTCTCCTTGCTGTTTTTTTCCTCCTTCATTTGATTTATGGATCAATTTTGCCAATGGTTGAGAAAATCGGCTTTAAGTATTACTGGTGTAGGCTATGAATGTTTGCCTGCCTTTAATTCTGTGATAATTCAGTTCTTCTTGTCAACCTTAGGAGACAAAATATGCTTTAAAGGATTTTGTGCTGCTTGACAGAAACAAGTAAAAAGCATTAAACGTGAAGGCTGGTTCTCAGACTGATAAGAAGTCTAGCAACTGTTTCTAAAACAATCAGCCAAGTGCAGTCTGGCCTTCCTTCACAAAAGAGACAATAGGAAAGGAGCAAAAGGAGCTGAGTGTCTCCATATATATATGGAGTGCCGATATAACTTACAACAGTACATTTAGTGACCAATCAAAGTTGCAACGTCACTGAAAGTTACAACTGTTGCAGCATCCCCATGATCACACGATCAAAATCCAGACGCTTGGCAACTGACTCATATTTATGACGGTTGCAATGTCCTTGGGTCATGTGATCAGCTTTTGTGACCTTCTGACAAGCAAAGTCAATGGGGAAGCCAAATTCACATAACAACTGTCTTACTAATGTAACAACTGTAACGATTCACTTAACAAGTGTGACAAGAAAGGTCGTAAAATGGGGCAAAGGTCACTTAACAAATGTCTCACTTAACAACAACAAAGTTGGGCTCAATTGTGGTCATAAGTTGAGGATTTCCTGTATTTGTTTTGAAAAGCATAGGTGTCATCTGATTCTTTGGAGTATTTGTCTGTATGTTACTTGGTAATTTTTCACAACTTTTCTTTAATGGTGTCAACTAATTACATGATTTGTTGTTGCAAAAAGAGTCTAACATATAAGACTTAATTTATTCCTTTGCTGTTTTGCTGTTTTTTAAAATTTAATATTATGGAAAGAAACTTAACTGCTAATTGCATAAACTCTCATAAGCACAAATGTAATTTCCAACAGCTTGCTAACTCTCTTTTTTTATTACTTTGTTTTGAAGATACCTTTCCTAGAAGACTTCACAAATTGCATAATTTCTTCATAACTAATAATTAGTGAACCTTTGGGTACCACACCTTACAGAATTTATTTATTTATTTTTCCAATTTGTACAGTCGCCCATCTCATAAGAAGTGACCTGGGCAGCATACAGAGAATTAAATAAAACAAAAATTATATAAGTACAAGCATTTTAAAATACAAAATCATAATGATTAAAAATTAAAATATATTAGAAAGTAAAATATGCAAATCACAGGTATGGAGAGAGTGAAATATATCAATAGTGGATCCATCTTAAGATGTTATTGGTTTCCTGGGATCACAAAACCTGGTAACATAACCAGGTTTTGAAGGATTTCCAGAACATTAACAGGGAAGAAGTTAATTGACTTTAGGTAGGAAAATGTTCCATAAGGCATGGCCAACTCACCATGGCCAACTCACTGCGGCCAACTCACCATGGCCAACTCACTGCGGCCAACTCACCATGGCCAACTCACCACGGGACAGTTTGCCTTGGCCAATTCACCATGGAGTAATTTGTTGCAGAACAAGACTTACAGTAATATCAAAGAAATGCTGGAATGTAATAATTAAAGAGGGACAAAATGAAATGTGAATAACAAAAATTAAAATAAGTTTCAAATCATTTTAAATAATTAAATTGAATTGTTGAATTGTTCTGTGGCAAGTTTGTCCTGCAGTGAGTTGGCCGTGTGAGTTGGCCTGTGGTGAATTGACCATGGTGAGTTGACTGTGGTGAGTTAGCAATGGCCAATTGGCAGTGGTGAATCGGCCATGATGAGCTGGCTTCAGCAAGTTGTCCCATTCTGCCTCCTTGGACTCACCAGATATAAGTCCTTGATGAATGGTACTCAAAGCATATCTCCTTTGCCAGATGATTAGAATAGCACTTAAACTTATGTACTGATCCACAGTGTTTTACAACACTCTCTGAATGGTTTACAACATCAGCATATTTCCCCCAACAATCTGGGTCCTCATTTTAACAACCTCAGAAGGAGGGAAGACTGAGTTAGCCTTGAGCTGGTCAGGATTGAACACCTGGAAGTGGGCAGAGTTAGCTTGCAACGCTGTATTTTAATCACTGCGCCACCATGGCTAAGAATGACAAAATAATAATAACAATAACAACAATAACAACAATAACAACAACAAAAACAATAATAAAGAATAAATGAATGAATGAATGAATGAATGAATGAATGAATAAAAGAAATAATAATAATTTTAAGAATATACTTGATTGATACCTAGGATGTTGGCAGCAACATGTATCAACCATTAGCACCAGTCAATGGTATTTATGACACATCTTTAAATGTTCAGTTGACTGAGTTTCATGTTTAATGAATAATAATAATAATAATAATAATAATAATAATAATAATAATAATAATAATAATAATAATAATAATAAGAAGAAGAAGAAGAAGAAGAAGAAGAAGAAGAAGAAGAAGAAGAAGAAGAAGAAGAAGAAGAAAAAGAAGAAGAGACAACAAGTGGTTAAAATAGGGAGTGCCCTATCAAATCCTGCTCCTATCAACAGTGGTGTCCCTCAAGGCAGTGTTCTAGGACCAACACTCTTCATACTCTACATAAACGATCTTTGTGATCATATTATAAGCAACTGCATTCTCTTTGCCGATGATGTTAAACTATTTAACACCACTGACAATGCTACTACCCTTCAAAAAGACCTTGACCATGTAGCAGAATGGTCAAACAACTGGCAACTTCAAATCTCAACCAACAAGTGCTCCGTCCTACACATTGGCAAAAAGAATCAGAATAAAAAATACAAACTTGGAGGAAATGAACTTGTAGACGACTCTCACTCTGTCAGAGACCTTGGAGTACTCATATCCAATGACCTAAGTCAGTGATGGCGAACCTTTTTTTCCTCGGGTGCCGAAATAGTGCGCGCACACGCTATCGCACACGCGTGCGTGCCCACACCCATAATTCAAAGCCCCCCACTTGCCTCATCCCCCTGCGCATGTGTGCGTGACCCCCCACCCCCCCATTTCCCAACTTCCAGTGGGCCCAGTATAAGGTGACCAGACGTCCCGCTTTTGGCGGGACAGCCACGCTTTTTAATGATTTGTCCCGCATCCCGCCGCGTTTCTAAAAAGTCCCGATTTTTGGAAAGAATGCACGACTAGGGCATTCTTTCCAAAAATCGGCCTGAAAGGGGGGCGTACGAGATTGGGGGGAGTTAAAACTTGGGGAGTTTTAAGACAGCCATGTCGGGCTGAGACTTTCTGCGAGTCTTGTGTGTGTGTGTGTGTGTGTGTGTGTGTGTGTGTGTGTGTGTGTGTTCTGCTCTGAGGTCTCTCCCGCTGCCTTTCTCCTCCTCCTCTTCCTCCTCCCCGGCTGGGCTGACGGCTGCCCGTCTTCCAGGAGCTGCTGAAACGTCTTCAGCCAGCCCCTCTCCACAGCCACACCAGCTCGACTCCCGCGAAGGCTGGGAGCTGAGACTTTCTGCGAGTCTTTTGTGTGTGTGTGTGTGTGTGTGTGTGTGTGTGTTCTGCTCTGAGGTCTCTCCCGCTGCCTTTCTCCTCCTCCTCCTCCTCCTCCCCGGCTGGGCTGATGGCTGCCCGTCTTCCAGGAGCTGCTGAAACGTCTTCAGCCAGCCCCTCTCCACAGCCATGCCAGCTCGACTCCCACGAAGGCTGGGAGCTGAGACTTTCTGCGAGTCTTTTGTGTGTGTGTGTGTGTGTGTGTGTGTGTGTGTGTGTGTGTGTGTGTGTGTTCTGCTCTGAGGTCTCTCCCACTGCCTTTCTCCTCCTCCTCCTCCTCCCTGGCTGGGCTGACGGCTGCCCATCTTCCAGGAGCTGCTGAAACGTCTTCAACCAGCCCCTCTCCACAGCCACGCCAGCTCGACTCCCGCGAAGGCTGGGAGCTGAGACTTTCTGCGTCTCCATTATTAATGACCAGGACGCGGGCTCCCCGGTGCAGCCACAGCGACCGGGGAGACTTTGCACATGCAGCGCCTTGGAGAAAGGAGCCACAGTGTGGATTGGTTTGCAGGGAGAAAGAAAGAAGAAGGAAGGAAGGAAGGAAGGAAGGAAGGAAGGAAGGAAGGAAGGAAGGAAGGAAGGAAGGAAGGAGAAGGAGAAGAAGAAAGAAGTCAGACAGACAGAAAGAAAGAAGTTAGGATTGAAGGAAGACAGAAAGAAAGAAGGAAGGAAGGAAGAAGAAAGAAGAAGACAGAAAGAAAGAAAGGAAGAAAAGTTAGGCAGGAAGGAAGACAGAAAGAAAGAAAGAAAGGAAGAAAGGAAGGAAGGAAGGAAGGAAGGAAGGAAGGAAGAAGAAAGAAAGAGAAAGAAAGAAAGAAAGAAGTTAGGAAGGAAGGAAGGAGAGATGAGAGGGAGAGAGAGAGTAGATAGATAGGTAGGTAGGTAGGTAGGTAGGTAGATAGATAGATAGATAGATAGATAGATAGATAGATAGATAGATAGATATGGATGGAGAGAGAGAGATAAAGAGATGGAAAGGGAGAGATGAGAGAGAGAGAGAGTGAAGATAGATAGATAGATGATAGATAGGTAGGTAGGTAGGTAGGTAGGTAAGTAGATAGGTAGATAGGTAGATAGGTAGATAGATATGGATAGAGAGAGAGAGATAAAGAGATGGAAAGGGAGAGATGAGAGGGAGAGAGAGAGAGTAGATAGATAGATAGATAGATAGATAGATAGATAGATAGATAGATAGATAGATAGATAGATAGATGATAAATAGATAAATAGATAGATAGATAGATAGATAGATAGATAGATAGATAGATAGATAGACAGACAGACAGACAGACAGACAGACAGACAGACAGACAATATGGATGGAGAGAGCGAGATAAAGAGATGGAAAGGGAGAGATGAGAGGGAGAGGGAGGGGGAGAGAGAGAGAGAGAGAGAGTAAAGGGTTTTGTGGTTTCCAGTTCTCTGTCCTAATGACTGGCTGGGTGGGCGTGGCTAGGAGGGGTCATGTGACTGGGTGGGTGTGAGTGATGTCAAGTTGGCCACGCCTACCCAGGTTTTGTGGCTCTCGGTGGGTTTTTTTCTGTGGGAAACGGGTCCAAATGGCTCTTTGAGTGTTTAAGTTTGCCGACCCCTGGTTTAGTCAGATTGGCCAAGTTTACCCAGCCAAATCCCTCCAAGAACTAATAGCTGCATAAAAAAGAAAGAAGAAAGAAAGAAAGAAAGAAAAAGAAAGAAAGAAAGAAAGAAAGAAGTTAGGAAGGAAGGAAGACAGAAGGAAGGAAGGAAGGAAGGAAGGAAGAAAGAAGAAAGAAGACAGACAGACAGAAAGAAAGAAAGAGAGAGAGAGAAAGATGTTAGGAAAGAAGAAATATGAAAGAAAGAAAGGAAGGAAGGAAAAAGAAAGAAGACAGACAGACAGAAAGAAAGAAAGAGAGAGAGAGAGAAAGATGTTAGGAAGGAAGAAAGATGAAAGAAAGAAAGAAAGGAAGGAAGGAAGAAGAAAGAAGACAGAAAGGAAGAAAGAAGAAAGAAAAAAGAAAGAAAGAAAGAAAGAAAGAAAGAAAGAAAGAAAGAAAGAAAGAAAGAAAGAAAGAAAGAAAGAAAGAAAGAAAGAAGGTTGTATGGCTGCCCTGAGTCCTACGGGAGTGGGGCAGCATAGAAAAACGACCAAAATAAATAAATAAATAATTTTTAATCAGGAACCCACCCACCCCGGTCAATGGTGTCCCTCTTTACCAATGTTAAAATCTGGTCACCTTAGCCCAGTAGGCCCATTTTTTGCCCTCCCCAGGCTCCAGAGGCTTTCTTAGAGCTTGGGGAGGGCGAAAACGCTTCCCCCCGCCACCCCGGAGGCTCTCCGGAGGCCAAAATCGCCCTCCCAGAGCCTCCGCGCGAGCCAAAAATCAGCTAGTGTGCACGCACATGCATGCTGGAGCTGAGCTAGGGCAACAGCTCGCGTGCTGGCAGATATGGCTCCGCGTGCCACCTGTGGCACCCGTGCCATAGGTTCGCCATCACTGACCTAAGTGCTAGAGCCCACTGTAACAACTTTGCCAAAAAGACTCTGAGAGTAGTTAATCTAATCTTGCGTAGCTTCTTCTCTGGCAATATTACATTGCTAACCAGAGCATACAAAACATTTGTTTGACCAATTCTGGAATACAGTTCACCTGTCTGGAACCCACACTGCATATCATACATTAATACAATCGAGAGAGTCCAGAAATATTGCACTAGAAGAGTGCTCCACTCCTCTACTTGCAATAAAATACCTTATTCCACCAGACTTGAAATATTGGGATTAGACAATTTACAACTACACCGCCTCCGATCTGATCAAAATGTAGTTCATAAAATCATATATCAAAAAGTCCTTCCTGTCAATGATTACTTCAGCTTCAACCGCAACAATACACGAGCACATAATAGATTCAAACTTAATGTAAACCGCTCCAAACTCGACTGCAGAAAATACGACTTCAGCAACAGAGTGATCAATGCCTGGAATGCACTACCTGACTCTGTGCTTTCTTCCCCAAACCCCCAAAACTTTAACCTTAGATTGTCTACAGTCAACCTCTCCCCATTCCTAAGAGGTCTGTAAGGGGAGCGCATAAGCGCACCACTGTGCCTACCGTCCCTGTCCTACTGTCCTATTGTCCTCTTTTATCTGTACTTCTTTGCTTATGTTATGTTTATACAAACAACTGCTATCCTGTAGATGTTTGACAAATAAATAAATAAAATAAATAAAATAAATAAATAAAAAGAAGTTGAGAAGATTTTTTTATGAAATCTCACAGATGTTTGGCAGGGGTGGGAGGACCTGGACAGCAGAGGTAATTCTTTTTAATATCTAGGGACTATAAATAAATGAAATGATTATTTTGTCCAAATACTTGTGAATATTTCAGCATTTCCACTGATGTGTATGATGCTTTAATGTGAATGCAAGAAGAAAAAGCATTATTCTACAGCAAATATTACAACATTATCACATTATTTGAGCTTGTAACTCTGTAGATAGCAATGATTAGAAGCTATTTCCAGAACCACTTACAATCATAGGGAGAGTATATTTATTTTTAATAGAGGAAGCATACACTATTTGGCCATTTTTTTTGCTACGCACTAGAACTATGATATAAACTTTCATGGAGAAATAAAAATTCTGTAACAAAGAGTCCCAGTGCATATGGATGCTGGTGGATGGTAATATCTGGTGATCCAGAGTCTATTAAGAATCATATTGGACTTGAATCCTTTGAAAGGATAAAAGGGCCATTTGACAGAGAGGAAGCTTTGATTCCTCTAACCAAGCTTTGAGCCTTTTCATTCATGCATTATAGTAGTTTCTGTTATGAATATAATTTATTTGCATGAATAACACTCCATTTCAATAAATGTCATTTCCTAGGTCCAGGTTTATAAAATTAATCAAAGGCATCTATTGAATTTTTTATGAATTTCTTATGGGAAAGGAAGAAACATTTAAACTTAAGCTTCCTTTCTGATTCTTGCTTTTATTGCCCTGGACAATGCAAATCTTTTCTTAAAAATTAGAAATCTATATATTGTTATTATGGGGTGCATAAGTATGACTTTATTTCACCAGCCAGAATGTCTTTTTTCCCAAAGGACAAATATTGATCATTAACCCATGCAAAGGAAAAATACCCTAAATCAGAGGGGTCAAACTCAAGGTGCTTAAACCTGGAAACAGCGAAGGACAGGCCCATGGTGCCTCTGCCAGCAAAAATGGAGCCTGGGAGGGCCTAGGCTCCATTTTTGGCTGTGATGGTGTCCTGCAGCTCTCTGCCAGTGAAAATGGAGGTCGGGGCGATTTTCGGCCAAAAACAGTTTTCAACCGCGTCACCCTCCATTTTCGCTGGCAGAGGGCAGCAGGAGGCCATCACAGCCCACCCACCCAGTGGTGGGTTCCTACAGGTGCGGTCCACTCTATAGCACCGGTAGTGGCCTGCTGGTGACGTCACAGTACTGGTGCGGTCAGTTGCCGGTGCCTGGGCACCGCCATTTTTTTAAAAAAAAATTTTGTTAAAAAAAAAAATTCTTCTGCGCATGCCCAGAAGCCGAGCTTCCTACCCCACAGTGAGTCCAAGCAGGGGAGAATGGCTGAGGGAGCGTGTGAGATGCTGAAAGAACGGGCAGCAGGAGCTATCTCCATTCCCTTCCCTTCAGCAGTCCGAGAAGCCACGAACGCGTGGTGATGATCCTAGGCATTTTCGCACATTTGAGGCTTCTCAAGCTGCTGAGGGGAGGGGGAATGGGCGGCAGGACCTATCTCAGTTCCCCTCCCTTCAGCAGTCCGAGAAGCCACGCCCACCCGGTCACATGGCCGGCAAGCCACACCCACATAAAAAGCCACGCCCACAGAGTGGTAGTAAAAAAATTAGGAACCTGCCCCTGCACCCACCCCCCGAGGTCAAACACAACCCTGATGCGGCCCTCAATGAAATCCAATTTGACACCCCTGCCCTAAATGTATATTTGAGGATACATTTGGGATGTAGGCTCAACATGCTCTTTGCTGATCCTCATCTGCATGTCTGTAGCCTCAACGTGATTTATTATTCTTTGTTATAGATTTCCACAGTGTAGAGGTACTGTATATTCTTTTTTTTTTGGTAATTGTTTCACAATGTCAACTAGAAATAGCCTCCGAGAGACGGCCTCTTTTTTGCCCTCCAGATAGGTTGAGACTTCGTTTTTCAAAATTTGCAACCTGAAGAGGAACTGTCATCCAAATCTGGAGGGCATCAGGTTGTAAAGATTTACTTAAAATGTCTTGTTGTTCTCTTGACTTCCTAGAAAGATTTATGAAGTTAAAAACATACAGAATGAATAGTATGATCCAAGGACTCTATGCTACAATAGGAATTGTGGTTCCTGTCACTGAGAACAACATGAATCCAAGATCTGATTATGATAAGCAAGAGCACAGAGATTTCAGTTTTATTCTATTTTTTTAAAATAAAAAACAAAGGCAGAATAAACAATTTGGGTGTCAGATGATTCTTATCAGAATGAACAGGTATTTTTATTTTTCTGCTACTTGTTTGCATTATCTAATAGTTTTACCCTTTCTTAACCAAGCATGGGCTGACAAAACCCCTTTCCACACTTTTTCCCTGTTAGATTTCCATTAGAAACAACTACTGTTTCTATTTGGCACTCCTGGCCTAAAGAAAGGACTTATGTAATTAATTAATGTTGTACCAACCATCCTAGGCTGAAGAGATAGTGACTGGTTGGTCCTCTGGCAGGACCTTTGATCTTTCTTCTTCATCACTGAGACTAGGATCATCTAGCCATGTCATGGAGGACATCCAGTCCAATCCCCTGCCCAGTGCAGGGATCCTCATACTATCCTTGACAAATGTCTGTCCAATCTTTTCTTGAAAACCTTCAGTGATGGAGCATCCACAACTTTCAGAAACAGGCAGTTTCATTGCTGAATACCTCTCAGATTTCAAACATTCATCAATGTTTGAGGATCTTCCTTTGTCTTGTCATCCCATTACATTGTTCCCCTTCATTCTGGGGTGTGCCTTCAGTGAGTCTTCTTCCAGCCTAACCCAGTATCCCATAAAACCTAATAAGTGTCCTTTTTTAGTCCTTTTTTCAGTCCTTTTTTCGGCTTATCAGTCAAGTGACTTGCTCTGGATAGAAAGCCACAGTCCATCTTCAACAGACACTTGATTTCTCTATTCCATTTTAGATACTGCAGCATCTTTAGCTGCTGGCCACTTTCTTATTCGTATTTCTGATGTTCATATATTGTCTTGGAAATTTGTAAGATTTCACCCTTTATGCTATTCCTCCTATGAGAAACCGAATTGTATTCTCATATCTTATCAGCGAGGAAATACAGAGCAAAAACAGAGAGTTTTATTTATTTATTTATATTTATTTATTTGTTTGTCAAACATGTACAAGATAGTAGGTATTTGTATAAACATAACATAAGCAAAGAAGTACAGATAAATGAGAACAATAGGACAGTAAGACAGGGACGGTAGGCACTGTGGTGCACTTATGCACGCCACTTACAGACCAATTAGGAATGGGGTGAAGTTGATTGTAGACAGTCTAAGGTTAAAGTTTGGGGAGTTTGGGGAAGAAAGCACAGAGTCAGGTAGTGCATTCCAGGCATTGATCACTCTGTTGCTGAAGTC
Source organism: Diadophis punctatus similis (assembly GCA_023053685.1). Lineage (NCBI taxonomy): Eukaryota > Metazoa > Chordata > Lepidosauria > Squamata > Dipsadidae > Diadophis > Diadophis punctatus. The sequence continues at coordinate 90,956,475 of JALIGW010000001.1, read as the reverse complement.
GTACTTTCTGAAATCGAGTTTGGAGAGGTTTACGTTAAGTTTGAATCTATTGTGTGCTTGTGTATTGTTGCGGTTGAAGCTGAAGTAATCATTGACAGGAAGGACATTTTGGTATATGATTTTATGAACTACATTTAGATCAGATCGAAGGTGATGTAGTTCTAAATTGTCTAATCCCAATATTTCAAGTCTGATGGAATAAGGTATTCTACTGCGAGCAGAGAAATGAAGGACTCTTCTTGTGAAGTATTTCTGGACTCTCTCGATTGTATTAATTTCCGATATGCAGTGCGGGTTCCAGACAGGTGAGCTGTATTCAAGAATTGGTCTAACAAATGTTTTGTTTGTTTGAATTACTTTCCTCTCACTGCCCAGCCTAGAGTTCACAGAAAAACTCAGAGGTGTGACTAGCCAGCACCAAAGCAATGTTGTACGCCGCCCTGAGTCCCTCGGGAGTAGGGCGGCATAGAAGAACCAATAATAAATAAATAAATAAATAAATAAATAAATAAATAAATAAATAAATAAATAAATAAATAAATAAATAAATAAACAAACAAACAATGCCAACTGCAGACTTGATCTAGTTTCCATGAGCACTGGAAATACTTTTGGGCATCTAACTGCAGTTAAGGTTTTGTATGAGTTATCTATCATCTATTCTGTATGAACAGTATATTAAGTTCTGCCCTTGATGTTCTCTGAGCCTGCAGTTGTTTCTATCCAACTAGATAACAACATCAGTGTTTTGATACCTAGTTGGATAAAGAAAAGTCTGCAAGCAAACAACCAAGCTCACAGACCACTGAAGACTCCACAGTTCAATCCTGAGCTACAAATATTCTCTTCTATTGGAAATATGGTAAATTTGAGTGCATGATGAACGGTGAAAATTTTCCAATGGCAAGCCCAGAAATCCACGTCTTTCTCACCCTGGAAGAATCCAGTCATTTGCATTAGAGCCATTCCAGGGAATTCTGTATACTTCTAATAAGTTCATCCAGCTTCCTGTATACTTGGGCAAATTAATTTAAACAATTTGACCAAGCAGAACAGAGAAGTGGATAATGGTGATAGCAGTGGGGGAGTCAAAGCTTTTTGCACATTTTTGTACAAGTCAAAATAATAGCTGTGGCTATAAAACATGTGAAAAAAGGAACGTGCTTTGATATCATGATTGCAGTTATGTTTTGCAGATCTCTTGCAGATATCCCTGAATGGGAGTTAGATTTTTGGTTAACTGGATTGCTATTCGGTGAAGTCTGGTATAGAAGGTTATAAAAAGGAGCCCTTTTAAGTCTTTGGAGGAAGCCTACAGACAATTGTCTGTACAAAGACTCTTGCAAGGCTTCTTCTGTGAGTTATTTGAAGATTAAACATTCTAGAAGCTGCTTGTCAGCCACAAAGTTTTACTTTTGTATTTTTGGCTTGTCTGAGAGATGAAACAATAAAAGCAGCCAAGGAATTCACTATAGATTCAAAGGTCTGGTTATTAGATGCAGAATCTGTTCTTAAGCCCAAGACATTTCGGATTGTTCAGAGCAGTTCATTTTTATTTTTGAGTAATGTTGAATAAGAAAAATATCAAGCTTTTATTTCAGTCTATGACTGAATAAGTACATCTGTATAAGAGAACATCAATAAGAACTGCAGCCCTTTCAGTAAAAACAGTGAGAACTATATAAAAATATTTTAGAATCCCTTGGTATTTTATGAAAACACCAAGATCTATCTATCATCATCTATATCTAACTATCCATCCATTCATCCTTAACATTAATACCAAGATGACAAATTAAGAAATGAACATACGATATAGAATATTGAATAGAATATATTCTCAGCCTTTTAACTAAGATCAAGTGCAGTATCAATCAAAATATTAGTTATAAGCTAAAGGAGTCATATGATTTACATACTCCAGAAAAACAAGAAAGGACAGAAGGAGATGGCGGACTACTTTTTTTTTTATTTGACTGCTCTTTTGTTAAAGCTCATATCTTCCTGAGATTTTGTTTTCTAAAGCCAAAAAAAAGGGGTGGGGTGGGGATGGGGAAAGATAAATGGGCTACTAAATTTGCAAAGCTGCAATTAGTCTGATACTACAGGATGAATGAGGAAAATGGCTGAGCAGTCTTGGTAAATCCATCATGTATCCAAAGCTGCAGAAATTATCTGAAAGCCATTAAAGAGTTGACACTGGTCAGCATAATAATTTATCAAAGCTCTAATAGGCCATATATTAAGCATTAAGAATCCAGAATGTAAAATATATAACTTAATTTTATTGATGATAGTACTCTGATCCACAAAATAGCACATAAAGCTTATAAAGCTACTCCACAGTCCTTTGTCAACAGAATTACAATCACTACAGGGAGTATCAGAATGGTTTCCTACAGTCTCCAGCAATCTCCAACCTATTTATCTAGAAATACTCCGATTGTAAAATCTGAAACTTTTCTAGTCATTTCAGTGCAAGACTTCAGTGGTCAAATGCGGGTAGACATTAGTTGCTTAATGTACCCCTTTCATTCTTTCAACAATGTGGGAATTTATTTCCTTTCTTCTGGCTGTCTCATTCGATACACCCTTTTTTAAAAATATAATTTCGATTAAGAACTTTTTACATAAGTAAAAAGAAAACAAACAAACAAAAGTAAAACAAACAAACAAAAGTAAAAAGTCCCTTGGGAGTTGGGTGGCATACAAATCTATTAAATTAAATTAAATTAAATTAAAATGTAAATAAAAACTAAAGAAAAGAGAGAAAGTAATAAAGAGAAAGAAGAAAAAGAAACTACAAAAAGCAAAGTAGAGTATTGGTTTCAGAAGAATCAATTAAAAAATAAGGGGGGTAACAGGGAGAAGATATTAGGAGGAATTGAGAGTAGATTTAAGCAAATAATACACTCAAAAGGAAGAAAAGGAATTTGGGAAAATAGAAGTTATTTGTATAAAAAGAAAGAAAAAGAAGAAGTTAAGAAAATTGGAGGAGAGGGAAAAACTCACAAGAAGTGGAATTTCTGAGAGAACAAAAGAGAATGGATGCAGAGGGGAAGGGTAATAGAAAGGAAGAGGGGTAATAAGACATATGGTAATATATTTATTGGTATCTAGGATATTAATCGTGTATAATTAATTATGGTATAAGGCTTTTATATAAGATTTGTTATAAAATTTCTGTAATTATTATTTTGAAAGTTTTTCATAGGTGCAAATGTTGGAATATTACAAAATTTGTGTAATTATTATTTTACAGAACTTGTAATGGAAAGGAAGAGGGATAATAAGACATATATTAGTAGGCTTAATTACATCAATATTATTAATTATGTATAACTAATCATGATATAAAGTTTTCATATATTGGAATATAATGATATTATAAAAAGTGAAAATTAAATTTTAATGATGAACTTAGAAAGGAGGATGGGAATTAAAGTACATTATAGCAGATGAAATTGTTGGAAGGTTATAAAACTTGTATAACTATTACCTTAAAAGGTTTTTTAAATAAGACTTGTATAAAATCTATAAATTTGATTTAATGTAGAAGGGAATTTTGATAATTAGTGGGTTTTTGTATATTGGAAAGTTGGTAACGTTATCAGCCAATGGATGGATGTGTAGCGGTAAGGTTAAATAAAGAGGATGATTGGTGAGAGGAGGATTTGAAAAGTAAAAGAGATTAGAAATTTAGGGCATTCAGAGATGATAGAATAAAAATTAAGGAAAAAGAGAAGTATGGCCTAAGATTAAAAATACAAAAAGGATGGAACGGAAGTATGAAATGAGGTATAAGAGAAAAAGAATATGCATGAAAGATAAGCAATAGCGATTAAATTGGAAGAAAATGGGAAATTAAAAGTAGTAGACCCAGGCGACAAAAATAGGTAGTAAAGGAGGCAGCATTATGATAGAAGTAGTATACCTAGAAAAAATACAATATATGTATAAATATGGGATAATGTAAGTCTAAGAGTAGCACCGATGATTAAATGAAGTTAAGGATTTGAGTCACCAGTCTGTTAACCATAAAATGAATTATGATTATATTTAATCAGGGAAGGGAAAGAGGGAGGAAGAGGAAGTAGAGACGGAAGGGGAGAGGAAGAAGAGGGAAGTAGGAAAGAGGGAGAGAAGGGAAAATAAGGTAGAGGGAAGAGAGGGAGATAGAGGGAGGAGAGTATTATGAAATATTGGGGGAAACAAATGGGTGATAACAGTACAAAAGGTGCAAAATTAGGATGTTTGCTTATGGATTATTGGATAGAAATGTATAACTATATATATTTTGATATGATTTATGGTATATGTATGAATGTTTATGTGGAGATGTTGGAAAAAATTAAAAATTAAAAAAAGAAAGCATTTGGGGTTATGAACAGCATAGGAATGTCTACAGGGAATGGTATAAAAAAAGTCAAGATGGTGGCCATGTATTTTTGACACACATAAAGGTGGAGCTTTGACCAGACTATTGTGACCATCATCTTATATTTTTGACCATACCATGGCCACTCATAGTTTTCTATAGTTTCAATAGTTTCAGTTTCATGCATTGGTTTTACAAATGTATTTTATGATTTAATTGACATTTTAACTTCTGTTTTGGATATAGCCACTTAGTCTCGCAAAAGTAGGCAGCATATAAATTCTAGTAATAACTATGAATATAAATATTTATGATAATCCCTCCATCCAAAGTGACTCAAGGAGAGGCAAAACATAAATAAAATTGAAAAACAGTGAAAATACTTATAGGTCAGGAGTTCCTAAACTCATCAGCTGATCAATCCTTCATGAAGTTTCAGATTGATTGTCTATTTCCAAACATTTATTACATGAATATAGTTTATTAAATACTAATTTAACTAATAGTTCTATGAATAATCATCATAATAGAAACTTTCTCACTGGTGACACACCATATAACCCTGAGTAAATTTGCCACTAGCTACCTCACCTTCAGAATTAAGAACTAGAATGGAGTTCTACAGAGATCTGAAAAGGTTAGTTGATCCCAATTGACCCACCACCATTTTTGCCCCCCTTTTGATCCCCAGCCATTTTACTGAACCCTTGAATGGACCCGTCCAACTTTGGGGATTGATACTAACCACTCTGGGCATCTTCACTATAGGCACAACATGTCATTCCCTCCTGCCCCCAAATTAAAAAAACAGCCGAGATTAACATCTCAGAGCATTAACCAGACATTTGGGTCTCACTAACTTCCTGACTCCCATGCCTGAGCAAACAGAACCTGAGTGTTTTTCTTGATGACCAACAAGGTTGTAGCCAATCTAACCTTAGATACATTCCACAAAGAGGGCAAACTGCTATCTTTCTGAAATCTGGAATTTCTATTGCCTTGTTTATTTTGCTTGTCTGCAGCAGAAAGCCACACCATGTCTGTAGCAGTGATGTCATGATCACAGGGGGCAGGGGGAAAGGTTTGAAAAGACAAAATGAGGGTCAAGGCAACACAACCCACACCCTGCCCCTTTTATGTACAGGAATAAGGCGATTCTGCCTAATACAAGAAGCTCCCTTCCTGTTCACGCCATCTCTCGGTTCCCTGTGTCTTTTCACCTTGGCCATCAAGTAACACCTGTGTTCAGTGTCTGGAAAATATAAACATATTTTAGACTCTGAAGAAATATTGGATTTGACAGTGATTTTTTACTGCTCCTGTGGCAACCAGAACCGGCCTCTGAAAGATCAATCATCCAGAACATAGTTCTGTTGTATGATGTAATTACAAGGTAACATTTTAGCTTTCTCTGAACAGAAACCTTTCTGCAGGAATAATACATTCTGCGTCTGCCTGTTTGAAAGAGACAAAATGTTGACATAGCCGATATCAAATCTCAGAGTGATCATAAAAATGGTGGAACATTATTTAGAACAAGAGACATGTGTTGCTGTGCTTAAATATATGTTTCCTTCCTACCTGCCTAGTTTTATCTTTAACCAAATATCTTTTTCCCGCCACGTGATTTTTTTTCCTTGCTTGGTTTTGATCCCCTCCCTTGCTTAAAGGGAAATCATAGTCTTTTTAACAAAAACGATTCCTTTGAACTATGGGCAGAAGATCTTATTACTGTTTTTCAGAATTAAGAAAAAACTGGAAAGAAATCCTAAAGCTAACTTTTAATCTTTGTTGGCAATTGCAATTGTATTCAAGGTTTAACCATCACAATACTGTAGCTTAAGGAACACATGGATCCAGATAGTTTTTAAAATTTATTTATTTATTTATATCCCATCTTTATTATTTTTATAAATAAGTAAGGGCGATGACCATATCTAATACTCCTTCTTCCTCCTCTTTCCCCCACACTAACAACCTGGAAGTGAGGAGAAACTTTCTGACGGTGAGAGCGATCAACCAGTGGAACAGCTTGCCAGTGGAGGTTGTGAGAGCCCCAACACTTGCAACCTTCAAGAGGAGACTGGACTGCCATCTGTCTCAAATGGTGTAGGAACTCCTGCTTGAGCAGGGGGTTGGACTAGATGACCTACAAGGTCCCTTCCAACTCTAATAATAAATCTAAATCTAAACCCTGTGCAGTGAGCTGAGCTGAGGAAGTGATTGCCCCAAAATCACCCAGCTGACTTTCATGTCTGAGGTAGGACTGGAATTCACAATCCCCTACCTTTTAGTCTGGTACCTTAACCATTAGACTAAACTAGCTTGTTCGTTTAAAAAAAAAACACGTTTTTTTTTTTAAAATTAAATTAACAAAGTCACATTTCTTTATGATTCTTTCAGCTCAGCTTTTAAATTATGCATTGGCCTGTAAGCATGCAGTGTTTTCTGTTGTACGCCGCCCGGAGTCCTCCGGGAGTTGGGCGGCATATAAGAAACACCAAATAAATAAATAAATAAATAAAATATTACTACTCCACTACCCTAATTTCTGGGCAAAGGAGGAACATTCTGCAACCCACAAGAATGTATAGAGCTTCTAGCTTTATTTTCAGAGTTCTTAAACTCTCCCAGAATCTCATCTCCAAAATTTGGCAGCAAATCAATAATTTCAGCCCTTTGGTTTTTTTCCCTAGGAACTTTTCACAAATGAAGGCTAAAAATAATGCATTAGCCTCTACCACCATTCCACCATCTCAAAACAGCTGAAAAATTCAATCCTGCCTTTTCAGGTGAGATGAGTGTATTATTTCTCTTCCCCCTGAGGTAAAAAATATTTTATGTCCTTCAGGCCACAGCTTAATGTACATCAACAATGCACATAGAAGAGAGACTGATGCACTTGTTAAAAACTTTTGACCATAAATGCATGATCATACAGAATTCTGCTTCTGAATTCTCAATTCAGTTGAGGCCATAGAGCAGCTTATTTTAAAGAACTGTAATTTGTTATTTAACACGATTACCATAGAACAAATGTAACTGTATAATTGCATTTGCTTCATCTCAGGATTTCTCTCTCTCTCTCTCTCTCTCTCTCTCTCTCTCTCTCTCTCTCTCTCTCTCTCTCTCTCTCTCTCTCTCTCTCTCTGTGTGTGTGTGTGTGTGTGTATTCTGAAATACTCAGATATATAAATTGACATTACATTATTATTTTGATTCCACAATATACCAATTTCTATGTAAACTTTTCAATGTGCTTCTAAGGAGATGTGGTAGTGCAGTCACTTAATGATGCTGGAACTGGCAGGCAGAAATGATCTGCACTTCGGCGGTTGGAGCCCAGCTCCGCGAGATGGGATGAGCTCCTGCCTCTTGCTCGCTGGCTCTTGCCCATGCAGCAGTTTGAAAACATGCAACATTGCAAGTAGATAAATGGGTACCACTTCACTGGGAAAAACCTAGCTGTGTCTCTGTGTGTGTTTTTTAACAGTTTAACAGAGTTGGAAGGGACCTTGTAGGTCATCTAGTCCAATCCCCTGCTCAGGCAGGAGACCCTACTCCATTTCTGACAAATGGCAGTCCAATCTCTTCTTGAAAGTCTCGAGTGATGAAGCACCCACAACTTCAGAAGGCAAGCCATTCCATTGGTTGATTGTTCTCACTGTCAGAAAGTTCCTCCTTATTTCTAGGTTGAATTTCTCCTTGATCAGTTTCCATCCATTATTCCTTGTCTGTCTTTCAAGTGCTTTGGAGAATAGCTTGGCCCCCTCCTCTCTGTGGCAGCCCCTCAAATATTAGAACACTGCTATCATGTCTCCCCTGGTCCTTCTCTTTGCTAGACTGTCCGTGCCCAGTTCCTGCAACCGCTCTTCGTATGTTTTAGTCTCCATTATGGTTGACAATAAAATAAACTAACTACTTCTCCTATCCTGCTTCTTCAAAGCCCAAATTTTGCTCTCATAGAGACTCACAGGAAATAATTTGGTTGTACGAATCTGATCTTTTGAATATATTTTCCAAGGTCTTCATAGCTGCTCTACCAATGCTAGTCTGCTGCATATTTCTTGACTGCTTGATCCTTCTACTGTTGATGTTTGATTCTAAAAGGCAGACACTATCTAACCCTTTGATATCTTCATTGTCAATGAAGATATCAAAGGTTGGATGTTCTATCTGTTGTCATTTGTTGGGTCTTCTTTATATTTAGTTTTAGTCCCACTTTCCCCCTGTTTTTTCACCTTTAGACTTTTATTCCTAGTGCTTGTCGATTCTTTCTATTTTCAGCTATTAGGGTAGTGCTAACAGCATAGTTAACAGGTTGCTGATGTTTCTTCTTCCAGGTTTATAGAGATTTGGCTGTATTCATAATTAGGGCTCAGAAAGTACAGACTTGAGCTTCATCCCTGAAGTTAATGAAATCCTTGCACCACACATTTATTTTCAAAGTATATCCTATCTCTGCTGTCTACTGATCCACCCAACGCTAAGAAAATTAATGTCCGCACTCAGAATGGCTCTATTGACACAGGACAAGATTTGCTTATCTCTTCAGATCCTTTCTCTTCTCATTTGTCTTCCCTTCCCTTTTCTAAAGATTGACAAAAATAATTAAAGCTATGGATAAGGCTATAAAATTGACACAAATGCAGCCTGTCACATTGCATGCCATGGCTTGATCAATGTCATTCCTTTCAGCCAGGGATGTAGACAACTGTGTTAAAATATATATTTCTGGAGGGCAACACTTAATTGTTGGAGGCTGATACTTTCTCACAAAATATTTATTTCTCATATTATATAATTAAAAATTCAATCAGATGATACACCTCTTAATATCTAATGTGTCCTATACAAATATTTACATTAATTCTAAACATCCTTTGCCTTTTATAAGAGGAAATAATTTATGGTTGACATTTACATCTGTGTTACTTAGTTTAAGGCAAGTTCCTGTGACAACTGAATGATTAATATCGCCCAAGTACTATAATAAAAATGAAAGGAAAATGTTTTGGATTTTAAAATATTGCTTTAAAACTGGTGGGTTTTGCTTCACATTTTTTAAAATTCTAGCAAAGATCAACTGGAGCGCAATAATTGCCGAGCAAACAATACTAGGTTTTTATTATTGGTCAACTTCACTGCTTTGCAAATAGTTTGTTTGTTTATTTGTTAGTTAGTTAGTTAGTTAGTTAGTTAGTTAGTTAGTTAGTTAGTTAGTTAGTTAGTTATTATCAGGTGAATAGAATAGAATAGAATAGAATAGAATAGAATAGAATAGAATAGAATAGAATAGAATAGAATAGAATAGAATAACAGAGTTGGAAGGGACCTTGGAGGTCTTCTAGTCAAACCCTGTTGTTATTATTATTATTATTATTATTATTATTATTATTATTATTATTATTATTATTATTATTATTATTATTATTATCATTATCATTATCATTATCATTATCATTATCATTATCATTATCATTATCATTATCATTATCATTATTATTATTATTATTATTATTATTATTATTATTATTATTATTATTACCCCCTGCTTAGGCAGGATATCCTACACCACTTCAGAAAAATGGTTGTCCAATCTCTTCTTAAAAACTTCCAGTGTTGGAACATTTACAACTTCTGGAGGCAAGTTGTTCCACTGATTAATTGTTCTAACTGTCAGGAAATTTCTCCTTAGTTCTAAGTTGTTTCTGTCCTTGATTAGTTTCCACCCATTGCTTCTTGTTCTACCCTCAGGTGCTTTGGAGAATAGCTTGACTCCCTCTTCTTTATGGCAGCCCCTGAGATATTGGAACACTGCTATCATGTCACCCCTAGTCCTTATTTTCATTAAACTAGACATACCCAGTTCCTGCAGCCGTTCTTCATATGTTTTAGCCTCCAGTCCCCTAATCATCTTTGTTGCTCTTCTCTGTACTCTTTCTAGAGTCTCAACATCTTTTTCACATCGTGCTTTACCTGGACTGGATGAACTGGATGCAGTATTCCAAGTGTGGCTTTACCAAGGCATTATAACGTGGTTTTAACAATTCACATGATCTTGATTCTATCCCTCTGTTAATGCAGCCTAGAACTGTGTTGGCTTTTTTGGCAGCTGCTGCACACTGCTGGCTCATATTTAAATGGTTGTCCACTAGGACTCCAAGATCCCTTTCACAGTTACTACTATTGAGCAGTATTTTATTATTGGTCAACTTCAGTGCTTCAAAAAGAATTTATTTACTTATTTACTTATTTACTTATTTACTTATTTACTTACTTACTTACTTACTTACTTACTTACTTACTTACTTACTTACTTACTTACTTATTTTCACAATCTTAAAAAGAGAACTTTGGGTGGCTCACAATCATAATATGAAAACTGTATCATATAAAAAATTAAAAGCGAAAAATAATGAAAACAAGAACCGAAAAACTTGGAGCCACAACGAAACTTTCTAGATACAGCACACACAAGGACTCTGCCTCACTACAAAGAATACTGATACTCCTCAACTTACAACCATTTGTTTAACAACTGTTCAAAGTTACAATAGCACTGAAAAAAAGTGACTTATGCTCATACAACCTTCACAGCATCCCCATGGTTATGCGATCCCTATTCGGGTGCTTGGCAGTACTAACAGTATTAACAACCTCCTTGCTTAGCAACAAAAACTTGTAAAAGTAACGCGGCAGGTATAAACTGTCAAAAATATTTTATTAAGATATTAGTAGCCTTTGGATGACTAATTAATAATCAGCTTGTTAGATGTGAGTTGCTTTTCAGCATCTCCATTAGGAGTGTTAAACTAAAAATAAAGTGAGCAAAAGGCATCATTATCCGTTCTTGTACATTTGTATGGTGTTCATTGGAGTCATTCTTGACTTTCACAGGAAAATAAAAGGCAGTTCCAAAATTTTCACTATGACCACAGACACAGCTTTTCCCTGAAGGTTTGGCTTTATCAAGGACAGGTTACTTGAACTTTCTATATCTGTCCATCCATCCATCCATCCTCATGTTGATTGGAGAGGTAAGAAATGGGTAGAATTCAGACAAACCATGCTCCCAAAATAATTCAAAGTTTACAAAGTAAACCTTCTCAGTTCTCACTATCTGGCTTTTTCAAAGCCTTTTTGGCCTTTACAAAAAAAGTTCTTATGCACTCTATCCAAGTAATTTAGAGCCACTAGTCATCAAAGACACTTAAGCAAATCTCTAACATTTCAGTGAGAGCCTGAAGCCATAAATCTATTTCTCGTGGTTAATGCTGTATCTGTGATGGGGAGATAGGAGTCAATACTCATCTGTTTCTTATTTAGCTAATATAATCCAAAATAATAATTCTTGCAGAGAATCTCCTGATCTGGTTTTGTTTTAATTTAAAAAAAAATAGGCAATAGATCATGTCATCAAGCATGACAGAACAGTTTAGAACTACACTAAATGATGGAGTAGGTGAGTAACGTTTTATGTTTAATATATAGAACAGGCCACCAAAGATAGATGTTCTATGGTATTTGAAGCTGCTATCAAAAATGGTTGTTTTCCCAAGACATTTATAATTGGTGGCCAGGTTCTGGCTTTAAGTTTGGGTTAGTGCTTTCAAATTACCACATACACACATAGGCAAGCACAAAGGGGTCTCAACTTTCTATAGTGATTCAAAATGTAGCCTCTTCTTTATCATGAACATGAATTGCAAGTAAAGCAGTCAAAGCCATGACTAAAAGATCAAGAAAAGGGACTAATTGAAAAATCCACCATAACGTTCCCCCCCAAATGTTCTGCTTGATTAAGTTTGGCCTTGGCAGCTTCCTAGGATGTGGTCACCTTAGTTTAAGAAAACCATAATCCTTTTTTCAATTGTTCTAGAGCAGGGTTTCCCAATCTTGGGAATTTTAAGACACATGGACTTCAACTCTTAGAATTTCCCAATCAGCATGAGGAAGAATTCTGGGACATAAAGTCCACAGGTCTTAAAGTTGATAAGATTGGGAACCATGTTCTAAAACTTCCTGGATTTTCCTAACTCCTGCCATCTTAGCCCTTAGACTATAACTTGGAGCATTATTTTAGTTGAATCCTAAAAATGATTAGTCTCAATGATTTTATCCTGAAAAGTATCCTATACAAATGTGCTAGATGTACTTTAGTACACGGGGAATAAGAGAGATGACCTCAATATATCTCTTATTTAGGCAAAAGTGGCTAAACCATTTTTAAAAGTCTAATACAGGGGTCCCCAAACTTGGCAACTTTAAGACTTGTGGACTTCAATTCCCAGAATTCTCCAGCCAGCATAGCTGGCTGGAGAATTCTGGAAGTTGAAGTCCACAAGTTTTAAAGTTGCCAAGTTTGAAGACCTCTGGTCAAATACAAAAAGATAATAATTAGGAAATGACTCAAGCAGATCCCTCCCCAATTCACTAGAGTATAAGCAGGAAGAGCACAATCAATCTCAATAAAAATACTGTAAGTTTAATTTTTTTGTGGAGTTGATTTACTGGTCTATTTTAATTTGTGGGAGCTGAGAATAGCCTTTTATATTTTGATCCTGTATTGATGAGGGAGGTGACCTCTGATTCATGTTCCAGCTGAACACTCCAAACAAGGAAATGTTGCCTTCCAAACCAGTTCAACTACTTCACATATTGTAGGTTAACAATGTGGGATCAAGTCTGCCGCATTTGACATGTTACCCACAGAACAAGAGTTGCTTGATCAACATTAGCTAAAGATCAAATGTAGACCTACTGCTAGCTAAAATGGAAATGATACGTGCAAATAGCATTCAGTGGAAAACTTTCCCTTTCTGAACTAGCTACCAAGCACAACGAACTTCCAACTAGAAAATAAAGATAATTTTAATAAATTCTCCAGGATGGGAATATAACTTTCTTCACATCATACCATCTTGCCAAATAGAGATTAATACATTGATATTTGTATATTACATTGTTATGTACACATCACACATAAACCCTAATGAGAATAGGCAGAGTGAACAGGTAACTTTCTACTCTGGTTTCTTACATCTCCAAGAAAATCACTTTTAACCTTTAAAATGGAAACATTTTCTACCCAGATGATTGAAAAGGTATCAGCATTATACACTATGTGTGTTAAGATTATCCTGAAGAACGTAAGGGTGAACATTAAGCCAGGGGTGAAATTCAAAAATTTTCCCTACCAGGAAAATTTGTGGGCATGGCTTGGTGGGTGTGGCAGGGGAAGGATACTGCAAAATCTCCATTCCCTCCCAACTCCTGGGGGAAGGATATTGCAAAATCTCCATTCCCTCCTCACTCCTGGGGGAAGGGTATTGCAAAATCTCCATTCCCACCCCACTCTGGGGCCAGCCAGAGGTGGTATTTGCCGGTTCTCCAAACTACTCAAAATTTCAGCTACTGGTTCTCCAGAACCTGTCAGAACCTGCTGAATTTCACCCCAGATTTAAGGTCATTTGCATATCATTCTTGAAAAATGAGCAACAATTTATGAACTAATTTGTTTTGCAGAGATCTTGTATGAATGGGAAAGTTATTATAAAATGATCATTTCATGCAGTATTTCAAGCGCAGTAATGAGAGTTCATAAGGCATCTGCATATTTTATTGCATTATTTTGGTAGTGTCATTAATACTAATGGCATTTTAAAGATGCATAAAAGCCTAATTCCCTACTCCCAAGGTAAGCTTCATATTTAATGCATGGCAAATAACTTCTCCATAATATATCTGGCAAGTTTATGATCTAAGCTGAGTCAAGATATATGAAGGAGATGATCAAATGCAGGAGAACAATTGGGGATAGTAACAAAGGTACAGTAATAATGAATGAATGATGACACAGGTCGCAATGCATGGGCGCCTTGAAACTGTATCCTGTGTATGCAGTGATGTAAATCTTTTCCCTTTTAATATTTGCGGAGAAGACAGATTTAAAGAATGTGCCTACTCAGAAGAATGGCCATGAATATTAAATAATATATGAGAGAAATATTACATCTGCAAATTTGCATGGAAACAAATGAATTGTCTTGTATTTTGGGTACATATGTTATCTCATCCTTTTTTCCATCATGGAACCATGCACATGGAGTTTCCAAAAACAACCACTGACCAGCTAAGACCTGCATAGCATGCATTCGGTTAAAACAATATTCTCTTATCTTATCTTATCTTATCTTATCTTATCTTATCTTATCTTATCTTATCTTATCTTATCTTATCTTATCTTATCTTATAAGACCTGCATAGCATGCATTCGGTTAAAACAATATTCTCATCTTATCTTATCTTATCTTATCTTATCTTATCTTATCTTATCTTATCTTATCTTATCTTATCTTATCTTATCTTATCTTATCTTATCTTATCTTATCTTATCTTATCTTATCTTATCTTATCTTATCTTATAAGACCTGCATAGCATGCATTCGGTTAAAACAATATTCTCATCTTATCTTATCTTATCTTATCTTATCTTATCTTATCTTATCTTATCTTATCTTATCTTATCTTATCTTATCTTATCTTATCTTATCTTATCTTATCTATCTTATCTTATCTTATACTCTTGTGACGTATACTAGAGAGAGGACTTTCTCAGCCCTGCTTTCTTGCTCAGATACTTTGAAGTTGGTAGCTCAAGCAAAATGAATTTAGAATATTACAAAAAATAAAATGTGTTACCAGTTATCAGTGACTCCTTTTCTAATCCAGTGCAACTAAATAATTTATATCTGAAAGGCCAGGTTAGGAACAGATCACCATGGGGAAAATCTATTTATGTGGTTGCTAAGAGTTGATACCAACTCAATGGCATGTAATCCATCCATCCATCTGTCCATCCATCCAAAGTTAGAATCAACAGTACACAGTCTGCCTATAATTCCTTGAGTTTCTTAAGTAATATTTTTGCACACATATACATCTCTTCATTCCTTCACCATATTATATTAATGCAAATGTATTCCCAAAGACAGAAGTGACAAGTAATAAGTCAACTTCATCACCAGCACAAAAACTCTGACATTTATCAAAAGATATGTTCTCTGGACATTGTTTTGCATAACAAAAGGGATAACACCAACACAATTTTTGTAAGAGAAAAGCGTTTTTACAGGAAATACCAAATGCCTGCACACACTGTCACATTTTCCTATCTTTTGTAGAATATATTTGCAATAATTGGATAAAATATGATACAATCCTAATTTATTTATTGAATTAGAAATTACTGCACTATGTTCAGTAGGGTTACTTCTAGATATTGGATAGAAGAAAGGATAAATAGAAACATAAATCTTAAAATATAAGTAAGGAACTTCTCTAAAACAATAAATGTTATGTTTGCTTAGAAAGACTATAGCTTTTCATGCACTACTTTGAGCAAGTCCCACTGAACACAGTGATCCATATTTCCAAATATACATAAGATTAGACTGCATGGAAACATTTTGATGAGATCTCATAGTATTTCTTTAAGATGCAGGTGATGAGTTTGTACTATTCAGATACTACTGAATTAAAAGTCCTAGCAGACCCAAGTAGCATGGCAAACGGGGAAAGGTGGTGGCTGAAGTTCTGAACTTTTGAACAAGTTGTCCAGTCTGATTTCATTCAACCGGCTGGAATACATGTTAGAATGTATTTTGTATTGCAACATGTTGTGTCCGTGGGACGTAAGGACGTCCTGGGAGGACGTAACACAACAACTACAGACTTATTTTGCCAGTGGATGGCAGTGTTTAATTTGTATCTATGGCTATAATCTATGGTTCCTTTTGTTCTGAGGAGAGTTTCCTGTGACAGTTGAAACCGTTAAGCAGCAAGGCCCATGGTGATTGTACACTGTACATTTTATTCAATCGGTATGGCCATATACCATATTTTTCGGAGTATAAGACGCACCTTTTTCCTCCCTAAAAGTGGCTGAAAATTTGGGTGTGTCTTATACTTCGAATGTAGCTTTTTTTCCAGCCCTAACTAGGTGCTAACAGATCTTCCCAGCTCTTACCTTGCAGGCTTTTTCATTGTTACTCTCTCCAAAGAATGTTTTTCCAGCCCTAAGTCTTCACAGAATTTTTTTTCATTGCTCTACTTGCTCCGAATAAGCTTTTTTCTAACACTAACCAGGTGCTAACGATCTTCCCAGCTCTTACCGGCTTGCAGGTTCTTTCATTGTTATTCTCTCAGAAGAATGTTTTTTTAAGTCCTAACCAGGAGATAAAATAATGTGCTGATGCTCCTCCGAATAAGTTTTTTTCTAGCCCTAACCAGGTGCAAACGATCTTCCCAGCTCTTACTGGCTTGCATGCTCTTTCATTGTTACTCTCTCAGAAGAAGGTTTTTTTTAAGTCCTAACCAGGGGATAAAATAATGTGCTGAAGTTGACCAGACTAAGGATGCTAGCCAGATGAATACCTGGTAGGCAGATTGTTTTCCCCTATTTTCCTCCCCCAAAACTAAGGTGCGTCTTATACTCCGGTGCGTCTTATACTCCGAAAAATACGGTAACAATCCTCTGCTACTATTTCTACATAATAAAACAGACATTTCTAACACATCCCAACTAAAACAAAGCCATAAAGGAATAGCCAAACTTTCAGTCTTAAGGGGTCCCCATTTATGCTAAAACTTCTCTTATCATTAAGAGAAAAAAACAACAACACGGGGCCCTTAACTATGAGAACTGTCTGTACAAATTATCCTGTAATAAAATGAATGTTTAATCTCTGCCTCCTTGAGCTTCTTTCTTTCTTGATGCTCAAAAACGTAGCAATTCACTTTATGTAGCTAAGTTTCTCCATCTAATTTATATTGCCAAAAAAAAAAAGCCGCTACTGCTGAAATATTTTAAACACGGATTTAAGGATTTGTGTGTGCTCAGCAGTTCTGAATATTGGATCATTTATAAACATAGAGGCCGATCATAATTTGTAAGTAGTGGCCAGACTTTAGTGCTAAGGTACACACACACAAAAAGGCTGCCTTCTAATTGGTTAGATACCATTTTCTTGTTTGATTTGAGCAAACTTTGACATTCTCAGCTGGGTAAAGGAGGAACAGAAAAAAGAAATGCTGGAAAATAGGATTACAGATTAGTTAAACTGTCCATAGCTTTAGGTATGTCGGTCTGAAGCTTCAGATTTATTTTTGTACCAGTAGCAAGATAATTGTATCCATTATAGTATGCAAGAATTAAAAAAAACTCGCTACTTTGCATTAGTGTCATGTCATATTTTTTTTCGTACATCGTTTTATACTACCTGAATGGGAGGTTCTGGATCAGGCGAATCAAGAGATCTTAAGATTGGTGCTTTATCAATATCTTTGCTGTTTGATAATTGCCTCCTCCAGCTCATCTTATCTGGGTGTCAGTGAAGCAATTGCTCACTTCCTCTTTACATTTCAGCCCAGGTGCTAAGATGTGGCAGTAGTTTTCTAAGTGGGGGGGGGGAGAGACATAATACTGATCCCAATATTTACTGCTTAAACATTTAAAATATGACACAGGTTTGGCTTTTATTATTCTGACAAGCTTATGATATATGTTTGCATTTTATGTAACTTATACAATAATTTTTTATTATTTATTTATTTATTTATTTCTGGTGCTCTATGACTGAAATAAATACAATAACAAATGTGTTAATCCTCCCATCAACAGAAAGAAATAGCCTATAGTATAGTATACAGAGCTGAAGTGGTGCAGTGGTTAAATGCAGCCATTGCAGGCTGACTGCTAGTCCAGCAGTTCAGCTGTTCAAATCTCACTAGGCTCAAGGTTGACTCAGCCTTCCATCCTTCCGAGGTCGGTAAAATGAGGACCCAGATTGTTGGGGGCAATATGCTGAACTCTGTAAACCGCTTAGAGAGGGCTGTAAAGCACTATGAAGCGGTATATAAGTAAAGTGCTATTGCTATTGCTATTCTCCAACAAACAATTTGCAATTGTTTGCATTGAATTGCAATTTGCAATTCATCTTTGCATTTATAATCATCACAGCACCACTGTGGTCATAGGACTGTCATTTGGCTGCTTCACAACCAGCGCACACTTACAACTGTCACAGCGTCCCACAGTCACATGATTGCCATTCACATGCTTCACAACCAGCTTGTGACCATCAGAGTTAATAGAGAAGGCAAAAATAAAACCATAAGTTGCTTTGACATTAATTGCTTAGTGCATGTGTTGTTTCACTTAACCAAAGGTGAAGGGAGGACATAAGCCTATTGCTTTCACATGATTTTCTACTTAGTAATTACAGCACTTAGTGGTCAAATTGCTTGTCCCAATTGTGGTTGCTAAGTGAGGACCACTTGTGTCTTTTTTGTGTAAAGATGTTGTTATTTTTTAAAATTTAGGGAATGTTCCCCAATGTGGTGCCCTTAGTCTATATTGCACTACAACTCCCATCCTGACCAGGGCAACAAGGCTAGAAGACACTAGGTCAGAAAAGACCAGGTCAGAGCTGAAGAAGCTTCTTATATGAGAAGTGAAACGTCTTCAAAGAAAAACCAGAAAGCCCAGTTGCCTCTTGAAAAAGTTGCCTCTTTTGGACAACCATGATCTGGATGACTGAGAATCTCCACAAACGTATAGCCATAGCATTAAATAAAATAAAATTTGTTTATTTGTTTGTTTAGTCAAACATGTACGAGATAACAGGTATAAGTATAAACATGAATATGAACACAGGAAATGGGTACGAATAAATGAGGACAGTAGGACAGGGACAGTAGGCACGCTGGTGCGCTTATGCACACCCCTTACAGACCTCTTAGGAATGGGGTGAGGTCCACAGTAGATATTTTAAGGTTGAAGCTATGGGGGTTTGATGAAGTAACAACGGAGTCAGGTAGAGCATTCCAGGCATTGACCACTCTATTGCTGAAGTAGTATTTTCAGTTTACCTTGAGTTTGTATCTATTGTGTGCTCATGTATTATTGCGGCTGAAGCTGAAGTAGTCTGAAAGTAGTCTGAAATTGACTGATACTCAAATAGTAATCATATTTGTGACCATAAAATGCAACTTTACATACAGCTCCATTTGCACAGTTGGGATAGAGTGTTTTTTTTAACTTAAGTAATAATAAAGGAGAAGAAATTAAAAAAATAATTTCTATAATGAAGATCTAGAGCATGGGTGTCCAACATTTAGGCTTGCCTGGGCCAAAGGTGAAGAGGAGTGAAGAGGAATGATCTTGGGCCACATATAAAATATATAATATAGTAAATGTATATAAATCACATAATCATGTTAAACGCTTACAACCTTGTTGAGCCACATTACTAGTTGTCCAGGGATGCATGTGGCCTGTGCGCCATGGGTTGGATATGTCTAATCTAGAATAAGAAATGTAATAAGTGCAACCAAGGGCATACTAAGAGTGAATCCAAATTGCTATAGGAGATGGATCAGAAAACTAGTTCTTTAAGAACTAGCTGTAATTGCTGTTTAGCAGATTACCGAATTTTTCGGAGTATAAGACGCACCTTTTTCCTCCCTAAAAGTGGCTGAAAATTTGGGTGTGTCTTATACTTCAAATGTAGCTTTTTTTTCCAGCCCTAATTAGGTGCTAACAGATTTTCCCAGCTCTTACCTTGCAGGCTTTTTCATTGTTACTCTCTCCAAAGAATGTTTTTTCCAGCCCTAAGTCTTTGCAGAATTTTTTTTCATTGCTCTACTTGCTCCGAATAAGTTTTTTTCTAGCCCTAACCAGGTGCTAACGATCTTCCCAGCTCTTACTGGCTTGCATGCTCTTTCATTGTTACTCTCTCAGAAGAAGGTTTTTTAAAGTCCCAACCAGGGGATAAAATAATGTGCTGAAGCTGACCAGACTAAGGATGCTAGCCAGATGAATACCTGGTAGGCAGATTGTTTTCCCCTATTTTCCTCCCCAAAAACTAAGGTGCGTCTTATACTCCGAAAAATACGGTAGCTTTAAAATGTTTGAAATCTGTATTTAGATGAAAGAGCCATGGTGGCGCAGTGGTTAGAATGCAGTACTGCAGGCTAACTCCCTGCTGACTGCCAGTAGTTAGATCCTGACCAGCTCAAGGTTGACTCAGCCTTCCATCCTTCCGTGGTCAGTAAAATGAGGATCCAGATTGTTGCAGGCAATATGCTGACTCTGTAAACTGCTTACAGAGGGCTGTAAAGCACTATGAAGCAGTATGTAAGTCTAAGTGCTATTGCTATTGCTATCTGCTATCTGCTATCGCATTAGCATTTTCATTGCTAATATTGTAAAGAAAAGGCTGAAAGCCTTTTCTGTGATGCAGGGTTGAAATCCTGGTGCTCTGATTGAAGGAGGCCAGAAGAATCAATTGGTTGAGAATTGCTTTTCAGGAAAGGCTGAATGAGATGAAGTCTATTCTCAAGACCTTCAACTGAAGTTGGGTGAATTGCATGCCAAGAAAAGTCAACAGAGGAAAGACAACATGGGGTCAACTGCCTCTTTGCAACAGAACAGCAATTCAATATCCTTACCTCACAGTTGTTTTAAAGTTCTGGCCTGCAACCGAGGGGCGGGTTGCTCACTTACCGATACCGGTGCGCTGCATGCTCATCTCCACATTTTGTGTGCATGCGCGCTCGCTACATGCGCGCGCCCCCTTGCACGATTTTGCTTCTGTGCATGCACAAAAGCAAAATCTCGCCAAAATCGTGCGCACGAGCACGTCCCCTCACAAGATTTAGGCGAGATTTTGCTTCCACACATGCGCAGAAGCAAAAAAGCCCAAAAATTCTTTTAAAAAGATGGCGATGCACGCGACGGACCGGCGAAGACGGCACTGGAGCGGTCACGCGCAAATTGTGCAATCGGCCGCTCCCTACCGGAGCTACGCACTGGACAGCACCGGTAGGAACCCACCACTGTTGCAACCTCAACTGTATTTTTAGTCTTGTTCCAGATCAAAGGAATTTATTTGTAGGATGAGAGTAAGAGTTCCTCCTTCTTTTAGCATCTGAATTACTCACTTGAAAAAAAAACACCCATAATGGCCTTGGGGGTGAAATTGCTTTTTCTAATTCTAGTGGATAGAAGAATATGTAGTAAATATATAGTTGATAATATACTCCTAGTTTGACAGATCTAATCAAAACTGGTTTTTTAGATGGGCCCAGGCAAATGAGGGGGGAAAAAACCCTTTCACAATTTATGAGTATGACCCTTAAATGGTGTGAAAATATCACAGTCAGCAGCAAAAGAAGTCGGGTCTTATTACCCAGTTGCTGGAGGAATAATTGGAAAGAAAAATAAACGGCAAGGAAAGAGTTAAGCTCTTCTCCTCTTTCTCTTCCAAACTGCTTCCTTTCCAGTCTGTTTTTGATTTAAGACATGACAAATTGAAATAGTTGTACATATTTGTATGTAACAGCAGTTTGCCTATAAAAGTATAATATTTATATAGAACTCAGAATTTATTCCTGGCTGGATCAGTCACTACTGCTGTTTTTCATTTAATAGTTGCAGTGGGTTGTCATGCAATATAGCTTGGCACAAACAAAGTATAATGGACTCCAGGAACTCAACAAGAATGGCAGAATCTGACTCCGTTGTTTAACCAGCTTGAAACCAGAGAAAACATCAAGAGAATTAACTCCTTGCATTTGATTCTTGTAGGAAGTATTTGGCTCATCAGAATAGATATGACGGCAAGAACACTGAACTTCTGTCCTTGTGAGATCATCTACTACTACACTTCATTTCCAATTTCAGTGGATTTCCAATGGATTCCAGAGGCTTGGATGAAAGAAGGGCCCCCAGTAAATAAATGTAGCATTCTTGTTCCCTCTCAGTCCTTCAAGGTAGATCAGACTAGGATGCTATGAATGCTAATACTACTTTATTATAAGATTACAGAATCTTCTGAGTCTGAACATGCTGTTGTGACTTGCCCGCGTCCTGTGCAGCTGGTGCTTCCCTGCTCCCTAACTTTATTTTCATGAGTATCAGGAAGATCATACGTATGTAAGCTGCTTACTCAAATTATATTTTTTGTCCTAGGCTCAGTTTTCTTTGTCTTGGTTGCAGCTCTTCCACCTCTTCCTCAAGGTAATTCCTACTACCCGTTACATTCTACCATCTCTCCCCGAAGATACCGTGTTTCCCTGAAAATAAGACGAGGTCTTATTTTCTTTTGACCTGAGCCTAGGACTCAACAATATTCATTTTAATGGAATGTTAACATCCAACTCAATATTTTTTAAAATTTTCAACAGATTTATTTGCACATTTTTAGAAACAAATTTGGGAAAGCCAAGTCCTAAGTATTTAATTATTAAGTATTAAAGTATCTAAGACCCTGATGATGTTAAAGATTAAGGCAAAAGGAGAAGGAGACAGCAGAGGATGAGTTGGTTAGATAGTGTCATTGATGCAATGAACATGAATTTTGGCCAACTCGGGGAGACAGTGGAGGACATGAGGCCTGGCGTGCCATGGTCCATGGGGTTGCAAAGAGTTGGACACAACTTGCAACTGAACAATGGCAACAACGAGTATTTAATATAATTAGCAGAACTTAGAAAGCTCTACATAATTGTGTTAAAATATTAGAGCTCAAAGGAATTTCTGAGAAGACTTGCTGTATTAAGGTCATAATACGATCTATGTCTCTGAGATACTGTAAGACAATTAATACTCAAAAGGTGCAGAATGAAATCCCATCAAAACTAATATTCCCACCAGGATATATCACCCTCTCTCCCTCCCTCTCTTCCTACCGGTATTATAAAATTGTCTCAATCAGTCAAAAGAACCCTATGCAAAATGAATGAATATTTGAAACATCCAGATTAATTTGTCCATGATTTTACATGGGTGTGCCTCCAGGCATGATGTATTGTACATGTAAGCTCTGGGTCACCGCGTAGAAGCAATCCATGGCAGTATTTTTTTAGATGCTGGAGATCTTCACAAACATGGAGGAATTCGGATGGATGTTCTCCCCCCCCCCCAAATCTTGACATTCTTGTTTTTCTCAGATGGACTACACACATTTATATCTATGATACAGTAGTCCAGTTCACTGAATGCATATTAGTCTGTAAACCTTTATTTACTTGCCTGAGAATAACTTTACTGAAGACAATGAAACTTCTTTCTCAATAGATACTGTATGTGTAGGAAGATGCTCTAAGAAATTATTCTCTGGATTAACAGTTTATTTACTACATGTTTTTTATGGATGTACCATGTTATGGGAAGATAATTCATTCTTAGCCATTTTTCTTACTGTCACTTTTAATACCCCCCCCTTTTTTTGCATTGTGCTGCTATCGAGTTTTTATTTAAAAAATGTGAAGAGACAGGTAGTACTTCTTTCATCTAGACATCAACCCATTTCAATATGTGTCTAATCTTTTTATGAAAATTCAATTTTCCACACTTAGCATAAAGAATGAACTATCCAGCATCACATGATGATAGTTCAGAAAGCAAAAGATGCTTCTGATTCTGCTATGATGATAAAATACATGTCTGGGTTGGTTGGGTTGGGTTGGGTTGGATCAAGTTGGGAAATTGTTCTTTGATTTATTTCTGCTGCAGTAGGATTCCTCTTTTGGATTGCAAGGAGGCTCCTGTGCATCCCTTGAGATGCAGCCCAAACAGAATTCATTCGTCCCTTTCAGTTGTGTGTGAGTGCTCACAACTCTGTCAATATTAGTAAGATCAGGACTGGATTTCTTTGTGGGCATTTGCCTTTCCCTCATTATGTTTGATTGAATTGTGAGGGACACCCCTTCCCTCTATAACACGGGTGTCAAACTTGATCGTGTCACGTGATGTATTGCGACGTATTGCAATGTTTTTTGCCTTTGCGGAGCTGGGATGGGCGTGTGTGTGACGCATCTGGCCACGGGCTACCAGTTTGACACCCCTGCTCTATAATGTGTGATTCCTCATCCACTCATTGTGTCATCATTTTTGCTGTAGTCAATGAGCACTGAATCTGTATTTAAAAGACAGAAGCTAGATTTTTGCCTCTGACTTTAATTCCTGAATACAGTATGGCTGCTAAGAACAGTTTGCCATTTGTTTCATAATTTCATGGAGATAACACCATCCATCTTTCTAGGGAATGAAACTTGTGACACATTGTAACCTGTCTTCATTGCAACCTGAAGAGTTTCTTGACTGATTGAATAATTTATTACTGAAACTTGGTACCCTTTTTTATTCCAAATCATCTTTGGCTGGATTTGGCTTTATTTTAAAAGAGCCAATAAGCTACTATTTTCCATTTGGGGCTCTTTTCCTAATTGCTTTTGCTTTTTAGTGCCTTTTCCTTTTGAGATTACTTTCTTCTTTTTGAACACAAATTATTCTGATTAATTTTTAAGTTATAAGTTCTTTGTGCAATGCAATTCACTTTGTAGTGTTGGCTTCCAAACATTTCAGGTTTTCTTCCATTTTTTCTCTTAAAGATTTTTCTGATTAGGCAACAATGCATGAGTTAAGGCTCTTTTTGAAGGTTCTTTTCTTAATGTAGATGCTGCTATTTATCTCCGGTTTTAAAAATATCTCTGCATCTTTGCTGTAAACAGTATTTAATATTCATTGGAATAATTTTTTTAAAGTAATTATAAATTAGGAATGATCAAATGTTTGCTTCGAGGCTACTTGTTTTTAAACAAATCATTTTTGGCCTCCAAGGATTACATATGCTTTGTCTCAGGGACCATGAACTCTGCAGGGAATAACACCGAAAGCCCTGATATTGCAGAATATTTGGAGTTTGTTTTTAAATGTCTCTGTGTTCAAATTAATGTTGATTCTTAGCAACTGCCTGGGCTAGTCCCTGCAGTTTTCATAGCAAGATTTTTTAGAAGTGGGTTGCTTTTGTGTTCTACCTAAGGCTGAGAGAACGACTGGCCAAAATTCATCCAGCTGGCTTAATGCCTAAAGTGGGACTAGAACTCAGTCTTCTGTTTTTTAGCTTTTTAGTGTTAGTCTTAACTACTATACCAGTGTGACCTCAAGCCAGAAATAGGTGAGGCTTCATGTATTCAAAATTGTTGATTCACTACTGACAGTGGAGTAGTGAAAGGTGGCTCCAGTATTTGCATTTGCTGAAAAGTCCAAGGAGAAAAGTTCATGCTTTGATTTGAGTTTTCAACCCTGCTGTAAATACTTTTTTTAAAAAAAATTAAGCAAAACTATGTTGGCTGCTGTTAAACAACCCTGCTCCCTCAGCCTAAGGCAGCAAATGAAAAGCTAAGAATTCTGCCTTTTATGTTACAAACATCCCAAATGGAGGATTCAAATCTTTGGCAGTCCTTGAATATTTCAAACAATCATCAGGTCCATGCATGTGTTATAATGTGGTTTGTTTCATTTGAGCTTACTGCAATATATGAAGGCAGCCATGGTGCTTTGTGTTTAGTTTACGATAAGCGTGGAACAAGCCAGCTGAGACTTATTCAATCTCTGTAACCTTCCTCAGGGACTATGAGGCAGAAAAATGCCATGTTCATCAAGCTTGCTTGAAAGCCAGTTGGACAGAAAGCAACTCAGCCAACCTAACATCACACTGAAAAACCTCCCTCCCCCCAAAGGATTAAGTCTCAATGCAATTACATAAGTTGCATCAGAATACCATTAAGCAGGTTTTTAGCCAGGATATTTTTTTCTTTGGAGTATTTTAGTTATCATCTGAAAGCTACAGCTTGAACCTAAGAATGATTTTGGGTTTTCTCCCACCCACTCAACACCGTTTGGAAGCTGAACTCAATAGTGATTTATTTTTGTAATATCCACATTACATTTTTTTCATCTAAAGAAGATGATCTGCATATTTTACTTGGCTCATCACCAGAATGGGCATCTCACCAGTTCTGAGTAGAGAAACAAATGACTTCATCTTCCTCTCATTTCCTATCCTTTGCTAATGCACCCCATACCTCTCTTTTCCAGCTTTGATTTAAAATCTTAAGCCTAAATCATTGGGATGATTTGCATTCAAGTTGAACTTTGCCTCTTGTTAGGATAATTTATATATTCCTGGAGAATTCTTGGAAGCAAGTAGAAGGTTACTGCAAGCAGCAGAGAATTTGAATTCTGTTTCTTCGGTTCATGCTCATGCTGGGGCTTGTATGCCTAATGGTGCACAAAAATTAATATTACTGGTTTCCCCACTTTTTTCTCTTTTTCTTCTTCCGCATAGTGAATATATTGCTTTCTTTTTGTTGTTTCGTTTTTCTAGAACACTCCAGTTTACAAAGGAAGGTACGGTAGAAGTTGTTCAGCTATGCCAATTTTCAGGTGTGGTGTGTGGTGTGTGGTGTGTGGTGTGTGGTGTGTGGTGTGTGGTGTGTGGTGTGTGGTGTGTGGTGTGTGGTGTGTGGTGTGTGGTGTGTGGTGTGTGGTGTGTGGTGTGTGGTGTGTGGTGTGTGGTGTGTGGTGTGTGGAGTGTGGAGTGTGGAGTGTGGAGTGGAGTGGAGTGGAGTGGAGTGGAGTGGAGTGGAGTGGAGTGGAGTGGAGTGGAGTGGAGTGGAGTGGAGTGGAGTGGAGTGGAGTGGAGTAGAGTAGAGTAGAGTAGAGTAGAGTAGAGTAGAGTAGAGTAGAGTAGAGTAGAGTAGAGTAGAGTAGAGTAGAGTAGAGTAGAGTAGAGTAGAGTAGAGTAGAGTAGAGTAGAGATCAAGTGCGATTGGACACACAATAAATTTGTTTCCGGTGCATAAGCTCTCAGTGTACATACAAGCAACAAGTGATAAATCATTATTATAATCATAATGCAATCATCATGAATCATAAGAGCCGAGCTGGCGCAGTGGTTAAAATGCAGCACTGCAGTTCAGCAGTTCAGCTGTTCAAATTTCACCGGCTCAAGGTTGACTCAGCCTTCCATCCTTCCGAGATGGGTAAAATGAGGACCCAGATTGTTGGGGGCAATATGCTGAACTCTGTAAACCGCTTAGAGCATTATGAAGCGGTATATAAGTCTAAGTGCTATAGTGCTATAAGATACAACATTCAGTGATAGTCATAAGATACTAAATAAAAACAATCAACATAAATCATAAGATACAAACACCAAAGTGATAGTCATAAGATGGTTAAGGAATAGGTCATAGAAAAAATGAGAAGGATAATAGTAATAGAGTCCTACTACTTGGTTTGATACCCTAGAAACATATTTTTCCAATTTTTATGAGTCTTTCCAGTTTTTCCATCTCTTACCAGATAAACTTCTATCTTTAGACCAAGAATCCAAAGTTTTCTCAACTACATTATTCCTTGAGCCAGCATTTCACTTCAGAATCCTTTATTGCTTTCTCTGATCATTGTATAGATGAAACCACCATCTCTACCCCAAATTCTTTTTCTTTTCTGCTAGCTCTTCATGGTCTCTCAATATTCCTCCCAATAGTATCATAATAAATGAGTGGGTGTTATAGGAAAAAATAGAAAAAGGTCTGAATTGGTGTACACAGAGATAATATGGAGAGGGGTTTTGAAGGCATTTCCATGCAAACATCTGGGAAAGCAAAGGCATACAAACCAGAGAAGAGAGAGCACTTCTACAGGCACTTGTAGAGTGGTCCACAAAGGAACCAGGCAGTGATGGGATGGGAAGGGTGAAAAATGGGGTGATTAATTATTTTATAATAGCAAAAGTTTCTAGGCTGAGCACCAGACCAGTCAGATTGCCAACCCATTGTAATCTAGACTGGAACATCTGAGGTTGGCTTTCAAAGCAGCTGGCAGCAGCATGGGAGACAAGTAGATTATATGTCAGTGTGGACGTATTTATTTTATTTTATTTTATTTATTTATTTATTTGTCAAACATGTATAGGATAGTAGTAGTTTGTATAAACATAACATAAGTAAAAAGTACCGATAATAGAGGACAATAGGACAGTAGGACAGGGACGGTAGGCACAGTGGTGCGCTTATGCACGCCCCTTACAGACCTCTTAGGAATGGGATGAGGTCGACTGTAGACAGTCTAAGGTTAAAGTTTTGGAGGTTTGGGGAAGAAACCACAGAGTCAGGTAGTGCATTCCAGGCATTGATCACTCTGTTGCTGAAGTCGTATTTTCTGCAATCGAGTTTGGAGCGGTTTACATTAAGTTTGAATCTATTATGTGCTCGTGTATTGTTGCGGTTGAAGCTGAAGTAATCATTGACAGGAAGGACTTTTTGATATGTGATTTTATGAACTACATTTAGATCAGATCGAAGGTGATGTAGTTGTAAATTGCCTAATCCCAATATTTCAAGTCTGGTGGAATAAGGTATTTTATTGCGAGCAGAGGAGTGGAAGACTCTTATAGTGAAATATTTCTGGACTCTCTCGATTGTATTAATGTCCGATATGCAGTGCAGGTTCCAGACAGTTGAGCTGTATTCAAGAATTGGTCTAACAAATGTTTTGTATGCTCTGGTTAGCAGTGTAATATTGCCAGAGAAGAAGCTATGCAAGTTTAGATTAACAACTCTCAGAGCCTTTTTGGCATGTTGTTACAGTGGGCTCTAGCACTTAGGTCATTGGATATGAGTACTCCAAGGTCTTTGACAGAGTGAGGGTCGAGTACAAGTTCATTTCCTCCAAGTTTGTATTTTTTTTACTCTGATTCTTTTTGCCAATGTGTAGGACAGAGCATTTGTTGGTTGAGATTTGAAGTTGACAGTTATTTGACCATTCTGCTACATTGTCAAGATCTTACTCCAAGAGTAATCCATTCCAAGCACCTGTAGAACCAGATTTTGAGCTCTTTTATAACTCCCAGTTTAGCTTTGCTCTGAGCAAACCCTGCTCAGCGCTTCATTGGTTCCTAGCAAAACTAGAGTCCACAGGAGCCAAAAATAAAGAGTTGCTCATTGTGGAGCAATTTGTACAAGTGAATAAACTGTAGATCAAAGCCGCAGCTCCTCATGTCAGCCACATATCAAACATACTGTTTTTTAATGGCTTGTTTCACATATTCAACTATTATCAATTTTCAATTGATAGATCAAATTATATACACATTTGTGATTAAGGCCCCCTCAAGGACACATAATAGCAATATCCAGACAGTATAGAAAGGCACATTAAGGGAAAAATGTACCCTGCAATAGCCTCGGCATATATATTTTTTCCAAGCCTTGTAGCAGAATCCTGCTAATTCATCCAGCATTGGGCTTACTTTTGTCTGATTATATCTACCTCAATAACAGTAACTCTTACTTGGCTTACAACTGATTTTACAACACACTGAAACAACCAAACTTTTTAATGTTTCCAAGAAGAGATTCAAGCCAAACCCAACAAACTATTTGCAATGTGAAAACTGGTTCAAAGTCTCTGTAGGTTTTTTTTCTGTATGGAAAAATGGCAATTTACTTATTTTTTTAACTATAGTATTATCATTATATTTTAGAAAAGCATCTAGGCATTATAAAAATTATCTTTGGGAAGACTTTTTTAAAAAATAAAACTCTCCAGCAGTTCATTAGCACAATGGATTGAGGATTTACTAGTATTATGGGAGCCATTCAGTGTCTATTTCCAACGCATATAATTACCTCTATATAATATAACAATTTCTCCTCAAGTATTTTTCTGCTCTGTGTAGAGCAGTGTGCCAAAAGAAACTGAAGCAAAAAACTAAACTATTAAATTTTAGCTCATATTTATAGCATAGTTGAGACCTATAAGTGTTTGGATAAAACAGCAATATCTTTGGGAGCAGCAGCAGATAATGACCATGAAATCCCAGGGAAAGCTTATTTTTAAGAGTTGTGGGCAGGGACTTTCACTGAATTCTTGTATGGCCAAAAACACATTTTGGGACTGTCCAAGGTCCTGAATGAACTCCCTGGTTAAGAGTCATCCTATCACAGTAGCAATAGCAATAGCACTTAGACTTATATACCGCTTTACAGTGCTTTACAGCCTCTCTAAGCAGTTTACAGAGTCGGACTATTGCCCCCAACAATTTGGGTCCTCATTTTACCCACCTCCGAAGGATGGAAGGCTGAGTCAACCTTGAGCCTGGTGAGATTCGAACTGCCAAATTGCAGGCAACCAGCAGTCAGCAGAAGTAGCCTGCAGTACTGCACTCTAACCCATTGCACCACTGCAGCAGTATCTTTTCCATTGGAACCAGTTTAGAGATTTTCCTGTATATTATAGATAACAGAGAATTTGGGGAAATAATGGTCCCAAATTTATTTCAACCTCTATTCTATAGCACGTCATAACTTTAAATCCTGGTTGTGAAAAATTTTTCGGTTTGGACTTATGTAAATTTTGAGATTATTTATTGTACACAAAATAATTATGTATTATTCTGAGATTATTTGTGAGCAAGACAAGGATGAATGTAGATAATGGCAAAGTAGAATCTGGTATGTCCAAACTAAAAACCAAACTATATTTTCCTTGAACTCTATCCAATTGATGTGCCATGCTGTCCCACCTTAATCAGTTCTAAAGACACTAATCTTGATTTAGTTTCTCAAATCTGGCTGCAATTATGTAAGAAGACTTCATACACTGCATGCTTTTAATCGTAATAATCATATTTTATATCTGTATAGCGTTTCCCCTTTTTCAAAGAGAATAACAGGCTTTGTTTGCATATGAGAGTGAGATGGAAATACCATTTATAAAATAAAAACTATATATATAAGGGGGGCCTTTGCACAGGTTCGCCTGGTGCACCAGTTGCGGCCATACTTGGAGAAGGAGGCTCTACTCATGGTCACTCATGCTCTTGTCACCTCCCGCTTGGACTACTGCAACACGCTCTACATGGGGCTACCCTTGAAGAGTATCCGGAGACTTCAGCTGGTGCAAAATGCGGCTGCGCGTGCTGTGGTGTGTGTGCCAAGGTACACCCACGTGACACCTATACTCCACCAGCTGCATTGGTTGCCCATCGGTCTCCGGGTACAATTCAAGGTGTTGATCGTCATCTTTAAAGCCCTTCATGGCTTAGGACCAGGCTATCTCTGGGACCGCATTCTGCCTCATACTTCCCTTCGACCGGTTAGGGCCCACAGAGTTGGCCTCCTCCAGGTCCCGTCTGCCAAGCAATGCCGACTGGCGGGCCCTAGGGGGAGGGCCTTCTCTGTGGCTGGCCCCGTGCTCTGGAACCAACTTCCCCCAGAGACCCGAACTATCCCCACTCTGCTGGCCTTCCAAAAAGCCGTTAAG
The DNA here is from genome assembly GCA_023053685.1 of Diadophis punctatus similis. Classification (NCBI taxonomy): domain Eukaryota; kingdom Metazoa; phylum Chordata; class Lepidosauria; order Squamata; family Dipsadidae; genus Diadophis; species Diadophis punctatus. The sequence continues at coordinate 90,924,913 of JALIGW010000001.1, read as the reverse complement.
ACATGGCTTTTCCTGCAGGCTGGGGGTAGAGCTTAATCCACTCGAGCTCACCCCCAAGTATTTATGGTTGCTGAATGATTGTTGGATGATTTTAATATTGTGCTTCTTTTAATTTTTATATCTGTTTTAAGTAATATATTTATAAATTGGTTATTCTTGTATTTTCTCTGTTGTACGCCGCCCTGAGTCCTTCGGGAGTTGGGCGGCATATAAGAAAATCAAATAAATAAATAAAATAAAAATAATATATTTACATTTGATAAATGGGAATTTGACGGTTACTTGGTGACAGATAATAGGCCCCTCAGGTTGGATGGCTCAGAAAAAGCTGAGGATCCTTTGGAATATTAATGGTATATTAGGATGTGGCTACCATATTTTTCGGAGTATAAGACGCACCTTTTTCGTCCCTAAAAGAGGCTGAAAATTTGATTGCAACTTATACTCTGAATGTAGCTTTTTTGAAGCTTTTTTTCCTAGCCTTAATGAGGTGCTAACTATCTCCCCGGCTTCCTATTCCATCCGAAGAAGTTTTTTTCCAGCTCTAAGTCTTTGCAGGCTTGTTTTCATTCCTACTCCCTCTGAAAAAGTTTTTTTCAGCCCTAACGAGGTGCTAACGATCTTCCCGGCTTGCAGCATTTTTTTATCCCTACTCCCTCCAAAGTAGTTTTTTTCAGCCCTAAGTCTTTGCAGGCTTCTTTTCATTCCTACTCCCTCTGAAAAAGGTTTTTTCAGCCCTAACAAGGTGCTAATGATCTTACCGGCTTGCAGCATTTTTTTTTAAATTCCTACTCCCTCGAAGTAGCTTTTTACCAGCCCTAAGTCTTTGCAGGCTTGTTTTCATTCCTACTCCCTTGGAAGAATATTTTTTTCAGCCCTAACCAGGGGATAAAATAATGTGCTGAAGCTGACCAGACTAAGGACACTAGCCAGATGAATACCTGGTAGATAGATTTTCCTCCCCCAAAACTAAGGTGTGTCTTATACTCCAGTGCGTCTAATACTCCGAAAAATATGGTATATTAAAGCATCTGGGGTATCTACAGTAGTTTCTGATGTTATCATACAGGAAAAGAAATTCTAAATCTGAAAAGATGGCATTTAAGTAGCAACATGGAACAAAGCATGAATATGAGAAAGTTCAACACAATGAAAGATGAAATGATCAACTGCACATTGATATTTTAGGCATAGTAAGGTTAATTCAGATGGACTGGAATACTTTTTGTCAGAAGTTCATTTCTTGATGTACCCAGAACATGGAAAACAAAAGGAAAATGGTATTGCTTTTATAGGTAGGAAGGGTATAGCAAGAACATTCTTAGTTACAAAACACTCAATGGCTGAGTAGACTTTTTGGACAATCCTGTCTACATTTATGCTCCAACAATGCAGGAAATGAGAAAATTGATGATTTTTAGGATCAAGTTCAATTTGAAATCAAAAGAGCATGCAGGCAAGATTGTCTGCTTATGGATTGAAGATTGGTCAAAACAGGAAATATTAAGGATGAAAATGTAGTTGGACAGTATGAGCTAGGAAACCAAAATGAAGCAGGAGAAAGACTTACTAATGTCTGCAAATCCAATTATTTATTCATTGCTATCACAGTGTTCAATCAAAACAACAGGTAAGGAGATGCTAGATAAAGCTCAAGGAACATGAGACATTATTGCTAAATCACTGGATAATTGAGAAAAGTAAATATTACTAAAAAGAAGTCAACATGTGCTTCATAGGTTGTAGAAAGGCCTTCTTAATTGTGTCATCATGTCACTGTCCTCATACAAAATTACTGAGTAAGAAGGATGAGCTTAAGAAAGAGAAGGAAAATCTGTAGTGAAGATAATGAGGAAATAATAGACATTGTAAAAGCCCGGATGAGAACATTGGAGTATGAAAATCGGACAGACAAATGCCCCCTCCCCCCCAATTCACATACTGTAAATAAAAAAGAAGGAAAAGATGTACATTCAGACTTGCAATATTCTATTATTTTTTATTTATTTATTAAATGTGTATGCTGTCCATCTTGCCGGAGGCGACTCTAGGCGACTTACACACATACAATTAAAATGCACTGTAAACAATTAAAACAATAAATAGGGATCTTAAAATTAAAATTCAGTTAAAATAGAATAAAATTGTATGTTATTATAGCCAATGTTCATAAAAATAGTTTTAGGTTTATGTTTTAGGAATCTGTTTTAGGAATCTGTTTCTGAGTCTGGCTTATCCTATAGAATTGATAGAAACACAGGAAGCCACAGCATGCATGGAACATGGTGAAACAGATTGGTTTCTGGTTAACAAAGGACTGCATTAAAGGCTGTATCTTCCCTTATTAATCAACCCAACCTATATATGGAATATATACTGAGGGAAGCTGGATTGCAAGATATGCATGTTTTAAAATTGAAGGAAAAAAACATCAATAACCTGCGAAATGCTGATGATGCTACTCTGATAGTTGAACATGCAAAAACTGTGCAAGCTCTTATAATGAAAATAAAGGAACACAATGAAAAAAAAAGACTAAGCTTAAATCTAAACAAAACCAAACTAATGTCAACAGGTATAGTAACCCATCTTAGAAATGACAATGAAGATATTGAAGTGGGAGATATTTTCTGCTTTTTTAGGATCAGCTATCAATAGTCAAAAAACCAGAAGTTAAGAAATACACCACAACTTAGCACTTGGTAACGTAGCCATGAAGGTCTTGGAAAAGATATTGAGATGTGGAAATATGTCTCTACCTATAAAAATCAGAATTGTTCAGGCACTGATTTTGCCTGTGACATTCTATGAAAGGTCTAGTTACACTTTGAAGAAGCAGGATGGAGATAGCGTTGACCCCTTTTCAACTCTGGTGTTGGGAAAGACTCCTGAGAATATCTTAGATCAGTGGCACCCAACCTTTTGGGCACCAGGGACCAATTCCATGGAGAGAGGTTTTTCCACAGACTGGAGGGGGTGTGGTTCTGCAGGCTGCCTGCATCCCACAGATGGGGTTTCTCTTGTTTGCGCGGCCCAGTTTCTGGCATGCCGCAGCCCAGTACCAGTCCATGGACCAGGTGTTGGGGACCCCTGTCCTAGATAGCCAAGAAAATAAATTGTGGATCATTGAACAACCTAGAATAATCACTTGAGGCACAAATGATGAGATTCAAAACAATATGCCAAGTACAAATTCATGACACTTCGTTCCCATCAAGTAATTGTGGGAGTGCACTTTTTTGTGTCTAGCTGGACACATCCTTACCTCAGTGACCTGAGAGGGCAATGCAAACCATTGATGCAGGGACCTTGATTTATACATTTATCATTGCATATGAAACTGGATAAAATCTTTACCGAGTATGTAAGTCAATCAATCAATCAATCAGATAGACAGTTATTGCATAAAATCCTTATCTGATATTCCAATTTCTAGAGTGCTTTGAGACCCAGGGCAAACTCAGAGAATCTTATACTCCAACCTTGAAATGAAGGTTTTTTTAAAAAAAAAATTATTGAATTTCATTATAATCCTTACAAAATCAAGTGAAATAATCCATACAACAATCTCATGAAGTAGATGGCACACTGTAGATGGGGGTGTTGAGAATGAGACAAAGAATTGTTTGTGTAAAGCAGAGGTCTTCAAACTTGGCAACTTTAAGGCTTGTGGACTTCAACCCCCAGAATTCTCCAGCCAGCATAGCTGGCTGGAGAATTCTGGGAGTTTAAGTCCACAAGTCTTAAAGTTGCCAAGTTTGGGGACCCCTGGTGTAAAGTAATGTAGTAAGTCCTCACCAGAGGCAAAGAATGAATTCAAAGCTACAGATTCAACATTTTTTTTAAAAAACACCCTATTACAGTGATGGCGAACCTTTTTTGGCTCGGGTGCCAAAAAAGTGCATGTGCGTGCGATAGCATGCGCACGTGTGCCCACATCCATAATGCAATGCCCTCCCCCGTGTATGCGCACAACCGCCGTGCTGCCCCCCACACATGCACACAACCCTCACGTACTGCCCCCTGTGCATGCGCACAGGTCTCACTGAAGCCTCTGGACTTCCGCTAGGCCCGTTGGGCTGTTTTTCACTCTCCCCAGGGTTCAGGAAAGCCTCCTGAACCCTGGGGACGGTGAAAAACAGGCCAATCGGCCAACCGGTAGTTCATTTCCGAACTTCTGGTTGGCCTGTTGGGCCGTTTTTCATCGTCCCCAGGCTTCAGGAGGCTTTCCTGAAGCCTGGGGAGAGCGAAAATGGCTGAAAAGAAGGCTGAAAATCAGCTGGCCAGCGCGCACATGCGCGCTGGAGCTGACATAAGGCAATTTATTTATTTATTTATTTTGATGGATTTTTATGCCGCCCAATCCCTAGGGACTCAGGGCGGCTCACAGCATGTAGATCCAATACAAAATAAAAACTATCATTAAAATATATGACAATACACAATACAATAGTTAAAATACAGAAAGTACAAAAGTTAAAATTAAAAGTTAAAAGAGTATCTCATTCACCCCGCCTGCCGGAAGAGCCAGGTCTTTATTGCTTTCCGGAAGGCCAGTAGGGTGGGGATGGTCCTGATCTCTGGAGGAAGTTGGTTCCACAGGGAGGGAGCTCCCACAGAGAAGGCCCTCCCCCTAGGTCCCGCTAGCCGACATTGTTTGGTCGACGGGACCTGGAGGAGGCCGACTCTGTGGGCTCTAGCCGGTCGTAGGGAGGTATGCGGCAGGATGCGGTCCTGAAGATAACCTGGCCCTGAGCCATGTAGGGCTTTAAAGGTAACGACCAACACCTTAAATTGGATCCGGAGACTAATGGGCAACCAATGCAGCTGGCGGAGAATAGGTGTTACGTGGGTGCATCTAGGTACACCCACCACAGCTCGCGCAGCTGCATTTTGCACCAGTTGCAGTCGCCGGACACTCTTCAAGGGTAGCCCCATGTAGAGCGCATTGCAGTAATCCAGCCGTGAGGTGATAAGGGCATGAGTGACTGTAAGAAGTGCCTCCTTCTCCAAGTAGGGTCGCAATTGGTGCACAAGACGTACTTGTGCAAAGGTCCCCCTAGCCACAGCTGAAAGATGTTGTTCCAATTTTAGCTGTGGGTCTAGGAGGACACCCAAATTGCGAACCCGTTCTGAGGGGGCTAATTTCTCCCCCCCAAGAACCAAGGAGGGACAGTTGGTCGAGTCCTTAGGAGGCAGTATCCACAGCCACTCAGTCTTGTCAGGGTTAAGCTTTAGCCGGTTCTTCCCCATCCAGACCCTAACATCGGCCAGGCAGCGGTCCATTACGTCTACGGCTTCCCCAAATTGAGACGGGGTGGAGATGTACAACTGGGTGTCATCAGCATATTGCTGATACCTCACCCCGTGTCGTCGGATGATCTCACCCAGCGGCTTCATGTAGATATTAAACAGGATGGGCGAGAGGACCGAGCCCTGTGGCACCCCACATAGTAGGGGCCTAGGGTTCGATCTCTGCCCCCTGTCAACACCGACTGCGTCCTGTCAGAGAGGAAGGAGGAGAACCACTGCAAAACAGTGCCGCCCACCCCCACCTCTCCGAGACGATGCAGAAGGATACCATGGTCAATGGTATCGAAGGCCGCTGAGAGGTCAAGTAGCACCAGGATAGAGGAGTGACCCCTATCCCGGGCTCGCCAGAGATCATCCATCAGGGTGACCAAAGCAGTTTCCGTACTGTAACCGCGCCTGAAGCCAGATTGAAAGGGATCCAGAAAATCAGTGTCATCCAACAGTCGTAGGAGCTGGAGTGCCACCACTTTCTCAACAACCTTCCCCGCGAAGGGAAGGTTGGAGACTGGATGGAAGTTCTTTAAATCCGCCGGGTCCAGGGAAGGCTTCTTGAGGAGGGGCCTCACCACCGCAGCTTTTAAGGGCTGCGGGACGGACCCCTCTCTCAAAGAAGCGTTGACCAACGCCTGGAGCCAGCCGCTTGAAACCTCCCTGGTGGCCGAAACCAGCCAGGAAGGGCACGGGTGCCCTCAGATATGGCTCTGCGTGCCACCTGTGGCACGCGTGCCATAGGTTCACCATCACTGTCCTATTACAACAAATAGGAAGCATGCAATTACATTTTTGGAGGTTTTCCTCCCTGCCTGTTATTATTGGCACAGATAGCATTGCTAGAGGAGGTCTGATGGTGTTATTTGTAAAAGCTCTTTTCAGGGGGAGGGAAGGCTGAACCTTTCCAGTAGGATCCCTCCCATGTTCTGTAACTCAGAATGAACTGAATGAAGATGACAGAATGGTTTTTATTTCAATGGCCCTTTTGCCCTTGCTTGTCTCAGTCTGTCAGTGTCACTCCTGTCTTTGACTGTCACCTTACTTGATGATAATGCAGTCACAGGCCTTGGCAGTTTCTCCTTGTCTGGGAGATCAGGAGGACCCCATCATATTTTCTGAAACCAGATGGGGCAGCTTTAGTAATTGATTCCAATCATGTTTGATTGGAACCAAAGGAATGGCAAAGAATAAATGTTTGAATATCTTTACAACATTGAGAATTGGACAAATGGTTTACCAGAAAGGAGCTATAACTGGGAAATGTGACTAATCCATTACACAGAGAACCTGACATCATTTTAAAAGCAGGCCTTTCAATCTAAATATTTCATATTTAGATGACAAGGAAGCTGAAATGAGACTGAAAGTACTAGTGTCAAGAAATGTAATTTGCATGGTTTCTGTTTAGTCTAAAATATTAATAATTTAGCTTCTTCAAAATCTCCCTGACACATATGTCTGCCTGCTGCCTTACATGATAGATTACCCTTTTAGCGTAAACAGGGTTAACTTTAAAAAAAACACTTCCATGTTTTTTCTGCTTGGAAAAAAAATTAGTCCACAATCCCATAATTGATCTTCTTTGGCCAAAGGTGCAATTTTGCAATTCTTTTCTTTGAAACTGATGATCAGAAACTACCTTGGAAGTGATTTTAATCTATATTTATGGGGAGTGTTGTTAAATTATTTAAATATCAATTATATAAAATGATATATATAAAAATAAAGTTCCATAACTTTTTCCATCTGTTTATCTATCAGTTCTCCTCCCCAACCCACTGAAAAGCATTAGTCTTTAAAATATTAGCCTTTAAAATATTCTGAATTAGTGTATATACCGTATTTTTCGGATAAGATGCACTTAGCTTTTGGGGAGGAAAAAAAGAAAAAAATTTCTGCCTCTGCCGTCGTCAAGCCCCGCTGCCTGGAACGGGCCAAAAATGGGGCGCATGGAAGCTGAAAATGGGGGGCGCGGAGGCAGAAAACGGGATGCACTGAGGCCAAAAATGGGACATGCAGAGGCGGTGATAGGTGGCAGCGGCGATGGGCAGCGACGGCGGCGATGGGCGGTGGTGATCCCCACAGCCTGGAACAGCTGATAGGTGGTATTCCAGGATGCAGATCCAACCACCAATCAGCTGCTGGTGCTAAATCAGGCTGTGCTGAAGCTGACCAGGCTGTTTGCTGTTTGCTGCAAGGAGGCAAATTGCTGGGAGGCAGAGGCCGAAATGTGGGGGCCAGCAGGTGGGTGGGTCTTCGGCAACATTCACTCTATAAGACGCACAGACATTTCCACCCATTTTTTTTGGGGGGGGGAATGTGTGTTATACACCGAAAAATACAGTATATCCTACATTTTCTGGCTTTTGCACATATCCACCATAAAATGTCCACATTTCCACCATATGTTAGATGGTTGGAAGTACCTTTAAACAATTTAGACAATTTCTCTAGTGTCATATACCAACGTGTATCATTTTATAAAAAATTCTTTTTAAGACTATAACATAATGTAAATTCTAAGTCTTTCAACCACATATTTTTCCATTGTTCCATTTAAGAATCTTTATGATTTTCAGAAAAACAGGAGGGAATATTACTTCAAAGGAGCAAAAACTATTCTATAATTACTTCTGAATACAGTCATTCAATTTTCCCTCAAGCTGATAAAGAAACAGAATTTTTGATAGCATCTATTTATGTACTGGAATTTCTATCCAATTCTATTCTCAATGTTTGGGAAGAATAGATATGCACAAACTTTAATGCACAATGAAAGTGCCTTGTGGATTAATGATGTCAAAAAATAAATTACAAAACACAGTGCAGGCAATAAATAACAAATGTAATGGAAAGAGTCCAGTGGTTGACAAATTACAAAAAATTCTGGGGAGTTATAAAGCCTATTTAATGCAACAGAAGTGAGAAAACATTTAAATGCAGCACAGACTCATAATTAATTGCTGCATAGGGTTCTAAGTTGAGAGCTTTAATTTTTAGGTAAAGAGAGAGAGAGATGCTGTTGTTAACTATCTAATCAGGCTAATAACTTTCTAGAAGAGCTAATAGAGGTTTTTTCTTTAAAAAATAGATTTGATTAATCTTTGTAGCAGCCCAGGCAATATACTAGAGGTCACTGAAAATAAAAGACTCAGAGTTATATCAGTAGACTTATCCTAGAATTATGGGCAAATGCAAAATTGTTGGAGGATGAGTAGAAATCCATAAATTAGTGACTCAGGCCAGCCTGCAAACTTCTCTGTGCTTTGATAGGACAGAAACAAGAGAAACCTGAGGCCTACAGTATATATTCAGCGCTTGAGTATCTGTCTCCTTTCATTACATAGCAACCCAGAATAAAAAATAATGCACAAGTAGTTCAAAGTACTTCCAAGGAGAGATCACAGCACTCCCTGACAGGGCTGTAAAAAGGAAAAGAAATCATGGAGACATTGAAAACTCTAGTACAATCCACCAAAACAAAATTCATTGTGGCATGGACATAGTGAAATTCATGGATGTTTCTAGCATATTTCTTTTCTACTCCAAAATGTACACAAAGCCCTTCATGTTCCAGAATGATATACAGTACATTCAAATGAGTTGACATATTTAAGAATACTGCATATCAAAATTGCTTTTAAAAAAGGGGCAATTGCTTGTAAAACCATACATTTAATAGAATGTTGCCTATCAAAGCATATAGAATGGGGATTTTCCAATGATCTTAATCAACATTTGATTTGATAGAATGATTTATCAATCTTTTTAATACCAACTAAAGCTCAGTTAAGCTCATTTAAATGCCATATCCCTTCCTGAGGTAGGCAGGGGATGATGGAAGGATTGAAAGGACTACATTTCCCTTAGTCCTTCACAGCAGTGAGGACAATGAATGCTGGGGAGAAAAAGAACTTAGTCAAAAACATTTATGAGCTGTAGGCATGAGTGCCTGCATGATATGGTTAAAAAAAGTCAAGATTGGGGCTGCAGCAAAGTGTCCAAAATTCTGCTTGTTTTTTATGTGCAGATCATGAAAAAACAGTGACCTTCTTGATCACTCTCCACAAATATTCCTGGGTGTGGAAGAAACGCAACAGCAAAGAAATTCGGTGCTTCCATTGCTACGAGACAAAAATATAATTTTAAATAGTTGTCTATGAGGTCAAAATTTAGCAAACATTAGTAAGGAACATCTTCAACCCTGAACCAGAAAAGTGAATGTGACATTAATGAGAAACAGTGTGATACAGTTCAACACAGTTTTGATGGCCATTTTAATTGGATCGCTTCTGTCAGGAACAGGAAAAAGCCTGCTACAATATTAGAAAGCCATGGCTAGAAGTTAATTCCATCCCAAGATGTCAGAATGGCACGATCTGCATATATAATGAACAAATTGGATGTGGCCCTTGTACTCAAGGGTAATTTCCTACAGTTGTTGGATAAACATGGGGAGATTAATTACAGAGCCTGTGGCCATTGTGCTCAGCAGCTCCCCTCCCCTTCCCGAGAGCAGTGGAAGGAGAAAAAAAGAAACCCTCAATATTATTTATGAAACTACAGGGTCATTCAAAAAGAATGAACCGATTTCATGACGCATTGCTTCAGTTCTCAAGCATCGTCATGTAATGAGTCAGTGACCATTTGAAAGAGGAGTTATCTAAGTTTTGAATGGCTGCCACAGGGGCGATGTAGTCGTGTTGTTCTTCCGGCAACGTTCAGTTGTTTGTTTACCCTCGGAATGGCGAGTCCTCAGGAAAAGGCGTTCTGCGTTGGGGGGCCCAAGACCTTGGCCTGCGAGATCCCCAGACCTAACTGTGTGTGATGTTTTTCTTGTGGGGATAAGTAAAAAATCGTGTTTATGTTCCACTGCTACCCACTAACCTCGATGACCTTAAACATCTAATAATAACAGCGATCAACTCAGTGGATTGTGATATGCTGATATGCTCCTGGGAAGAATTCTCTTATCGCATTGATGTTGCCCGTGCTGCAGGTGGTGGCCACATTGAACACTTGTAAGACAGGAAATAAAAGTTGATTGTGAGTAGAATACTTGTGACTTGGCTGGAGTTTTGTATTACTTTTCCATAATAAAATATTGTGTCATGAAATTGGTTCATTCTTTTTGAATAACCCTGTATTTTAATCTTTCTTACAGGTATGTACAAGAGCATTAGTCAAAGGATCTTGGCATATGCAGGTGTCTAAGATGAAAATAGGATAGGCAAGTGTGCGCACATCTCACTCATTGCTAAAGTTGCCATGCATGTATACACACACACACACACACACACACACACACACACACACACACACACACACACCTCATTACACCAGATCTCAAAAGTGGCCACAAAATTTACTGGTCCTTGGAAGACTATTTCATGGTTTATAATTTCCATATGTTGTATATTTTATGGTCTGCCTTGGAGGAACTGTTTATCTGATGATTTATGTAATTCATGCCAAGTACTCCATACCACATTCTCATGTATTACATTATCATGACCATCATTATCATGTATTGTTTTTCAGTAATGCTGGTATAAATTTAAGAACATACAATTCTACTATCTCTCTGTGTATGTTAGTTTTAATGGGAAGGGAACTCATTCTTTTATCACAGAACTTGAACTGCTATTATAGGATTAGCTGTGGTGGCCATCAGGAAAACCGGTGAAAAGGACAAAGTTGCAGATACAGTAGCTTACATAATTCCTTTCTGCCTAATTACTCTGGAGCATAATTACAGTAACAGGGCATTTTACTGAAAGGCAATTTGTGCTGTTTCCAGGGGGAGACAGCATCGGTTGAGAAAATGCCTCGCTTGGAAATTAGTTTAATTGAATGTAATGGAACTTATTCCTCCAAAGACATGGCTAGAATTGGCCATGTGAAAGTGCTCTACTTCAGTCTTTGAGGTGGTAGAAAAAGGATGCTGGCGAATTTCACCCTGCCCTCATTGCTGAGTCCTGAATTGCCTCAGGAACAAGACCAATGTCTTGTGATGCTGTCTTCAGAATTTAACTAGTGGACATCTTGAGGTGAAAGATTGGTGGACTTCTTGGCTTTCTTTGCTCATCCATGAAAGATAATAGGTAGTAGATAGATAGATAACCTTTATTGTCATTTTTACTGGCCCACATTAAAAATGAAATTGTGTTGCCTGCTCTCAAAGAAAGTATATATCTACCCATATACATACATAAAACACACATGGTATATTCATACACACACACACACACACACACACACACACACACACACACACACACACACACACACACAAATATTGAGTGGCCTAGAGGTGGAGCTCTTGCCTCACAATCAGGAGGTTGTGAGTTCGATCCTAGGTAGAGGCAGATGTAAGGGTCTTCTGCTTGGGCAGGGGGTTGAACTAGATGACCTGCAAGGTACCTTCCACCTCTGTTAATCTGATCTAATCACTGTCTTTTAAATATTTTAAATATTGGTACTTTAGCATAACCATAAAAATTAGCTTGAATTTACATATTTACAGCTAATGACTCTGGACTCCATGCAAGTTGCAGCACTTTCTTCTTGCTTTTTTTTAAAAAAATACAGCTGCCTAGTATGGCCAAATAAAGTTGTAGTGATCAATCTTCCAGATCAGATTTTGAGACACACGGGATGAAGAGAGAATCTGCTTTTGTTTATTCTACTGGCAGAAGCCCTTTTGGCAGGAGGAGTTAATTGCCTAACCCTCCACTCAGTTCCCTGCTAATATCTTTTTTTTTTCTGGTTGCTTTTTGTAAGTATGAAAGCAATAAAGACAGGACTGTTTATCAAGGAAGCTACAATTGGATGAGGTAAGATTGACAATGTAAATCATCCAGGCCTGGAGCTGTGAGTGAACTTAATAAGATAACCAGCTTCAGAATTCTTCTAAAAGAGGGACCGTGACAGTAAATGAGGATAGCAACCAATGTTCAACAGTGTCATACATTTGTCTCTAACCGTGAAGCCTTTGGAATGTTTGTTTATGTAATGTTTATAGTGTTGACTCTATGCTGTAGGGAATATCACCTATTCTTGAGACAACATCTGGAGAAAACACTCCAGGCAAATAAATTCTTCAATTATTTAGAGTAATACATAGCAGCTCTAAACAAACTCTCAGTTTGCTTCTTTCCATTTTTTTTAAGGAAATGCAAACCCGAGAATGTTATCCCTTCAGTTCAGATATAGATGGAAACTTTTCCATTTCACTTTAAGTCAGTGTTGCGATAAAAGTATACCTCTGGTTCCCTTGTCCTTCTTTCCTCTGCTTGAATGCCTATGTTGTTCTCAGCGGACAATTTAAAAAAAGAAACGATGGTGCTTCTTTACTTCTGGGCAATGTGCCTGGGACAGAATGCAGGTTTATATGAGAGAGGAAGAGAAGGGATGAGAGGGAAACAAGTTTGAGGTTGTCTCCCAAAGTTGACTGGCAGGCAATCCAGAAATGGGGGGGGAGAGACCTTTTCTACATATTGTATAATAATTTGTAGTAGCCTTCTTGAATCTAGTGCCATCCCAATGTCACAATGACACAAACCTTCCTATCCTGGCTTGTATAGCTGCTAGGTGGAACATTTGTTTGACCTTCAAGAGGTAAGAAGAATGTAAGCCTTCTTCTTACCTCTTGAAACAAGTTAGGTAAAGCCAAGTTAGGTAAACATACGAGTGTGGTCCATGATATGATGCCAAAGAGTTACCAAATGATGCCTTAAGTCATGCTGATGTTCCTGGACTGCAATTTCTTGGCCTCTTGTTCTTTGCCACACCTCTTACATTCTGTCTGCAAGTTTTCAAGAGCTCTGCAAGATCAGAGCAATTTATTTATTTATTCATTCATTCATTCATTCATTCATTCGTTCGTTCGTTCGTTCGTTCGTTCGTTCGTTCGTTCGTTCGTTTGTTTGTTTGTTTGTTTGTTTATTTATTTATTTATTTATAAATAAATAAATAAATAATAAACTCTGGGCGACTTAACAACAGCGGATAAACATTAAAAACATCTTAGAGAAAACATTATAACATCTTAAACATTATAGACACCAGAACATTAAGCATTAAAACAATTTAAAACCCCTGCATATCATTTCATAGCCGGATTTCGCCGATTACAACTGCGAGATCAACGCCCCCAAGCCTGCCGGAAAAGCCAGGTCTTTACTGCTTTTCGGAAAGCCAGGAGGGTGGGGGCAGTCCGGATCTCCCGAGGTAACTGGTTCCAGAGAGTTGGGGCAGCCACAGAGAAGGCCCTCCCCTGCAGGCCTGCCAGCCAGCACTGTTTAGCCGACGGGACCTGGAGGAGACCAATTTTGTGGGATCTCACCGGTCGCTGGGAGCTGTGTGACAGAAGGCGGTCTTGAAGATAACCTGGTCCTGAGCCATGTAGGTAATAGCAGGTTGACATCTTTAAGAAAATGAAATAATGTATTTTCTTGAAGATATCAAACTGCTATTTTGTTGATGGATATCAACTCCATAAGACAGAGCAGAGAAGATAACGGGAGAAAGATGTTTGAACTACATATTATGGTATGTTCAACAAACTATGATTAAGAGGAACCGTGGCTTACTAGCTATTACTAGCTATGGTCTAGTCCCGTGGTGGCGAACCTATGGCACGCGTGCCAGAGGTGGCACGCGGAGCCATAGAAGCCAGCACGCGAGGGTTCCCACCGGCAAACCGGAAGTGCGAAAAAACGCACTTCCGGTTTGCCGGTGTGCTGTTTTTTGCACTCCGGAGGGTTCAGGGAAGCTCCCTGAAGCTCCGGAATGCAAAAAACTACAAAATGGACAAACCGGAAGTGCACTTTTCCGCACTTCCGGTTTGTCCGTTTTGTAGTTTTGCATTCCGGACTTCAGGGAGCTTCCCTGAACCCTCCGGAGTGCAAAAAACAGCATACCGGCAAACCGGAAGTGCGTTTTTTCACACTTCCGGTTTGCCGGTTTCGTCGTTCCAGGCTCCGGTAAGCCTTTGTGCGGGGGTGGGTGTGCGCATGCGCAGAGGGCAGCATGGGGGGGTGTTGTGTGCATGCGTGGGGGGGAGGGAATGGGTGTGGGCACGCGAGCGCGCGTGAGCGCGCCCCCCCCCTTTTTTGCACGCGAGCCGAAAAAGGTTCGCCACCACTAGTCTAGTCTTATGGTCATTTTTTTCTTTTTTAGCTCAATCACTGTCACACTCACAAAACAACACCTTTTGGTGGCTCGAAAGGACATGTATCTCATATACTGTATTTATGAGAGACTTTGTACAAACATTGTATTCTTAAGAATTTCCGCCCCCTAAAGAACAATGGAGGAGACGCAATCTGGACTGGATTCTGATTAAATCGCATGCATTGTTGTTCCAGGGCAACAAAGCTGATAGTGAATTATCACTTAAACTTCTTTAAAACATAGACTTTAATTAGGTTAACTGTGAAGCTTTGCAATGAATTATGCAAAGTATCTGTCTATAGCAAAGCCTGATATAATTGCATAACTAAGAACTGCTGTCAGGGACTAAATACCTTTGTGTAATCCATGAATAGTCTACATAATGTTGCCATCTTTTACTGAAGTTAGTTTGTCATGTTGACATAATGAGGGCAAGTTACAAAAGCCTTACATTAAAAGGTTGTACTTACTCTGAATCTTGCCAGCTCATGCAAAATATTAGTAAATCATAGGCTTTCTAATAGTTATCATGAATTATGGACTTTCAAAAAGGGGGACGTGAAAGCCGCTCTAAAGTACTAACTTATAATTTGTGCCAAGCTGAGTTTTTCCTCTTTCTTCAAACCTGAAGGACATATTCAGTCAAGTAGTTGCAGCATGCACAACTGGATCCATAACATATATGCAATGCAGTACTCCATAATTTTGCATATTATATTACTCTTTCTTTGTTTTGTTTGTGTGTATGTATGTGTATATAAGAAGGAGAGAGCGTATGTGTTTGCTTCTTGGTATCTACCATATATATTGGCTGATATGAATTCTTTTTTAGTTGAATTTAAAGGAGAAGTTAAAAGAAAATTAGATTCTAATATAGTATACAGATTAAAAACAGGTTTCCCCTTCTATTTATTTTTATTTATGGTATAAATTAGTTTTTATTTGTGTTTACCATGAGTACTAACTGGAAAACTGGAAAGCTAATAACCAAATAGAAGAACCAAATATCCACAAGATTTTTTTTTCTAATTAACTTTATGGAAGTCACTATTATTTGCATATTTGGGGGGGAGGTTGAAAAGCAGCAATTTTCTTCTTCTGTTCATTCATTCCAGTTCTCAGAGGCCGCCTGGACAAGTCCCTGCAGTTTTCTTGGCAAAGTTTTTCAGAAGTAGTTTACCATTGCCTCCTTCCTAGGGCTGAGAAAAAGTGACTGGTCCGAGGTCACCCGGAGCAGGTATAGTATTTCATATTTTATTACATACAAATGGTAGTTCTTAGGCCCTAGAACCCTATTGATAACTATCTGGAAATAATTTTTGTGAGTTTAATCCATTTTGCTTACAAGACCTCAGCTCTATTCAATGATGTTGCATGATTAAAATTTTGCTCGGGGCAACAAACATGCTTGGCAAAACTTTGCTTATTCTTCTAGTCTTCAGTCTACTGCCTCCAGCAGTCACCCTAGGTAACACAATGCAAAACACCTTGTTAGAGATTCCAAGGACCATGTTGCCACTCTAATTAGTACAATTATTACTATTGTCCTTTGTTAGAAGTCTGACCATTGCTTCTGTTCTCCATTTGCTTAGGACAGATTCTGTTCACTGATAGTCATTCATTTGTTCCTGTCAGTTCTTACATCGTGCTGTTCTGTCCATGCTTCAGCCATTCATCTGTGATTGGTTTAAACCTTTATTGTTGTTTGATGTTTTGTTGCTTTATTATAGCCTTATTAACTTCTCCAGTTATAACCATGTCCAGATTTGCAGGTGGCTTTACTATAGTTTGTGGTTGGGCTGGGCGGGCTCAGTACTATTTTGAAGTGCTCTACCCAGCATGCATTTTGTTCATAGTTACATAGAATAGAATAGAATAGAATAGAATAGAATAGAATAGAATAGAATAGAATAGAATAGAATAGAATAGAATAGAATAGAATTCTTTATTGGCCAAGTGTGATTGGACACACAAGAAATTTGTCTTTGGTGCATATGCTCTCAGTGTACATAAAAGAAAAGATACATTTGTCAAGAATGGTTATCATAGGGTTCAAGTAAGCAATACATGGCTATATCTTCCCATTCTTATCCTTTACAGGAGCTATTCCAGGGGTGAAATTCAAAATTTTTCACTACCGGTTCTGTGGGTGTGGCTTGGTGGGCTAGGCAGGGGAAGGATACTGCAAACTCCCCATTCCCTCCCCACTCTTAGGGGAAGGATGAACAAAGGCTCACAATGAACAAAGGCTTGCGACAAAAGTAAAAAGTAACAAAAAAAGCTTCTTCCAACATATTAAAAACAAGAAAAAAGTCAAGGAAACAATTGGTCCATTGCAGGGAGAAAGTGGCAAGAAGGTGACAAGCAACAGGGAGAAAGCAGAGCTACTTAACACGTATTTTGCATCTGTCTTTACACAAAGGGAAAAAACAGTCCAACCTATCAAAAACAGCATCACAAAAAACATATTAGGAACACAAGTTAAAATAGGGAAGAAAATGGTAAAGGAACACCTGTCTACCCTAGACGAATTCAAATCACCAGGATCAGATGGATTACACCCCAAGGTTCTGAAGGAACTGGCAGATGAGATCTCAGAACCACTGAACTATATCTTTCAAAGATCCTGGAGCACCGGGGAACTGCCAGAGGACTGGAAAAGAGCTGATGTAGTTCCCATCTTCAAAAAAGGGAAAAAAACAGATCCAGGAAACTACAGACCTATCAGCCTGACCTCAATACCAGGGAAGATTCTGGAAAAGATAATCAAGCAACGAATCAATGAACACCTAGAAGCAAACAAAGTAATAACCAAAAGCCAACATGGGTTTGTCAAAAACAGATCATGCCAGACTAATCTTATTACATTCTTTGACAAAGTGACAAAATTAGTGGACCAGAGGAATGCTGTCGATATGGTTTACTTGGACTTCAGTAAGGCATTTGATAAAGTAGACCATAACCTACTTCTAGATAAAGTAGAAAAATGTGGGATGGACAGCAACACCATCAGATGGATTCAAAACTGGCTAACCAACCGCACTCAACGTGTAGTGCTCAATGGAACTGCATCTACATGGAGGGAAGTTTGCAGTGGAGTACCCCAAGGCTCTGTTTTAGGCCCAGTACTCTTCAACATCTTTATCAATGACTTGGATGAGGGAATAGATGGGGAACTCATCAAATTTGCAGATGACACCAAACTGGCAGGAATAGCCAACTCTCCAGAAGATAGGCTCAAGATACAGAAGGATCTTGACAGACTTGAGCATTGGGCGCTATCAAACAAAATGAAATTCAATGGTGAAAAAAGTAAGGTTCTACATTTAGGCAAGAAAAACAAAATGCACAGGTACAGTATATGTGGTACCTTGCTCAACAGTAGTAACTGTGAGAGGGATCTTGGAGTCCTAGTGGACAACCATTTAAATATGAGCCAGCAGTGTGCAGCAGCTGCCAAAAAAGCCAACACAGTTCTAGGCTGCATTAACAGAGGGATAGAATCAAGATCACGCGAAGTGTTAATACCACTTTATAATGCCTTGGTAAGGCCACACTTGGAATACTGCATTCAGTTTTGGTCGCCACGATGTAAAAAGGATGTTGAGACTCTAGAAAGAGTGCAGAGAAGAGCAACAAAGATGATTAGGGGACTGGAGGCTAAAACATATGAAGAACGGTTGCAGGAACTGGGTATGTCTAGTTTAATGAAAAGAAGGATCAGGGGAGACATGATAGCAGTGTTCCAATATCTCAGGGGTTGCCACAAAGAAGAGGGAGTCAAACTATTCTCCAAAGCACCTGAAGGTAGAACAAGAAGTAATGGGTGGAAACTAAACAAGGAGAGAAGTAACTTAGAACTAAGGAGAAATTTCCTGACAGTTAGGACAATTAATCAGTGGAACAGCTTGCCTCCAGAAGTTGTGAATGCTCCAACACTGGAAGTTTTTAAGAAGATGTTGGATAACCATTTGTCTGAAGTAGTGTAGGGTTTCCTGCCTAGGCAGGGGGTTGGACTAGAAGACCTCCAAGGTCCCTTCCAACTTTGTTGTTATTATTATTATTATTAAGGATATTGCAAAATCTCCATTCCCACCCCACTCTGGGGCCAGCCAGAGGTGGTATTTGCCGGTTCTCCGAACTACACAAAATTTCCACTACCGGTTCTCCAGAACCTGTCAGAACCTGCTGGATTTCACCCCTGAGCTATTCTATTAATACTCATTCCTGTTAGTTTTCAAACAATATGATATTGTGACTTGGTGTCATTTTTGCTTTCAGCTTCTCGTGTTTTGCCTCATTTATATTCCAAACGTTCTTTCTTAAAAATGCAGCAACTTATTTTGACTCTATGGTCCAATGACTGCTATTTTTCCTCAGATTCTGCTTTCTTATTTATCAACTTTGCTTGATCCTTGGGTTGCTTTGCAATTGTTCGTTCATTAATTAAATGCAAAATTCTGTCTTGTATCCAACATTCTTTCTATGTTCCTCTTCTTCATCCAGTGTTTTTTTCTTCTGTGTTCTCAGACCCACCCACCCTCCCTGTTTGTAATGTCTTCAAGCTCAATTTCATGAAAGTGCTGGTCACTTTCTTAAGACGTGGCTATGTCATTCTGAACAACTATTGGTCTGTCCCTAGTCTTCCCCTTTTAGGTAAGGTGGCACCTACCCAAAGGACCCAGAATGAAGCAAATTGTCTGGATAACTTCAGATAATTTCGGTTAAAGCCTGAATTATGATTTTGTCATTTTGTTATGTTTCCACTCCTTTTTGAGTGTGTAGTTCTAATTGATGTTGTGGGTGAATAGAAGTAATGCCCCCTTTCAATAGAGATTGTCTTTGCACTTGGCTCTGTTGTGTATATTTTTTAATGCATACAGAGAGCTGCTTGAAAACTTCATCCATTGATGATACTCAGCTTTATATCTCTACTCTGGGCCTAACAGAAGATATGGTACAGAACAGGGGTGGGTTCTAACTTACCTCGCCGCCAGTTCGCTTCCTCCCACACCGCGTGGGCTTACGTGCATTGTGCACTGTGCGGGCATGCCATGTGGGCATGCGCATATGCAGTGCCAAAGATCAAGCTTCTGCACATGGGAAGAAGCAAATAACAGCTTCTGCGTGTGCGCAGAAGCCAAAAACAAGATGGTGCCGCCTATGGTGCCACCATTAGAGCTGGTTCAGAGGGGTGGCCAACTGGTGATCGCTCCCAGTTTGGCGAGCGGGGAGAAATTCCTGATACCAGTTCTATAGAACCGGTCTGAACAGGGAGCAACCTATCTTTGGTACAGAATAGAAACTTTATTGATTTAGTCATCTCACCATATCAAACGTAAAAAAATGGACACAAGTATACAAGGAAATACAAAGAAAACAGTAGGATATACTCATAATAAGTTGCCATCCCTACAGTTAAACAGCATCTGATCTAGATAATCTGTTCTCTTCAAAATAATATAAAGAGTGCAGTTTAACTAGTGATATGCAGGTTCATTCCTTGCAAAAAAGAAAGACAGTTTCTCCTGGGTGCCCCAATAATTTTTTAGTTTTTAAATAAAAAAATCTAAATAAATGGTCCTTTCTTTCTTGATACACAGTCTTTCTTCAAATGGAACCCCATGAAACCTCCCACAAAACCTAGTTTTTCAAAATGAGCTCTAAAAAAAGTGTCTTTTAAGAACATTGAGGCATATAAGTATTTAAATACTTTTCTAAC
This sequence comes from Diadophis punctatus similis, assembly GCA_023053685.1. Taxonomy (NCBI): domain Eukaryota; kingdom Metazoa; phylum Chordata; class Lepidosauria; order Squamata; family Dipsadidae; genus Diadophis; species Diadophis punctatus. Next base: position 90,904,710 of record JALIGW010000001.1, on the reverse strand, counting down.
TAGGAGATGGATTTGTTTTGAGCCAGCCACTTCAATGACAATATTTATTTATTTATTTATTTATTTATTTATTTATTTATTTATTTATTTATTTATTTATTTATTTATTTATTTATTTATTTATTATCAAACAAAAATTATAAATTTGAATGAACAAAGTGGAAAAAAACCCCTCTCAAACAGGGATGATAGGCACATGTTTAAGTGAATCTGTATGCTCTTGGGCAGTCATATCTATAACGCTTTGTTTGAAACTTTTTTAGCGTTCAGATCTTTTTTAAAAAAAAACATGTTTTATTTTTAAAACATGTTTAAAATATGAACCAATGCAAACCGGCGGCGAAGGTAAGTGGAACTCACCCCTGCATTCAGCCAACTGTTGAATACTTTAATTACCAGATGGCTTTGTAGAGAGGTATATATCCAATTTTGTCCTTACTGTTGAAACTGGTGTAGACTCATTCACCCCAAGATAGATTTCAAGAAAGTGGACTGTATCTGTTCCAGTAAGTGGGTTTGCAATTCTGTGTCATATGTAAACATTATATACTTTATGATTGCAATTAGAGAACCTGAGGTAGCTATTGTTAGTGTCATGCCATGGTTTTGGCACAGGCTATAGCCCTTAAATAAGTCCTCTTACAATGTGGGAGACAGGAACCTGTTTCTGTAAAAACAAGTCCTAAGTATAGATAGGATTTAACTTGATCTGTATGTTACCTATACAGACTCCAGTTATACCTGGTCTTCCTTTCCCCCCAAAACAACTACCTTGGTCTTGGATTTATTGATGTTCAAGTAGTTGAGTGTACAGTATGGCCTAAAGCTGTGGAGCCATCTCATCATCCCTACCTGTGCATGACATCAATAGCAAGAGATGTGGTAGTAGTCTTGACTCTGGAAGACTGCAAAGATTGATGGAACAGGACAGTTTTAGGTTCAATCCCAAGAAAATGGAGGTAATGTTTTTCATTTTTCATTACATTTTAAAAGATTATGCTTAGTGCACTAAACTTTTATACAATACAGAAAAAAAATCCTTATTAATTATTTATTCCTTCATTGAGTTTCAGATTGAGTCTGGGACATATTTTATTCCTCAATTCCCCACAATCACAGACATAAACATACACAAGAAAAATACAAATATGCTAATTCCCAAATATGTAGCTCTATCCCAATTAAAGCAAACCATTTGTTGGTCCCCTTTTAGTGCGGCAGAAATGTTGGTGGGCTCTATTAGTAAGTCTGTGTTTTTAATTCTATTTTGCAATACAAAATACCACTGATGCTGCCAGCTTCACAAATATCAGTAGAATAAATAGATATGAAATTGTATTTCTGTCTTTGTACACTTGGGAATGTTTTCTATTCTGGGCTGCATATTAATAAGTAAAACTATAAAATAATTTACATTTCCACTCAGCCTCAAGACAAAGTTTGGCTTTTGAATGAGATCCTCCTTGAGGAATCCAAAATTAATAATTTAATTAATTAATCAATCAATCAATTCAAAGGGGAAATCAAAAGCAATTTAGGAAGGGATCCCTGATTGTCAAACAGTAGTTCACTTTGGGATCCTGGGAATAGGTTATTTACTTGATTAAAAGTTTTCTGTAAACTAACCATTTATGCCAGCAGGAAGTTTCCTACACAAAATCTAACTCATATACAGTGCAACTAAGAAACTGCTGTAGGTTCAAAACCAATTAATAGGTTAGGATATAAATAGAATAGAGAATGTAGAATGTAGATATAGAATATAGATACAGCATGCAGAATATAAATAGAAAAGTTACCTTGTATTATTATCTAGTGTAGTATTACAAAGTCAGTGGTAACTGTCTGGCAGGGTGGTCTTCAACAGATGCCTATGTGTAAAAGTATGTGCCTTTATCTGAAGATGGAGCTATGTACCCTATATGATCAGAATGGAGAGTGGAGTTTTGGTGTGTTGTTTTCATTTAAAGTCACTGTCATGAGATGGGTGGCAATATACATTGTATAAACAAATAAACAAACAAAAAGATAGGCATTGCTAGTGAAAAACCATTTCTATGACTGCCAGAGGAAAAGATGTTGGACTGAAGATGGCTCCACAAAAAATTGAACCAATGATGGCAGCAAAGAACGAAGAGCCAGCAAGTAGACTGTCTCTTCAAATCTCTCTGGACAAGGAGATCACCCACAAGTGCTCCAGACAACTGCTCCTCATGAGGAGACTCCAAGATAGCCATCTCTTTTAGGTTTAGAGCTCTTGGAGACGAGGGAATAGCCACCTTGCTCAAACTGCAATCAGCACCTTTGAAAGGACACAAAGTTTGCATACTTTCTTTTCTAATCACTTTCTGAAATTGCTTGTTAACTGCTTTTCAGCTATTAGAAATATTTGTATCAATATGTTTGACAGCACCAGGTGAGTTTCCCTTCAATCCATAACAAAATAGAGTTTTAACTACAAGGATAAGAACCTAAAACATTTTTTTTAAAAAAAATAAACAAGAAAAGACTGACTAAAGTCTTGATTTCAAAAAGTTACAAAAGGACTAAGGATCCAGACAAATATGAAGTACAATTTTAAGAGGGGGTAATAAGTTACTAAAAATTTTTATTTATTTATTTATTTTATTTAAATGGATTTATATGCTGCCCAACTCCCAGGGGAGTTGGGCGGCATATAGTTGGGACTATATTTGTGATAGAAGTTGGAAGTCTCCTCTTTATATATTTCTTCTCTTTTTCTCTACTATAGTCTTACTTTTCTTCTTATCTTTTTACCTCTTTATTGTTTCTGCACCTTTTAACCTTTCTTTTAAAAGCTTGCATTAGTTTTTACCATTGTAATTATATTCTTTAATAAAATTGCTATAAAAAATGAAATTACTATATCATCATTGCTATAGTGGCATAAAACTGATCGAAGAGAATATCTTCAGGATTGAACTCTGGGATCCTTGGTGCTCTCAGAGCTTGGTGGTTTTCTTGCAGGTACAGTATTTCAGTAGCAAGATAGGTGATCATCGGTGCTAGCATTTATGCTACCTAGTTCGGTAATGAAACATTTGCAAGAAACACACCAAGCTCAGTGATATAGAACTCTCTTCATTACTATATATCATCAGAACAGTGGCATTTTAAGATGTCATAAATCACAGATGAGGAAAGATAGAGTGTCACTAACTGCAAGGGTAGTGCAGGAAGGAGACTTTTTCTCTCTCTTTTCATTCACAGCCTGTCAAACTTGATAGGACTGCCTGTCTGGTTAGGGATACAAGTGAACGTAGCCTTTTGTTCCATGAATAAGAACCGGTATGGTAGAATGCTTTCAATAGATAATACTGCTCCTTATGGAGGGACAATATTGTAAGAGGATTGAAGGGAAATACTGTAAATGTAGAATAAGAGTAAAACTACTCTTGCTCTACTCACGATGAGCAACGATACCAGCGTCACTCACACACACACATGGGTGAGGGTGGGGCATGTTTAAAAGTTAGTATGCTGAGGAAAAAACATAAAACATAAACATAAGAGTAGATTAAAAGGATGAACAAAAATATTTATACCAGCCTTAAGAGATGAATTATGAAATGGTGAAATGAAATGGAGAATGAAATTACAATGGGCCAGAATTCTGTGTCAGAAAATATCACACTTAAATTTCCTTGGTGTGAGTTTTTCTACCTCTCCTTTGCAACCCTCTGTTTCCACCCACCCATGCCAAATATTTCCAAATAGCTCCCCACCCCACCAGAAAAGCGATGGTAACATTGGGAGATTCAGTCCACATTGTATCAAAGGCTATCTTAATAGTAGGAGAAGGAAGATAGGAAGCCAGATTGTGATAAGAACAATGACTGATAAATACCACAAAAGGATTTCAAACAATATGTACATTTCAAATAAGGTAATAATCATTTAGATATTTTTTTTAAATGATAATGATAGCACAAGAACTTGGAAGCAGATGGCTGTATGGCAGAGACATATAACAAGCTATCTTTGAATCATTTGAAGAACTGTAAATTGATTTCCATGTCATTAAGTAGTACTTTTTTTTTTAGTGATGTGACATTTCTCCTTACAAATTTGACATTTTCTGACAACAGGTAATATCTCAAATGGCGTTTAGCCTGGTAGAAGAAGAAAAAAACCTAGTTGGAAGTCATGATACATTTTTAATAGATGTGAAAGAAGGCCAAATTGAACCACGGGAGTTTTTCTCTGACAGACTTATTAAATTGCACATTGGAAGTCTACGAAGAACTCTTCATAATTATGTTTGGTGCTGATGATGCATCCCCGCCAATGTTCTTCCTTGAATAATGGAATGGCATTTGGAAAGCTTTGTATATCTGCAAGTAAACTACATGTCTATGCTCTCTAAATACTAGTAATTATGAGAAAAGCTTATTCTAGACATATATGGAGATTCTCAATCATCCAGGTCATGGTTGTTCCAAAGGTGCTTTTTCAAGAGGCAACTGGACTTTCTGGTTTTTCTTTGAAGATGTTTCGCTTCTCATGCAAGAAGCTTCTTTAGCTCTTCAGTTCTTCAGAGCTGAAGAAGCTTCTTGGATGAGAAGCAAAACGTCTTCAAAGAAAAACCAGAAAGTCCAATTGCCTCTTGAAAAAGTACTTTGGGGACTTATTCTAGACATCAGTTTATACATCTTATAAATGAATCTAACATTGATAAGGCTGAGGATTGAGAGGGTGGAAAAAAATTTTCCACCTGAACTTGAAAAAAACTAAGTAGGCTCAGACATGATTAGAAATTGGATGGGAGACAGCTTGGAAATCCAAAGATTGTGTGGGAAGTTGGGGGGGGGGAAATCCCAAAAAAGGGCAATTGCAAATTATTTCTGTACCATTGAGATGTAAATTACCTAGATATGTATGTTGTTGGAAAGTCACCAGGATTCATGTTCAAAGAAGCCATTACTTTTTTCAACTAGTACACAGGTCACAATTGGAGAAGGATCTGCTTCAAGGCTGGCCTTCCATTAGATATAATGAATCTGTCACCTTTGGCTGGAAAATATGTGCAAAATGGAAGGCCTAGAGTCAGAATCAGGCCCCACACTGTGGTGCACTGCATGCAGTTTCTCCTCCCTCTCTAAGCTTAGACACCTCTTCATTGCTACCTCAGTTGAGGTATAACTGAGTCATCCACCCATTTAGCTACTATTACAGAATGGATGGCATTATGGGATGATGGAATAATGGTCCTTGAATCTACTATCTAGTTAGCACTCTGTGTCCACTATCATCTGATGTAACATTGTAAACAAGGCTGATCCAACATATTTTGCTACCCAAGATGAAATAGCAAAGTGGCTTGTGCCAAAGTCCAGCCAACTGAAAATCCCACAATTAGCAATCTTTTCTCAGCCAACATAAATATATTAAATGATCGTTTATGTGCCATCAACTTGGTGTTGACTCTTACCAATTACACATATAGATTTTCTCCATGACAATCTGTCCCTAACTGATCTTTCAGGTTCTTCTAAAAGTGCATCACTGTAACTGAGTCCATCCACTTTATCAGGTATATTTATTTTTAAAACCCCTTTCTGGAATCCAAAACTGACTGATGTTTTAAATTCCAATTGATTTCTAAGCTTGATTCTAAAAAATTGGATGCCTGTGATGGAAATTGACTTTCATCTGGTACCGTTGATTTAAAGTGGTGGTGGGTTAGGATTTTTGTTCTCAAAAAACATTCTATAGATAAATTGTAATAGCATCTGATTGCAAATCCACCTGACATAACTGGTTTAATGGAATAAATTTTTTTTTAAATTAGAACCCTTCAAGGATCCACTTTTTAAAGTGACAAGACCCAGCTGGAGAGAAAAAAAGGGGGTGGTGGTGTTTTAAAGAACTGTCTTTTCTTGGAGGTATTTGCATCCATAGTTTCAGTTTAGTAAAATAATGCTTACAAAATTAAAGGAAACTTTTAAAGATACCGCTTGAGAATCTAGGTCAAGATGATACTGTGATTTTTAGAGAAATTAATGAGTTTTTCTTTAAATAGAAATGACTATAAAGGTCATATGCCATACACATTTCAGTGGAAAAACTATCATAAAGTTAGAAAAGTAATTTGGAGGAAAGGAAACTCAGAGAACCACTAATTGAACAGCCTGTGATGCATTTTTATTTTTATTTTTTGTCTTAATACAGGACACCGCCTGTGTAGCTTATTAGAAGTGTTTGTTAATATTTCTCAGATGCTGTGCATGCTTATTTATCCAGGGAAATTACTGTCCATTTGAAAAGTGTGTGAGAAGATAATTGGCACAGAACTTTGAATTCAAGTGAAAGTGTCTCCGGGTGATGGCCATCCCAAATTACAGAATACATGCAAAGCCAAAAACAGGAAGTATGCAGCATTACAGACAAGACTTGAACTTTGCAAATAAAATAGGATATAACAACGTGATAGCCAAAGACTAAATGAAAGTATTGTTATTTCTGAAATACTGGAAGCATTATCATATTAGGTCCCTTCCAATTCTGTTAATCTGTTAAAAAGGCTACTGCATTGTCATTCATATTTAGTCTAAATCACTAACTTAAAACGTTGAAAAATGCAAAGCTCAAGACACAAAATATCCTCCCTCCCCTTTCCCTTTCCCTTTCCCTTTCCCTTTCCCTTTCCCTTTCCCTTTCCCTTTCCTTTTCCTTTTCCTTTTCCTTTCCCTTTCCCTTTCCCTTTCCCTTCCCCTTTCCCCTTTCCCTTTCCCTTTCCTTTCCCTTTCTTTTTCCTTTTCCTTTTCCTTTTCCTTTTCCTTTTCCCTTTCCCTTTCCCTTTCCCTTTCTTTTTCCTTTCTCTTTCCCTTTCCCTTTCCCTTTCCCTTTCCTTTTTCTTTTCCTTTTCCTTTCCCTTTCCCTTTCCCTTTCCCTTTCCCTTTCCCTTTCCTTTTCCTTTTCCTTTTCCTTTTCCTTTCCCTTTCCCTTTCCCTTTCCCTTTCCTTTTCCTTTTCCTTTTCCTTTTCCCTTTCCCTTTCCCTTTCCCTTTCTTTTTCCTTTCTCTTTCCCTTTCCCTTTCCCTTTCCCTTTCCCTTTCCTTTTCCTTTTCCTTTCCCTTTCCCTTTCCCTTTCCCTTCCCCTTTCCCCTTTCCCTTTCCCTTTCCTTTCCCTTTCTTTTTCCTTTTCCTTTTCCTTTTCCTTTTCCTTTTCCCTTTCCCTTTCCCTTTCCCTTTCTTTTTCCTTTCTCTTTCCCTTTCCCTTTCCCTTTCCCTTTCCTTTTTCTTTTTCTTTTTCTTTTCCTTTTCCTTTTCCCTTTCTTTTTCCTTTCCCTTTCCCTTTCCCTTTCCCTTTCCCTTTTCCTTTCCCTTTCCCTTTTCCCTTTCCCTTTCCCTTTCCTTTTTCTTTTCCTTTTCCTTTTCCCTTTCTTTTCCCTTTCCCTTTCCCTTTCCCTTTCCCTTTCCCTTTCCCTTTCCCTTTCCCTTTTCCCTTTCCCTTTCCCTTTCCTTTTCCCTTTCCCTTTCCCTTTCCCCTTTCCCTTTCCCTTTCCCTTTCCTTTTCCCCTTCCCTTCCCCTTTCCCCTTTCCCTTTCCCTTTCCTTTCCCTTTCCCTTTCTTTTTCCTTTTCCTTTTCCTTTCCCTTTCCCTTTCCCTTTCCCTTTCCCTTTCTTTTTCCTTTCTCTTTCCCTTTCCCTTTCCCTTTCCCTTTCCCTTTCCTTTTTCTTTTTCTTTTCCTTTTCCTTTTCCCTTTCTTTTTCCTTTCCCTTTCCCTTTCCCTTTCCCTTTCCCTTTTCCCTTTCCCTTTCCCTTTCCTTTTTCTTTTCCTTTTCCTTTTCCCTTTCTTTTCCCTTTCCCTTTCCCTTTCCCTTTCCCTTTCCCTTTCCCTTTCCCTTTCCCTTTCCCTTTCCCTTTCCTTTTTCTTTTTCTTTTCCTTTTCCTTTTCCCTTTCTTTTCCCTTTCCCTTTCCCTTTCCCTTTCCCTTTCCCTTTCCCTTTCCCTTTTCCCTTTCCCTTTCCCTTTCCTTTTTCTTTTCCTTTTCCTTTTCCCTTTCTTTTCCCTTTCCCTTTCCCTTTCCCTTTCCCTTTCCCTTTCCCTTTCCCTTTCCCTTTCCCTTTCCCTTTCCCTTTTCCCTTTCCCTTTCCCTTTCCTTTTTCTTTTCCTTTTCCTTTTCCCTTTCTTTTCCCTTTCCCTTTCCCTTTCCCTTTCCCCTTTCCCTTTCCCTTTCCCTTTCCTTTTCCCTTTCCCTTTCCCTTTCCCTTTCCCTTTCCCTTTCCCTTTCCTTTTCCCCTTCCCTTCCCCTTTCCCTTTCCCTTTCCCTTTCCTTTTCCCCTTCCCTTCCCCTTTCCCCTTTCCCTTTCCCTTTCCTTTCCCTTTCCCTTTCTTTTCCCTTTTCCTTTTCCTTTTCCTTTTCCCTTTCCCTTTCCCTTTCTTTTTCCTTTCTCTTTCCCTTTCCCTTTCCCTTTCCCTTTCCTTTTTCTTTTTCTTTTCCTTTTCCTTTTCCCTTTCTTTTTCCTTTCCCTTTCCCTTTCCCTTTCCCTTTCCCTTTCCCTTTCCTTTTCCTTTTCCTTTTCCCTTTCTTTTCCCTTTCCCTTTCCCTTTCCCTTTCCCTTTTCCCTTTCCCTTTCCCTTTCCCTTTCCCTTTCCCTTTCCTTTTTCTTTTCCTTTTCCTTTTCCTTTTCCTTTTCCCTTTCCCTTTCCCTTTCTTTTTCCTTTCTCTTTCCCTTTCCCTTTCCCTTTCCCTTTCCTTTTTCTTTTTCTTTTCCTTTTCCTTTTCCCTTTCTTTTTCCTTTCCCTTTCCCTTTCCCTTTCCCTTTTCCCTTTCCCTTTCCCTTTCCTTTTTCTTTTTCTTTTCCTTTTCCCTTTCTTTTCCCTTTCCCTTTCCCTTTCCCTTTCCCTTTCCCTTTCCTTTTCCCTTTCCCTTTCCCTTTCCCTTTCCCTTTCCCTTTCCCTTTCCTTTTTCTTTTTCTTTTCCTTTTCCTTTTCCCTTTCTTTTCCCTTTCCCTTTCCCTTTCCCTTTCCCTTTCCTTTTTCTTTTCCTTTTCCTTTTCCCTTTCTTTTCCCTTTCCCTTTCCCTTTCCCCTTTCCCTTTCCCTTTCCCTTTCCCTTTCCCTTTCCCTTTCCCTTTCCCTTTCCCTTTCCCTTTCCCTTTCCCTTTCCCTTTCCCTTTCCCTTTCCTTTTCCTTTTCCCCTTCCCTTCCCCTTTCCCCTTTCCCTTTCCCTTTCCTTTCCCTTTCCCTTTCCTTTTCCTTTTCCCTTTCTTTTCCCTTTCCCTTTCCCTTTCCCCTTTCCCTTTCCCTTTCCCTTTCCCTTTCCCTTTCCCTTTCCTTTTCCCCTTCCCTTCCCCTTTCCCCTTTCCCTTTCCCTTTCCTTTCCCTTTCCCTTTCTTTTTCCTTTTCCCTTTCCTTTTCCTTTTCCTTTTCCCTTTCCCTTTCCCTTTTCTTTTTGTTTATAATGATGAATATTTCTCATGGTTAAAAGAGTTGTACCCAATTTTGTACATTTTGATGGTTCTAATACAGCTATTTCGTGCTGCATGTTACCAAATGGACAATTCTGAACTTCAGACCAACGATTTTTTTGGCTACAGAGGAAAAAATGGTTAAGGCAAATATAGTTCTTGACTTATCATCATCATTGAACCCAGAGTTATAGTTGCAAGCCATGTTAAGCAGGTCACCATGTGTCTGTGCCTGATTTTACAACTTATTTTGCAGTGGTTATTAAGTAAATGCTGCAGTTGTTAAGTGAACCCATTTTCCCCAATGGGCTTTCTTTGCTTAGAAACTGAAAGTAAATGCTGGAAACTAGCAAAAAAGAAAAACCCTGAAAAAGTGTTGTCACATGACATTATAAACAGCAATACTTCTGAGTTTCTTGCCAAGCAATCCAAATGCAATCACATAACTCTTGGGGGGCAGAGGTATAGCTGTCAGAATTTTGAATTGGTTGTTAATTAGATATACCCAATTCCTGCAACTGTTCCCTTGTATATCAAAAGTGTAACTGATTATTGTGTTTAGTGAGAAGAAAGTCCAAGTAGAGAGAGGAAAAAAGGGGATGGATATAGGATATTGTGATCGACTGTGAGAATTACCTTGGGAGACGGAAGGAGGAAGAACTGCAACCCAGACAATGGTCAGACAAAAATATGAGAAGTCTCTTGGAGTCCTAGTGGATAATCACTTAAGTATGAGCCAGCAGTGTGCTGCAGCTGCCAAAAAAAAGCCAACACAATCCTAAGCTTCATTAACAGAGGGATAGAATTAAGATCACGTGAAGTGTTAGTACCACTTTATAATGCCTTGGTAAGATCACACTTGGAATATTGCATCCAGTTTTGGTTGCCACAATATAAAAAAGTGGAGACTCTAGAAAGAGTGCAGAGAAGAGCAAGAAAGATGATTAGGGGACTGGAGGTCCAAACCAGTGGTGGGTTGCTCCCGGTTCGGCCCGGTTCGGCGAACCAGTAGTGGGGGAGGCAAGAGGCTCCGCCCACCCACCCGGGACACTTCTGAGCATGCACAGAAGCATCACATGTGAGCGAGCATGAGCGCAAACCGGTAGCAATGGGATTTAGAACCCACTACTGGTCCAAATATGTGAAGAACAATTACAGGAATTGGGTATGTTTAATTTAATGAAAAGATGGACTAGGGGATGACATGATAGCAGCGTTCCAATATGTAAGTGGCTGCCACAAAGAAGAGGGGGTCAACCCTCCAAAGCACCTAAAAACAAAACAAGAAGCAATTGATGGAAACTAATCAAGGAGAGAACCAACCTAGATCTAAGGAGAATTTCCCCAACACTTAGGACAATTAATCTGTGGAATGGCATGCCTTCAGAAATGGTGGGTGTTCCGACTTCCGGTTCCGGTCTCGTCGGCGTCGCTGGCGCTCCTCGCAGGGCGTCCTTTCAACTTGCCCTAAAAGCCGCCAGATCAGCTGTATGGCGGCTTGAAAATCTCTCCCTGGGTGAAGGGGAGAGATGAGAGTGTGACAGGTGGGGTAGAGCCCCCCTAGTGCCCTAAAAGTCAACTTAGGGCGCGTATGGTGAGGGCTCCCCACGTAGCCTGTCTGCAGCTCCGGGAAGCTGGAAGCCTCTGCTAGAAAGCGGAGCAAGATGCCGCGGCCACCGCTGCTGTTTTAAAGAGGTACAACTATTTTAAAAATACAGAGAGCAGCCAGAGAAAGACAGGAGTCCTGGAGGTACTAGCTTGTTCTTTAACTCCATTCCTGGGTTTTCATGATGGAAGAAACAAAGTAACTTAATAAGGAGTGGCAACAAGATGGCGATTGGAAACGTTGGTGTAGAAGAGAAAGTTATTTTTGCTTTGTTACCAGCCCTTTCCTCTGGAAACCTTTGATCTGAAGAATGAATTTTTTTTTCCTTTTTCCTTTTTTTATGAATTAATCTATAGTTTTATAAAAGATAAAATTTAAATGGTTTTGGACTTGGAAAGGAATTATTTTTTAAAGTAAAGATCTGGGTTTCTTTTTCCTCTCTTCTTTGTCTTTTTTTGAAAACATTGAAATGGCTTCTAAACTTGAAAAGACTGTAGTGAATAAAAGAACTGAGTACTCTTTCGATCATATTGTAAAGAAGCAATCTATGCCTGATTTAACATCATCAAAGTCTTTAACACCTGAGACTATTTTTAATATTTTAAAAGCAATGAAAAATGAGTTAACTTTAGAATTTAATTCAAAACTTGCTGAAATAGAAAAAAAATGCAGGCTGCTATGGAGAGGATGAATTTACAATTGAGAGCGGATGTGGTGAAAGTTTGCAAAGGATTAGCAGCAAATATGGAGATTTTGGAGAAGGATTTGGAAAAAAATAAGCAAAATTTAACAATTTCAGAGGAATACATAACCAAGGTTCAAAATGATATATCAAAATTGGAAAAAGAAGCGATGATGTTCCAATTTCAAGAGATGAAATTCGCTATAAGAATCAGGGGCTTGAAAGAAAAAAAATTTGAAAATTTGAAAGAAAGAATGACAGAGGCACTGGAGCAGGTGTCTGGATTGTCTAAAGATGAATTGGCTACACAAATTGATAAAATTTAAAGAGTTAATTCTTGGTATGCAAAACAAAACCACTTGCCAAGGGACATTGTAATATATTTCACTACCAGAGCTTTGCGGAACAGAATCATACAGGCGACTTTTAATAATAATCTTCAGGCAAATGGTCAAGAAATAAGGATATGGAAAGAAATTCCTGCCAAGATGCTTAAAGATAGAAGAGAATATTCCTTTCTGGTCCAGGAATTAAAAATACAAAATTTACAATACAAATGGAATGTACCAACAGGAGTAACCATAAATTTTTTGGGAAAAAGATATGGACTAAATACAATAAAGAAAGCTACAGAATTTTACATCAATGTTTTAAAGGCTGATATCTCTAAAATCTCAGTAAAAAAAGGCATGGAAATAAGGGAGGAGGAGAAGGGAAATCCAGATATACGTGATCAAGAGGAAATAATTCCAATGATTCCAAAAGAGTGGCAGAACCAAACAGATGTTTATGACGTGGAAAAGGAGACGGAGGAATGGGATCAGATGACAGCTGAAGCGACAGATTTGAAATGGTCAAAGGACAGATGGTGTTGAAACTTATAGGATGGTTGGAAAGATGAACAAGATTGTAAACATTTTTTTCTTTTTTTTCTTTTCTTATTTTGTATTAATATTGTCTATTAATGGTATTTTATTTTATTTTTAGATTATTTTATAGATATATATTATATATTTTGGAGTTATAAATTTGATATAGTGCATTATTTCGTTATCATTAATTTGAGGATTTGAAATATTAATATTGTTTATCGATGGTATTTTCATATCAAATATTTTGAGGTTATAAACTGGATATAGTGTAATATTTTGGTATCAATATTTTGAGGATATAGGGATTAAGTTTAAAATTTTAGAGGCATAAGGAGTCGGTTCTTATTCTTTTTATTATTATTATTATATATTTTGGTTATTATTATTAGTATAGTAGATAATATATATTTTGAAGCTGATACCTTAAGGTATAGGAATATTGTTATTAAGGTGTATTTTATGGTTTGAGGTTTAGAAGTATACATATAATATTATGTTATTAATAAGTTGGTGGATTTTAGGTTTAAGTTTAAGGGTGTTGAAATACAAGGGGTTAGTTTTTAATTCTTAATTTTTATTTTTATTTTTATTTTTTTATCATTATTAATATAGATATATTAAATATTGGGAAGTTAATATTTTGGTATATTGTAAAATTATGTTATTAATATTGTTTGAGTTTATGACTAAGTTTAGTTTAAGAGGTTCATCTTTGTTTCTTTTTTATTTTATTTAATTTTTGTTTTTCACTTGCTTACTTTCACTTTAATTTTTAATGTTTTGAATAGTTTTAAAAATTCGGAGTTAAAGATGCCAAAAAATGGGGGACTTAAGAAGTTATTTTAATCTAATTTAAATTTATGTTATGTTATTGAATATTATGCCCTGTACTTTTTCTGGGAAGTCCGGGGGGGGGAGGGAAGGGAAGGGAGTGGGTTGTGGGTAGGGGGGATGGGGGGGAGAAAATTGATAAAAATGCTTGTACTTTGTACTAATAAAACTTTTTGAATAAAAAAAAAAGAAAAGAAATGGTGGGTGTTCCATCACTGGAGGTTTTTAAGAAGAGATTGGACAACCATTTGTTTGAAATGGTATAGGGACTCCTGCTTGAGCAGAAAGTTGGACTAGAAGACTTCCAAGGTCCCTTCCAACTCTGTTATTTTGTTATTCTGTTATATTTCAGCACACGGAAGGACATAGAAAACATCTCAGAAAGGACTATCCATAGTACTCTTGAAAGTAAAGACAGGAAAGAGGAGAAGTGCTTTCAGACTTGCAAGTTTCTGTTATTGTAACTTCCTAATAAAGGTAGTGTTAGTACCCATAGTTTTGGTTTCCTGAACTATCTGAAAGAGCTGACAGATATAGAACACTGTCTATTGCAAACAAACAAGTGCAGCTTTTATTTCAAAACTTGACGTAATCCTTTAAAATAGAAATAAAGGTCAACCATTCTATCTTCAATTGCTCATTAGAAGTAAAATTCTTTGAAAGGAGAAAAAATACGAAACTGATCCTCTTGGGATCCTTTGTTCCTGATGGGTACAATCACTACAGAAGGCAACAATGCACAATGGTAACAATTGTATAGGTTTATTGATTCAAAGCTTTACACGGTTGTCCCTGAATACATTTTGCAGTTCCAGCACAATTAATGAGAGGCACACTTTGCTGATCAACAGGATTTTCCTAACTAATGCAAGCAGAGAGGCTGTCTAAATAAGCAGTCATGGAGTTACCAAAAATTGCCTTGTAGCTCCTTGACTTCAGAAAGATTACTCATTATGACAAAGGTAGCCAAGCAGTTACAGACAAAAAAGCAAAGCATAGAATGGGGTGCTTACAAATGAAATACACAGAGAGAGAGACTCACACACATATATAACCTCTCTTAAAGAATTCTTCTTCCTGTCTTATTTTATGCCATTTTATATTTTTCAACAGTCTCTAATGGAATATTATTGCAAGTTAGAAGGAAGTTTAGGGAAGGGGCTGGCTGTTCTTGGATTGTTCTTGGAACTTCATGTCCTGACTCCTGGTACTTTGATGCAACAGGTAAACTTTGATCTCCTACTTCTTGCATCAGGATTTTGGCACATCAAAGTCAGAATTCCATGGACTCCCCTTTTACCTGTACATCAGGGGTGATATTGACTTAGCTTCCCTAAAGTAAAGGTAAAGGTTCCCCTCGCACATATGTGCTAGTCGTTCCCGACTCTAGGGGGAGGTGCTCATCTCCGTTTCAAAGCTGAAGAGCCAGCGCTGTCCAAAGACGTCTCCGTGGTCATGTGGCCAGCGTGACTAACTGCTAGGTTGGCAGAAGCTGGGACAAGTAACGGGAGCTCACTCCATTACGCAGCACTAGGGATTCAAACCGCCGAACTGCCAACCTTTTTGATCGACAAGCTCAGCGGTTCGCAAATGTGAGTGTGTGCGCACGCTCGCTTTGCTCACACGCACCTCATCTGCGCATGCGCAAAGCCTTTTGCGCATGCGCACAACATCAAAAATGTGACGTGCTTACCTGCAGTCAGCACTACCAGTTCACCCGATCCGGGTAGAACCGGCTGAATACCACCACTGCCATACATCCATGTGTTTGGCTGGACTGTAAGTACTTCATTCAAGTGATCATTCCTCAGCCAGTTCCTTAAGCTGATTACCCATTATGGTCACTGGAAGAGGTTCTTTGTTAGACTAGTCTATAAAGAGGTTCTGTCCTATTCCATTCCGTTTTTCTGGTTCAGCTAGCCCTTGGGTTTTATATCTCAAACACCCTTCTAATGAGGCTGCTAAAATGTTCAAGCTTGACTATCTTCCTGCCACAAGAAAGAAAGTAATACCGTATTTTTTGGAGTATAAGACGCACCTTTTTACCCTCAAAAAGAGGGTGAAAACCTGGGTGTGTCTTATACACCGAATGCAGCCCCACCCAGCCACCCCCACCCTTTGGCCTCTGCCTGCCAGCAATTTACCTCTTTGCAGCAAACAGGGCAAAGCACAAGAACAGCACAAGAAGAGATAAACTGCCTCCCGAGCTGACAGGCTTGCAAGCCATGTGGTAAAATGAAACTAACTACGGTGGCTGTAATGAGACAAAATGCTGGGAGATAAACTGCTGGCAATATTAGGCTGCTGAAATCAAAAGGAGGCAAGCTATAGCTGCTATGGCGTCAAAGCTAGAGCTCTTGCCTCACAATCAGGAGGTTGTGAATTCTATCCTAGGTAGAGGCAGATTCTGTTAATATGTTATTTTGTTAAATGTTTGTAGAGTGTTCAAATTATTAGACTTGTTTTTTAAAGACTGCTTTATTATTGTTCTAGACAATTTAACAAAATGAAGAAGCTTTTTAAAATAAATGCTTGCTCTGAAGAGGCCCAGTGCTATTGTATCTTCTTTTAAATAGCAGACAATACTTCCAGAAAGCCACATCAATTTTAAAGATCTGTAAAAGTATAATCTGAAATGTCCTGTTTTAGTATTAAGTATTAGTATTAAGTATTAGTATTAAAAGAAGGCAGCTGAGAAACCCTGACTAGTCATGTTTGGAGTAGATCTATTTAAATAATTAGGAGGAGTTAGTGTGATTACATGTAAGAAAACTTTCTGGGATTAATATACAGC
This sequence comes from Diadophis punctatus similis, assembly GCA_023053685.1. Taxonomy (NCBI): domain Eukaryota; kingdom Metazoa; phylum Chordata; class Lepidosauria; order Squamata; family Dipsadidae; genus Diadophis; species Diadophis punctatus. The sequence goes on along the minus strand of JALIGW010000001.1, from coordinate 90,888,490 downwards.
CATAAATGTACATTTCTCCAATTCTTTGCCATTTCTATGGGTCAGGCACACATGCACAGAAATACACAGCAAACAGTGTATATCATCTGTACTGTTTGCTGTTTGCTGTTTGGCAGATTGCTGGGAGGCAGAGGCCTTTTTTCCTTGTTTTCTCCCCCAAAACTAAGGTGCGTCTTATACTCCGGTGCGTCTTATACTCCGAAAAATACGGTAATTAAAATACTGTGGAAGCATTCCCCGGTGAACGCTTGCATAATATCTCAGGAGCATAATTTGTCATCTTACAAGCAACAATGAACACCAGAGCAGGTAAGGGCTCAAGGACAGTAGATATCCCAGGGAGGTGATGACCTCATGTCACAAGCGTAGTTGTTGACTTTCCAAATGCCAAAATGGAATAGAACTGTTTTCCCCAAGTCTGGGATTCCATCCTCAAAACAGCTTTGGAAGATGCTTTCAAAAACAGCATTTCTTGGCCTGATCAAAATTCCCTCCCTCTCTCCCTCCCTCCATGCTGTTTCATAAAATGTTTACTTGGCTTCTATGATTTGGAAAACAATCCCATTCCTGGCTTTGTTACAACTAATACATTCAGTACCTCTTTTTGTGCACTGATAAAAAAAAAAGACTTGGCAAGTTCAGTCTCTCATGGCTCTATTTTGAAAAGGTGGTATGAAAAGACCCCTACTGGAGACTGGGAAATAGAGGAATATACTGGCTAAATGGGTCTGACATATTTTAAGGCTCGTTTTTCCCCAGAACATTAGCCAAGTTAAGTCTATTTCAGCAAAATCTGAGATGCTCCAATTTTGTGAAGCAACGGAACTGAAGCCAGAAAAATAAACTAAAACTGGATTTTGGTTACGTGTACTTTTTCAGCTAAGCTTTGCCAAAACCAACGGCTATTATCCTTAAAATTAGTGGGGAATAATGCTAACTAAAGTTGGTAAACTCTACTTGTTCTCTATCTTACTAAAACCGTTATATAAAACCCTTAATTGACCAAAGCCATGGTGGATATCAGAGGCAAACATGTATGGCTCCAGGGGGGTGGTTTTAGCATATGGAATATTTTAACTTCAAAGGTAGGAACAGTAAGAGCACAAATTAACAAGTGAAATTAATGAAAGCAAATTAAATGATGTTGTGGAGCTGTGAAACTGAGAGAAAGGAGACATTATATTATGATAGATGCAGTGGTGGGTTCCTACAGGTGCGGTCCACTCTATAGCACCGGTAGTGGCCCGCTGGTGACATCACAGTACCGGTGCGGTCCGTTGCTGGTGCCTGGGCGCTGCCATTTAAAAAAAAATTATTTTTTTTTTTAAATTTTCTTCTGCGCATGCCCAGAAGCCGAGCTTTCAGCACTGCGCATGCACTGCCTTCCTACCTCACAGTGAGTCCAAGCAGGGGAGGATGGCTGAGGGAGTGCGTGAGACGCTGAAAGAACGGGCGGCAGGAGCTCTCTCCATTCCCCTCCCTTCAGCAGTCCGAGAAGCCATGCCCACCCGGTCACATGGCAAGCCACACCCACAAAACAAGCCACGCCCACAGAGTGGTAGTAAAAAAATTAGGAACCCACCCCTGGATAGATGTGAATAAAGATGATCTGATCTGGTGGAGCAAAACTGTTGAATAGAAGCATGAAAGTAAAGGTATAAATGTTACTCTGAATGAAATCGCTAAAATGTTATGTCCAAAAATATGAATTAGTGATGTTATTGTGTGTAGGTCTGAAAGAAAAAATTCAAGAGATTGATAACAGTTTCATGCTGCACTCCAATAGACATAATGGAAGAATCAGATAGGACTTTTGGGGAAAGGTTTACACCTTTCTGAAGGATTGTGATTGGGGGGGAAATATGTTAGGAGACATGAACTGATGGGTAGGAATAAGAACCAACAATGAAAGAATAGTAACTGATTCGCATCTCCTTATAAAAAATAAGTTATTTAAACATAAGGCCATTCATTATACACACTGCAAAGCACAATTTATTCAATTATTTTTGATGAAAAGGATTCCTGACTAATACAATGGATGAATTCAAGGATGAAGTGAGATTCCAAATGGGAGACTGACAATTTCTTGGTAGTATCAACAGTAGTTACTGGATGTGGAGGAAAAGGAAAGAAGTGAAAGAAACTACGGTGAAAATAGAATGAATGCAGGAAAAGGAAGAACGAGTCCTGATGTGAAATAGTAGTAGAAAATAGTCTTCAAAGAAAAACCAAAAAGTCCAATTGCCTCTTGAAAAAGCGCCTTTAGTAGAAAATAGATTAATTCCCCAACAGAATGAAAAGAAAGGAGAGGTAAGAAAAGAGGATAGGAAGCTGCCTAGAACAGAGTGAAATTGATTATGTTTCGGAGTGTCATCCAGTCATGTTAATGAAAAAAATGCTTGTTAAAACAATGAAGTAAACGAAGATGTGGGTAAGAAAAAAATGTGTGCAAGAGAATGAATGCTGAAAAACACAAAGATAAGAGAAAGAAATTGTATTATATGTAGGGAGAGAAAGGCTGCACTCAGCAAACAAGGAACAATTAGGGGTAAAACTGGCAGAGGACACACAGAGTGATTTTTTAATCTATATATACAAAAGCCAAATACCACTCACTCATCACGAAATCTCCAGAACCATAAAGCCTACAAATTTGAAACTTGGCATGTATGTTCCTCTTGGCTTCTAGGTGCACACTAAGAAAGGATTTTTTGAAATGACCATCAGATTATTAGTATTTCTTATACAGTATTATATTAACACATTCTGATGCTAAGGAGTTAGATGTTCTATTCCCCCTCCCCACCTGAAAAGAACTCTGTTCCAGCTGCCAGTTGCCTTATATTAACATGCTCTGATGCCCTTCGCCCTTCGCTAAATCGGGCGTGGGACTCCGGCCTGCGGGCTGGGAGTTTAGACATTCTACTCCCCCTCCCCACCTGAAAAGAACTCTGCTCCAACTGCCAGTTGCCTTATACTGTATTAACACCCTCTGATGCTAAGGAGTTACACATTCTACATAAATTTTCAAGCTTTAAGTGTCACTGTATCAAGTCCTATCCGTAACAACTCATTAATTTTCAAGCTTTTACTGTCAATTTATCAAGCCCGATCACATAGTTTCATAGTGAAGCACGGGTATCCAGCTACTAGTATATATATAAATGAACAATTGATTTGGAAATGAGGGCTAAACAAGGAATCTCCCGAAGATGGAGATAATAATTTTATTATTAATTCAAATAATAAAAAGGATTAAGCAACCGGGAATGAGGCTGCAAAGAAGAAACACTGGAAGGAATATTTGAGGAATAGTTTGGGAATGATAGTTTAATCTTGAAGAGAAGAACAGAAACAAATGATATAAATATTAATCTCCAAGAAAAAAATTATTTAATTCCTAGCAGAGGAATAATCAAGGATATGCGATGTTCCTTGGAGGGCATGTATTTAAGGATAAATGTGTATGATGGAATGCTTTTGATAATGCTACAGGTATATTGCTTTGGATCTGAATGTTCATGTATTTTTGTATTCAGGTGATACTGTATCATTGGCTGGAATCCGAATGCTTTGCAGGAAATGTTAGATAGACTGTGCAATGCAATGTGGATCTGAGAATTAATAAATGAAAGACCAAGATAATTGTGTCTGATAAGAAAAATGGAGTGATTGATTGCAAGTTATACATAAATGGGGAAAAGTTAGAGCAAGGAGATGAATTTGTATGCTTTGCTAGGATATTTACTAAAGATGGGGAAATGGGCACAGGAATTTAAGATGTATAAATACAGATAGCATAGTGCAGTGTTTCCCAACCTTGGCAAGTTGAAGATGTCTGGACTTCAACTCCCAGAATTCCCCAGCCAGCATTCGCTGGCTGGGGAATTCTGGGAGTTGAAGTCCAGACATCTTCAACTTGCCAAGGTTGGGAAACACTGGCATAGTGTATGGTTTGTTGCAAGGAATCACTATTCATTGAAGAAACAATAATACTATAAAAGAGAAAACTTCTATGACTTAGTTATATAGAAGTGAGACTCAAGGAAGACAACACAAGCACAACAGTGAATTGAATAATTCACACAGGTGTCACTTGTTCAGATATTACTGAATTTCAACTTCAATCAGTCATAGCTGGTATGACTGATGATAAAAGATGATGGGAGCTGTGGGCGAAAGATATTTACCCCAATATAAATATACACTTAGCACATTTGGTTTACTTACTTGAAAGCACTTGTTTTTGTAGTCACAGTTTCTCTGGGGATAAGATCAACTAACATCAGCCTAAGAAGTCATGTGACTACATAGGAGTTCTTCATATCTAAGACCATTCGTGGTTCTGTAGATGCCCCCATAAATCTTCTGTTCAATATTTCATTTTTCATCCAACCTCAGTTGGGAGTTATGAAAAGGAGAAAAAGATGATTTTCTTAGTAAACACCATCACTATGGAAACAAGTTTTAAACTCTTAACATAAGAAAGACCACTGTTCATAAAAGAACGTGATGTGAGTTGGTGCTTCACTCCCTCTTGTTTGTGGCAGCCCCTGAGATATTGGAATATTGCTATCATGTCTCCCCTAGTCCTTCTTTTCATTAAACTAGACATACCCAGTTCCTGCAACCTTTCTTCATATGTTTTAGCCTCCAGTACCCTAATCATCTTTGTTGCTCTTATCTGCACTCTTTCTAGTGTCTAATTTTTTTTTACATCGTGGCGACCAAAACTAGATGCAGTATTCCAAGTGTGGCCTTACGAAGGCATTATAAAATGGTATTAACACTTCACGTGATCTTGATTTTATCCCTTTGTTTATGCAGCCTAGAACTGTGTTGGCTTTTTTGGCAGCTGCTGCACACTGCTGGCTCATATTTAAATGGTTGTCCAGTAGGACTCCAAGATCCCTCTCACAGTTACTACTGTTGAGCAAGGCACCACATATATTGTACCTGTGCATTTTGTTTTTCTTGCCTAAATGTAGAACCTTACCTTTTTCACCATTGAATTTTATTTTGTTAGATAGCGCCCAATGTTCAAATCTGTCCAGATCCTTCTGTAACTTGAGCCTATCTTCTGGAGTGTTGGCTATTCCTGCCAGTTTGGTGTCATCTGCAAATTTGATGAGTTCCCCATCTATCCCCTCATCCAAGTCATTGATGAAGATGTTGAAGAGTACGGGGCCTAAAACAGAGCCTTGGGGTACTCCACTGCGTACTTCCTTCCATGTAGATCCAATTCCATTGAGGACTACACATTGAGTGCAGTTGGTCAGCCAGTTAAGAAACCATTTGGTAGTGATGCTGTCCAACCCACATATTTCTACTTTATCTAGTAGTAGGTTATGGTCTACTTTATCAAATGCCTTACTGAAGTCCAAGTAAATTATAGCGACAGTATTCCTCTGGTCTACTAATTTTGTCACTTTGTCAAAGAATGCAATAAGATTAGTCTGGCATGATCTGTTTTTGACAAACCCATGTTGGCTTTTGGTTATTACTTTGTTTGCTTCTAGGTGTTCACTGATCTGTTGCTTGATTATCTTTTCCAGAATCTTCCCTGGTATTGAGGTCAGGTTGATAGGTCTGTAGTTTCCTGGATCTATTTTTTTTCTTTTTTTGAAGATGGGAACTACATCAGCTCTTTTCCAGTCGTCTGGCAGTTCCCCGATGCTCCAGGATCTTTGAAAGATATAGTTCAGTGGTTCTGAGATCTCATCTGTCAGTTCCTTCAGAACCTTGGGGTGTAATCCATCCAGTCCTGGTGATTTGAACTCATCAAGAGTAGACAGGTTCTCACTTATCATTTTCTTCCCTATTTTAATGTGTGTTCCTAATCTGTTTTTTGTGATGCTGTTTTTGATAGGTTGGACTGTTTCTTCCCTTTGTGTAAAGGCAGATGCAAAAAAAGAGTTAAGTAGTTTTGCTTTCTCCCTGTTGCTTGTCACCTTCTTGCCACTTTCTCCCAGCAATGGACCAATTGTTTCCTTGACTTTTTTCTTGTTTTTAACATGTTGGAAGAAGCTTATTTTTTTGTTATTTTTTACTTTTGTCACAAGTCTTTGTTCATTGTGAGCCTTAGCTTTCCTCATGATATTGTGCTTCATGGTTGCATCACTTAGCAATGGAACATCTGATTGCATTGCAAGTCAAGGACTACCTGTATGTAACTTTGTTAACTTAATGCTGGGGGGAAATGTTATGAAAGGAAGCAATGACAAAAAAGGTCATTTCCCTCTGTTCAATTTATTATATGTCGCATACTCAGAACAGAGGACAGTGAACAGAGAAAGAAATAGAATGTCACAAAGTCAAACCAAAATAGCCCTAATAATTCATCGGCATGTGACATTTTTACAAAGGACTTTTATAGACAAACCCAATAGGCCTTTTTAATAAAGCAACTGCTGATGGAAGAAAGTCGTGCTAAAAGTAGAGACAGAAATTAACAGTGAACACTGTCAAGAAAGTTATCCAGCCTCATCTCTGGCTTACCACATCCTCAAGAAATTGAAGAAAGGAAATCCTTTAAACTGTGTAACACTCTGTGGGGGAAAGGTGTTTAATTGAATAGAATGGTTCTCTCATTCTCCACTTTATGTTTAATGAAGAGGAAAAAGAAGACATCCGGCAACAAAAAAAATTTGGGGGATAGAATAGCTTAAGTAAGATAAAAAGGAAGTAGATTTTTCTACATATAAAAACTTTGTTCTTGTTCAGCAAGGGAGCCCCAGGTTGTTTGCCAAAAGTTTCTTATCATAGATGCTGTCTTTAAATTCACAGGCCAGGCGTGATTTTGATACTCCTTCTTTTGAACAGGGTTTTACAGCTAAAACATACTAAGTCTACGGCTGCATTTACCATCTGTATAGATTCACCGTCTGTACAGCATGATGACCTATCTTATAGGTGTAGTTTTTGTTGTTGTCACTCGCTGTTTATACTGGCAATGCTAGAAAAGCCTGCTTCCATTCATTCTGGAATCTGCAAATTTGCACTGATTTCCAAATGAACTTTTAAGGCTACGTGTCATAATCAACATCACTTGATTTGGCGAGACAGTGATTTTTCCCACACTATAACATGAATCGTGTCATCCCACTAGATTTCTTTCATATGAAGCATCCTAGACCATATTGCTGCTGAGCAGATAATGGGTGTGTAGATGAGACAGCTCAGTTCATTCCTGTCTCAATGATTTTCATTTGGTTTTTGTTGCTGGAAAATGTACTGGTTCTTCCTAATGTCCCTGTTTAGTAACCCATGTTTGGAAGTGTTTAAAAACAGAGGGCTATTCGATTAATAATGTGTTAATGGTCAGCAATCCTGTTTTTATAGACCCACCATGAATTGGAAGATTTATTTCATATATTACTAATCATAGTGGTCTTTAAACAGGCAGCTTGGACAATATAGTTATTATTTGAGCAACTTCAAAGTAAGTTGCTTAAACTTACTTGATACTCAAACAAGACAGAAGCTGTTTAGATTTTTTTTCCAGGCACAATTTGGATAGAATTAATCACTGGCTAATAGACTACATTGATCTGATTTCTATCTTACCTGTGAAGTTATTAAAAGTTTTGTGATTCATCTGTTTTGGTGATCTTATAAGAAAACAAAAACAGAATAATCCCCTATGAAAAACTCATCAAAGGCCAGTCAAAACAAAACAGCCTATGCTGCCTTCTTAAGCCTAGGCAAATATATAGTTTATTCCTATCCTCAGGAAATAAAAGTAGAGGAAAGTTGAATTATGTCACATCAACTACACTCAAAGCAAAAAAAAAAAAAGGAACTATTTGTTCCAGCTCTTGGAATGATCAGATATGAGAATCAAATGCTTCAGATTAGATGAATGCTCCAAACTATTTGCAATGACTTTATCCTATTTCTCAAAATGCATTTCAAAATCAAAGAATATCCATTATAGTTTTTTTTAACATTGTCCAATGCCTTGACGAAAGGTCCATAGCTCTGTGGTACATTTTGTTTATGAATGGTCCAGGTTCCAATTCTGACATTACTAGATCCAGATAGACAATGTTCAGTTTGCAACCATGGAGCATTATTGCCAGTCCTCAATGTCAGATAGAATAGGCAAGATGGCCCAATGGTCTGATTCAGTCTAGTTTTTCATAGTTTTTGACCTGGCACTTTCCCTTGACTTGTAATTGATTTTTTTTATAAAAGTTTTTTTTATTTTTCTCCACATATACATCCATCCATATACCATAAATCATAACAAATATACATAATTATATATTTCTGTTCAATAAGACAAAAACCAACTTCCTAGTTTGCACCTTTTATACCTTTATTACCCGCCTGTTTTCCCCTTTATATCCTATCACTCCCCTCCTTCAATCTCCCACTCTTCCCTCAAATTGAATTTGACAGGAACTGGGAAACAGTCTTATTCTTTAAGGCCTTTCATTTCATTTCATTTCATTAAGGCCACTCATAAAGATCTTGTGATTATTTATCCCAGCTCTCCTCTCCTCTCAGTAGTGGTCTCCAATCAGGTTGGATTTGTTCTGGTGACTGGTGATTGTGAACGTTGGTTCAAAATATCTGGAAAGTATTCAGTTGGGAAATGCTGTTCTACCTCATTTTCAGACTGCAGGAAGCTGTGGGCCACAAGAAATAATCTCCTCAGATGGAACTACTAACATCAGAAGTCAGAACTTGAGACAGGTAATTTCTCTGTTTCAGCTTTTTACTGTTTCTTTGCATCAACAGTTGTATCAATTCCTTTGTTCTTGCATGTTAACTTAGAAGCAAAGCTGTACTAATAATCCTATAATCCCTCCCAGCACAAATCTTCATGAGGAATATAAATGCCATGCTTAAAAGGGAACCCTTATAAATGAGCAGCTGTTTGTGTCTGATTAATCCAAGGTTTTCTTACACCAGGGATGGATCACTTTTAGCTTTCCTGAATCTAGTGTCCTCTAGATCAGGGGTCTTCAACCTTGGCAACTGTAAGCCTGGAGGTCTTCAACTCCCAGAATTCCCCAGCCAGCTGGCTGGGGAATTCTGGGAGTTGAAATCCGCCAGGCTTAAAGATGCCAAGGTTGGAGACCCCTGATCTAGATGTGTCTGGGAATCAAAGGACAATAGGCTGCAGAAGTCAGACTTAAAAATACAGGACATACTTTTCTCCTTCTCCTCCTTTCTGAGAGGGCCATGAGTGTGTGGCTAGAGATGTTACTGGAATAGAGAGAACACTTGTACATTCTTGGGGATATAAGAAATAAAATATGTTCCATGGGGTCCATATTATTCCTCCCAGAGGTGGGCTGCACATACTTTAACAACCGGTTTGCCAAAAATGTGAGTGTGCACGCCCGCCCGCTTCATGTCGGGGTGGGTGGGCAGGGCCAACTAGTGCTCGGAACTGCCAGTTCAGGTGAACCGGTACGAACCACCAGCAGCGCACCACTGCTTCTCCAAATAAGAGAAAGTGGCTAAATTTCAGGGGTGGAGGGAGAGGGATTTTAGAGGGATATGCCTGTTATTGACTTGGAGTAGATCAGGTGACTGGGGTATAAAGCTAGCTGAAGTGAGTACAGGGAGCATTCATCAGTGCCTGTCTCTAGCTTCTTCTGCTAAAAAATGAAGGGCAAGTATAAAAAAATAGGTAAGTGCAATGGGCTGTGACTAGGAAGTAAATCAAGTACTCATTTTGGCAGGATGTGCAAATGATGGTAGACAGCTAGTAGGTAACATGTGGTCTGTTGCAAGGAATTGTCCTTTGTTGAATGTAGTGAGAATTGCCAGGATACATGCAGCCCCTTCTCTCTCTCTCTCTCTCTCTCTCTCTCTCTCTCTCTCTCTCTCTCTCTCTCTCTCTCTCTCTCTCTCTCTCTCTCTCTCTCTCTCTCTCTCTCCCCCCCTCTCTCTCTCCCCCCCCCACTTTCCAAAACTCTGGAGTCCTTTCCAACCACAATTGCTAAAGAACAACAACATGATGTTTAACCATTTTTAGCTGAGGAAACCCTATAAATCAGGAAAAGCCTTAAAGTTGACCAGATAAGGAAAGGATAGGAAAGGAAAGGGGAAAGGAAAGGGGAAAGGAAAGGGGAAAGGAAAGAGGAAAGGAAAGGAAAGGAAAGGAAAGGAAAGGAAAGGAAAGGAAAGGGGAAAGGGGAAAGGGGAAAGGGGAAAGGAAAGGAAAGAAAACAAAAGAAAACAAAAGAAAGCAAAAGAAAGCAAAAGAAAGCAAAAGAAAAACATCTGAACATCTCCTGAATACTCAGGAAACAAAGTAATGGAAAATAAACTTGACATAGTATCCTCATAATTGCATCAATGTCCCACCTATTGTGGCTCTCCAGGCCTCCAGGCCCCAAACAGTAATTCAGAGCTATTTGATGTCCTTTATAATGTTATTTTAAATAATGCTTCCCATCACACAGTTTAGAAATATGTTCTTGTCCGGTTTGGGCTTCGGTGACTTGTCCAAAAATAGCTTTCTCGAATCTAGTGTCCTCTAGATGTGTCTGGGAACTGAAGGACATCAGACTGCAGAAGGCAAGCTTAAAAATACAGTTATTCTTCACATTGACAAAAAAATATCCTGGAAATCTGAACACTGTGGTCTCAATATTGCTTATTGAATGCTCCTTGAAAAAAAAGATTTTACCGTAATAAAGGAATAGACAACTGTTGGTCAGAAAAATTCTAGAACAGTATTTGTGACCTTGGCACCTTAGTCTTAAGGTGCTTATCTTCCCTAACTCCCTAATTGGGTGAAGAATAATCTGCCATTCATTTTAAAACAAAGTGTCTGAAAGTCATAAAAGCATACCCCCTAGGAACTGTTTGTTCCTGCCCCTGGAATAATGAGGGTGAGGGTGAAGTTTGGTAGCCGAGTTCATGCTTTTCATGCAGATAGTCTCAGCATCAGTCCTTGAAGTGTCAAAGGGGGGAGGCTGTAAAAGCTCCAATTGCAGCAATAGAAAACAGTTGCCAGTCACATTTTGTAAGCAGATTTCCTCACTCACCAAAGGCCTTCTAACCTCAAGCAACCATTCTCTACCTAGCTCTGCTGTATAGTCAATTTTAGATCATCTATGACAGGGGTGTCAAACTCAATTTCATTGAGGCGATTGCGATTTCACATCAGGGTTGTGTTTGACCTTGGGGACCTGGGATGGGCGTGACCAGGGTGGATGTGGCCAGCTCAACATCACTCGTGTCAGGGGCGCCTGTGGCTGCCCGAGTGCTCTGCCAGTGAAAACGGGCTCCCTAGATCTGTTTTCGGCTGCGACAGCCTCCTGCAATCCTCTGCCAGTGAAAATGGAGCTCCGGAGAGCCGCACGCTACCCTCCCAAGCTCCATTTTTGCTGGCAGAGGCACTGCGGGCCAGTCCTTTGCTATTTTCAGGGTGGCCCCCTGAGCCAGATCTAAGCTCCATTTTTGCTGGCAGACGCACTGCGGGCTGGTCCTTCATTGTTTCCAGGATGGCCCCTCGGGCCAGATCTAAGCACCCTGCGGGCTGGATCCAGTCCCCGGGCCTTGAGTTTGACACCCCTGATCTATAAACTGCCCTTCCCACTGGAAAAAAAGTAAATAAAAGCTGTAGTCCCAACACTTCTGGAAAGTATTAGCTTTGGGAACATCTGTTGGAGCATGGTGTGCCCATTTAGGAAATGAACCCCTAAAAAGTAGAACAGATCTCTGTGGTGACTTCAAGGTTGCATTTCTTTTCACAGCCCAATTGCCAATAAGAGAAGCCCATTCAGGCGTAACAGCTCACTCACCCCTCCAATAACCTGACTGCAAAGATACTGACAGGCAGAGCAGGACCATCTGCACTGTGGAGGCCTTTGCGAGCCCATCTGGATACGCGAGGGCTTTGCAATGTGCAGAGCTTTGGGAAATCCCTGATCTGATATCAATATATATATTCTAAAAGCATTATTATTTCAAGCTAGTTTTAGAAAATGTGAACAGGGAAATGAAACTGCAAGGGACATGTTTCTGTACTTATACTGAATACTTACACTATTTCTCCTGCCCAGAGCTACTTAATAATAACTAACAATAGCTTGGAGGTGGAGGTGAATGCACAGTGAATCTTAACGAAACAAAGCCTTTCACCAATTAATTTGGAGTTTAAAAAGAAGGGTATTGATAGATCCATTCCACTTTTATCGCATAGGTATGTTATGAGAAACTGGCGTGAACATCTCCACTTTGAATTGTAAATTTCATGAGGTAGAACTTAACTTGCAAGACATTAAGCAGTTCTAGTCAATAGTGGTTGGGGAACCTCAGGGGACAAATTCTGGGAACCCTGAATTCCTTGATAGAGAAGTGGGATGTGACTAAAATGTAAGGATTACATTTTAGCTAAAACAACAGAAATGATGTTTAAGAAAATAGTAGCTGGTGTAGCAGAACTATCAAAAAAAACATAAGAGTCTTGAGATATGGTTCTGTTTTCTTCTGTTTCTTTAAAATATCTCCCTGGTGCTTAGAAGTTGAGTCAGCTGTATTCCCCGAACAGAAACTACATTCCTAAGCTTTGGTCCCAATGGCACTCAGAAGAGTCTGTGTCAGGGTTCCAAGTAATACATTCATAGCAAACAGAACTCCGAGGCAGGTAGATTCCTCAAATAATAGTTTTATTGGATATACCATATTGGCACAGGCTGGTGAAAACCGACTCTGAAGGTTCCCGCAGTTTTCACCTAATTAAAAGTAAAAGTTTTTTCCCTTCCCCAAACAATCAGTCACATAGTCCAATCAAGGTGCCATCTGGTTGCCTGGTAACTTCACCTTTCTCCGACCACCGGTGGGAATGTCCTTGGTTCCCAGGAGAAAGTATTTTGTTTTGGCTACAAAACCCCAACTATCTCTATTCCCCACTCCCTATCCCTCAGCTCCAGTGTGGCAACACTGAAGCTTCAAAATGGCCTCTGTCAGACCAGCTTCAGGGTTGACAGTCTGTGCTGTCAAAAGATGTCCATTTTAGATATCTGAGCAAGTACAGGTAGTCCTCAATTTACAACAGTTCATTTAATGACTATTCAAAGTTACAACGGCACTGAAAAATGTGACTTATGATCATTTTTCAAAGTTATGACCTTTGCAGCAGCCCCATCATCATGTAATCAAAATTCAGATGCTTGGCAACTGGTTCATATTTATGACAATTGCTGTGTCCTGAGGTCATGTGATCACCTTTTGAAACCTTTGACAAGTAAAGTCAATGGGGAAGCCAGATTCACTTAACCGAGTTACTAACTTATCAGCTACAATGTTTCGCTTAACAATTGTGGCAAGAAAAGTCATAAAATGGGGCAAAAGTCACTTAACAAATGTGTCTCTTAACAACATACATTTTGGGCTTAATTGTGGTCGTAAATCAAAGACCATCTGTAGTGTAATAAATATTTGGTACTTTGTTGATTTGATCCAAATGCAATTGCAGCTTCTGAAGATTGACAGTGGTTAGAGATTTTAGCGGAATTATATTCTTCTAAGCTAGTAAGCCTTCTTTATAGAAAGTTTTTAAAAGCTGAAGAAATTTATATTGGTATTTGCTGACCTTTTAAATAATGGGAATAACGTTTGTCTTATCCTTGTTGACAGTCTTATTCTTGGTTGGATCTTATCAATTAAAGTTGATATCTTAAAAGGAGGTTATATTACAACCACCACCATAACAATGCTTCATGAATACTGTATGCTTCAGACAATGTCCAATAAGGTTAAATGTAACTGCCCTGCTGTTAGAGATGTAACTCAGAAGTTAGAACATTAACCCACATGGTTTGGTCTGGCCCTGTTATAGTTCCACTTTAGCTGACAGTAACATAATTGTTAATGTGAGTTTGGATGAATCACATTATCTCTTCTTGGTTAAATCTACAATATTTGGAATCTCTCAAAAGCACAATAAAATTTCATGAATATGGGAAATATGGATAACATCATTGCAATACACCCTGGAAGAGGAAATCTACATTTGTTTGGAGTGATAAACTGATGAATTAGTCTTTTTCTGACAAAGATGCAAGGAATGAATTTTTTTAGCAATATGACTCATATTTTTGGAGTTGTTTGATTTATAATGTAATTTCTACTCCCCTCTTTTTATTATTATTTAACAATTGCCTGAGTGTCACTTTTGAGCAGTGGTGAAATCCAAAAATTTTCCCTACAGGTTCGGTGGGCGTGGCTTGGTGGGCGTGGCTTGGTGGGTATGGCTTGGTCATGTGACTGGATGGGCATGGCCAACTTGATTGGTCTCACCCTTAGGAAATTTCTTCTTAGTCCAACTCACAACAAAATAGCACAATAAAATAGCACTGTCCCAATATTTAAAATAGAATAGAATAACAGAGTTGGAAAGGACCTTGGAGGTTTTCTAGTCCAACCCCCTGCTTAGGCAGGAAACCCTACACTACTTCAGACAAATGATTATCCAATCTTTTCTTAAAAACTTCCAGTGTTGGAGCATTTACAACTTCTGGAGGCAAGTTGTTCCACTGATTAATTGTTCTGTCAGGAAATTTGAGGGGCTCCTAGAAAAATGAGGGAGTCAATCTATTTTCCAAAGCACCAAAAGGCACAACAAGGAACAATGGATGGAAACTAACTAAAGATAGAAGCAACCTAGGACTAAGAAGAAATTTCCTAAGGGTGAGACCAATCAACAAATGGAATAGCTTGCCATCACTAGAGGCTTTCAAAAAGAGTGAGGGAAGTACACCCCAAAAGTGCCAGGAACCACTAAAACAATGCAGAAAACTTAAAACAGCCATTCCCCTTTTTAAAAAAAGTCTATCCCAAAGCAAATGCAACAGCTGAGAGGGAATCTAAGAGCAGCTGCTCAGGCTAATTGAAAGCCTGGGTGTGCTGCCAAAAGCCATTAACTTTTCCAACTTTAATTATTCTATGTTCTCTATGTTCAAACTTGGGTGCTTCACAGCAGAAGCAATACAGCTGGCTGGACCACACATGCATTAAATCACAGACTGCATGATCAAGCTGCATCATTGTGCCCTCCTGTATCTTTTCCCCCAGGAAGAAACATAAGTAGCCAAAATTGCAGCAGCTATAAAAGGTCTTGGAAAATTCCAGGGAGTATCAGCTGACCACAGAAGTGTTACTTAATACTCTTTATAATGAAAATGTTTGTAATCTTGTCCTTCTTCCTGAAGGGAAGAGGTTAATCCTATCCCTAGATGGGTAATTGATGGGTTTCCCTGCCCTAATCCTGTCAGTTTCTTGATTCTTATTTTCTTGATTCAGCATGTATGGCTGAATTCCAGCTGCAACTGTTAAGTGGAGCTATTAACTGAAGGGAGGGAGGGAGGGAGGGAGGGAGAGAGAGAGAGAGAGAGAGAGAGAGAGAGAGGGAGAGAGAGAGAGAGACCCTTTCTTGCACTTTATTTTTAACCTGCTCTCCGAACTGCCTAAGCAATTTACTAACGGTTCGGGCGAACTGGTGAGAACTGGCTGGATTTCACTTGTGCTTTTGAGGTTATTTTGATCCTTTGATGCTGTTGCATGTTTTTGAATTTTTCTTTTAGTGCTTAATTTAGCATAATAAAATAATAAAACAAAACATAATAAAATAAATAATTTCAGGAGGGAAACAAGTTTATTTTAGTACAGTATACCACTTGTTTTGGTATATTGGAGTATGCATTTTAAGCAGAAATATTTATATCGGAATATGTATCTTAGAAGAGAGACACAGTCATGATTCTAGTTAATAAGTGAATTTCAGATAGGAAGATGCCAGCTGGTATATTTTCATTTCATTTGATTTTTGTATTTGTTGATTCTTAATTCTGTTAATGTGTATTTTCATAATAATCTGCCAACAAATAATCCATATGGAAGTTCATATTTTATATGTTACTGAACATATTTTCCACACAAAAAAATCAAAATTTCTCAGACATCTTTAATTTGAAATCCATAATTTTTCAATGCCCTGCTCAATATGACTCTGCATCTGTTCTTCCGTAATTGTCAGAGTCAATTTGGATATTAATATTTTTCTGGCATCTTGCTATAAAATGTTTCCAAATGGAACCACTCACACCTTACCAGTATAGCAAAGATATGGAGCAGTGGTGGGTTTCAAAATTTTTTACTACTGGCTCTGTGGGCATGGCTTGGTGGGCATGGCATGGTTTGGTGGGTGTGGCTTGGTGGGCATGGCAGGGGAAAGGATACTGTAAAATCTCCATTCCCACCCCACTCCAGGGGAAGGATTCTGCAAAATCTCCATTCCTTCCCTCACTCCAGGGGAAGGATACTGCAAAATCCCCATTTCCTCCCGATCAGCTGGGACTCGGGAGGCAGAGAATAGATGGGGGTAGGGCCAGTCAGAAGTGGAATTTACCGGTTCTCCGAACTACTCAAAATTTCCGCTACCAGTTCTCTAGAACTGGTCAGAACCTGCTGAAACCCACATCTGATGTGGAGTATCAGAGGTTTATGAGAGAAAAGGAAGGAAGAGCAAAGGAAGAAAATTAGTAACAATATTTCTTCAAAATACTCCTAAACATCAAAAAACATGTGTTAGTGGCTTTTATACTAGGTGATCACCTAAAAGACAGCGAAGTTTCCGATTCTAACCAGAAGTCAGATCCATCTAACTGATTTAGCTGCAGTATTACCAGTGATGGTCCCTGGATTATTATTTTTTAAATTCTATTAATATAATTAACAAATAGTCCTCTTGCTGGCACATAATAATCTTGCTTCCCTTGAAGGTTACCTCTAATGTGTTAAAACCTCAGTCAAACACATCTCAACCACAGAGATCATTGTTTAAGCATCAAGATTACAATCAACCTCTTGGCAATTCCGTGCCCTAGCAGCTAACGCTATGATCAAGCAACTTAACACTGATATGAACCCAAATTTTAGTGCCACCTAATCACAGTGGCCATCATTTTTATGTAATGACAATACTTCAGGCTGCGGCAGGTCCTATTTTGCTATGCAATTGAAATTGCGTATGGATAAAATGTTCAGGAAAGCTTAGAGAGATGGAAGGAATAGCTGGACCATGTTTCAGAATTTGTTTCCAAAAAGGCAGAGTCTGAGCTGGAGACATTTAAATGCTACATTAGTGGATATTAAGGAGACTTGATATTATTTTGAAAATGAAGGTTTTCCTGAGTCATCACCTTTGTGAGGTGTTGACTTCAGTGTTTTGATGTTGCGTTACTTAGAATTTATATTGTGTTTTTCAGTGTTGAATTAATTTCCTATATATACAATCTTGAGAGGTGTGAATTAGATGAATGTTTATTAAAATGTAAGCATTTGTTTATGAAATCCTTTAATTAATATCCAATTAGGAAAAAAAAGATGTACTTGCATGTTCCAGAGTTTTTCTTTCCATTTATTTATTTATTTTACTTGTATGTTACAATGAGGCCTAATTGCCAAGTCTCAGCTCAGGTTATCTATGTCTCTGTTAGCAGTTACCATGAAAATTAGGTGCATCTTCATTGTGAAAAGTGTGAAAGGCTGATCCCTGTGGTGACCAGAAAGGAAAACAAGCAATAGAAAATGAGAACAGATGTTCTTGCTTGAATGATATAGGAGAAAGGGGAAATATAATTCTCCTATGAAAGAAAGTAGACAGAAGCTATTTCGAGGGATCAAATTAGGAAACAACTGAAGTATAACTCTTGCTAAATGAATTGGGCTAATTTTCTGCCGCAAACCTTTTATCTTAACGGAAGCTATGTGGCACAATTGAGATTGCGGTTACCCTATTAATTTCATGTGCCTTATTTTCGGGACAGATAGGTAGGCAGGGTTTCAACAAAAACTGAATTCTTAATTAATTAGCATAAACAAGGCTACCAACAACGTAGACTCCAACGTTATTGGGAAGACAGTAACGAAGTATCTTTATTGGTACTGGTGGAGATGAATATAATGGTTATTTGATTTGGTTTGTAAGAAAACTATTATAGCTTTACTGGATCAGGGCAAGGCCTATCTTAATCCAACATATTTATTTTTATGATGATCTATACTTCTACTGAGTTCAGAAGCAAAAGATAGAGACATAGCCCTTTCCAAAAGCATCTACCACTACAAGAGGATTGGGGGAGGGGAGAATGACAACAATCTCTATATATATAAAGCCAAATATCACTCACGCATCATCACGAAATCTCCAGAACCGTAAAGCCTACAAAATTGAAACTTGGCACGTATGTTCCTCTTGGCTTCTAGGTGCTCGCTAAGAAAGGATTTTTTGAAATGACCATCAGATCATTAATTATTTCTTATATTATTATTAACACGCTCTGATGCTAAGGAGTTAGATGTTCTACTCCCCCTCCCCACCTGAAAAGAACTCTGTTCCAACTGCCAGTGGGCATGGCCAGCGTGTGACTCATCCGGCCTGTGGGCTGGGAGTTCAGACATTCTAATCCATGCTAAGGAGTTCAGTTTCGTAGTGAAGCACGGGTATCCAGCTACTAGTAGTCTAATAGGGTTGTGGTGCAAACCACATCCTTTTTGCAATGCACTGTGATATCACAATCATACACGAAAGGGACAGAGCTTATGGTGTAATGAAAGCAATAAGATCTTGTGGAGGTTGGTGCCTTTCTCACACTGTTGTTCCACTAAGATTGATATTTGAGGCAAAGCCCTCCCAAGCTCGATGCAACACTGGTTCTTTATAGCCCTCGATACCTCTGTCTTTGCATTGACTTTGCTTGTCAGCAGCTGGTTGGGAAGGTCACAGGTGGCACTTTTGTGACTTTGGGATGCTGTAACCATGGTAAATACATGCTGATTACCAAGCACCCAAATTTTGATCATGTGATGGTGGGGTTCACTGCAGTGGTGATAATTGTGAGGACTGGTTGTAAGTCACTTTTTTCAGCATTGTCATACAGAACAGTCACTAAACCAATGGTTACAAGTCAAGGACTACCTAGACACTTAAAAAAAATAAAAATTAGGGTGGTTTAGCATTAAACATTTTATGGATGTTTATTTAGTGAGCCATGACTACAGAAGCTTGAAAAATACTAAGCTGGAGCAACCCATGGTATGCAGAAATTCAAGAAGGCACAACCGAAGAAGCTACAGGATATAATGATGACTTTTAATATGAATGGCTTTAATGGCTTTGGATAAATCCACAGAAGAAATCTTTATTTAAAGCAAGACTATTTCTGGGGTCCCTATATTATTAGAAAATGAAACAATAGGTTGCTGTTGCTATTTCTCTTGTTTTTTTAATGGAACAATACTAACCTTTTAAACAATATTTCTTTTAATGTTTTAACGTTTGCAGTTTTGCTTTTATAATACTGTTAAGCCACCCAGAGTTACTTGACAATGAGATGGGCAGCATATAAATTTGCTAATTGAATGAATTTAATAAATAAACTGGAAAATAACTGGAAAAAGGCAATGTTAAATTAAGGTAGTAAGGAACAAACTGGAAAACAGGTAACTTGTCACCATGTCCATCATGACTATTGTTGAGATATAGTCTCTCAATTTTAAGTACACCTATCTGTCCAATATTCTTATATTTTAATGGTATGTGTTGTCCTTGTAAACATGGGGGAAAATTCCTTGCAATCTTTTTTACATTCTTACTGAAAGCTTCCTACAGTAAAAAAGGTTCTTAGGAAAGATTCCAAAAATTAAGATTACAGATAGTTACGACAACAATTAAACCCAAAATTTCTGTTGCTAAGCCAGACGGCTGTTAAGTTATTTTTACCCCATTGTACGACCATTCTTGTAACAGTTGTTAAGTGAATCACTGCAGTTGTTAAATTAGTAACACAGTTGTTAACTGAATTTGTCTTCCCCATTGAGTTTGTTTGTCAGAAAGTCGCAAAAGGTGATCACATGACACTGAAACCAGAGGTGGTGTTCAGCCGGTTCAGACCAGTTCGCATGAACTAGTAGCGGAAATTTGGACTGGTGCGCCGAACTGGCATATACCACCTCTGGTTGACTCCACCCGGTCGCCTGATTGCCCCCGCCCACCTGCTCACAGCTCTCCCTGCCTGCCTGCTTGTCCCACCCCCCAACCCTGCCCTATATTTGTTGCCTTCACCACGTAGCCCAGCTAATTGCCTCACCTCACCTCTGGGCCTCGCCCGCTCTGCTCACCAAAAGTAAGCATGCTGCCCACTCGTCCTTTGCCTTGGGTCGGGGCCCAGGAATGTGCCATTCCCTGAGGCCCCAGAGCCTCTGCCCGCTCACCGTTCACCTTGGCCAGGTCGGGGAATGCACCATTCCCTGGCTCCGGCCTTGTCCCAGAGCCTCCGCTCGCTCGCCACCCGCCTCAGCCGGGTCAGGGAATGTGCCATTCCCTGGCTCTGCCCTTGCCCTGGAGCCTCCACCCACTCGCCATTTGCCGTTCACCTTGGCTGGGTCAGGGAACGCACCATTCCCCAACTCTGGCCTTCCCTGGGGTCTCCACCCACATGCCACCTGCTCATCCTCTGCCTCACTCACCTTCACCCACACCTTGGTGGAAGTCCCCAGCGAGGCTTGGCTGGTAAGCCTCCAGCCACCGGTAGTTTTTGGCTGCCTTCCAAGCAGCTCTGCTGCGACACCATCCCTCCGGTGCAGCAGGCCATTCTCCTGGCTGGGTCTGGCCACGAGCAGCACCTGCAGCCAATGGGGTGCGCACGTGCAGCCGGTGCAAAGAACAGGGTGGCGACGGCAATGGTGGCGATGGGACTTCTTCAGGCCTCTTTTTCGGCCTGTAGTTTTTGGCGAAAGAAGCCTGCAGCCGCCACCTCTTTTTCAGCGTGAGAAACCTCCCGCCACCGCTGCCGGCTCGGTTCCGGCTGGCAAAGAGGCTTCTCATGCTGAAAAAGAGGTGGTGGCTGCAGGCTTCTTGCGCCGAAAACTACCAAAAACTACAGGCCGAAAAAGAGGCCTGAAGTCCCATTGCTGCCGTCGCCACCCTGTTCTTCTTGCGAGCCATGCAAGCGCACCCTATTACCTGCCAGTGCGCGTGCACGGCCGCACCCCATTGCCAGGCCCAGCCAGGAGAACAGCCTGCTGCGCTGGAGGGATAGGATCACACCAGAGCTGCTCGGAAGGCAGCCGGACTGCAGTGTCCCTTTAAGGTACTTTGACGTGGGGGGAGGGGAGACCATAAAGGGACAGGCCACAGGAGCTGCCTTTTATGCCTGTTCTGTGGACGTGGCTTGGTGGGGGTCATGTGATTGAGTGGGCGTGGTCAACTCGATGTCACTCACACCAAGGTGCCGCCCCACCAAGCCACATCCACCAAGCCACACCCACAGAACCGGTAGTAGAACAATTTGAATCCCACCACTGATTGAAACCATCATAAATATGAGTCAGTTGCCAAGCCTCTAAATTTTGATCATGTGACCATGGGGATGCTGCAACCGTTGTGTGAAAAATGGGCATAAGTCACTTTTTTCAGTGCCATTGTAACTTTGAACAGTCACTAAACAGTTGTAAGTAGAGAATTACTTGTACATGTAATACTAGTTTGGTGATATAGTATGCAGTATCACATTTTCTTAAGCCTAGAATCTAGCAGCTCAATGAGATTTGGGAATTCACATTTTATTTCAATGGTGCTTGTTAGCTGGGTGTGAGATGTGCGCAGAAAACTGTAGTTCTTGTCCGTCACTGTTAGCTGGTGAAATATATTTAACATGTCTGTGCCGGGAGCTGTCTGGTTTCGTACATCAGGTTGCAATAATTTGAACTTAGGTTAAGACAAGCTTCAACTCAAGTGTCTAAAACGCTTTCGAATAAAGATACTATAGTTAACAATCATAATAGGAAAGCAAGAGGAAATTAGCATTAGTTTTCCTGGCATAGCAATTTCACTCTGTCACTGTGAGATGTTCTCTCATCACGTACAATTAGGAGGAAGAGAGGGAGGAGGAGGAAGAGGAGGAGAAGGAGGAGAGAGAAGAGCAGGAGTAGGAGAAGGAGGAGTCATGGGAAAGGTCCAAGGGCACTACCTGTGCACCAAGGAAGATGTGTGGGGATATATTGGAGCACGTAGTCACTACATTGCATACCCCTGATTTATATTGGCCAAAGACTGATGCTTTTGAAAATGGCTAAGCCAGGGGTGTCAAACTCGCAGCCTGTGGGCTGGATGCGTCACGCGTTGGCCACGCCAACCCTGGTTTTAGTGAAGGGGGAAAAGTCATGATACGTCACGTGACGACAACGTGATGACATGAGTTTGACACCCCTGGGCTAACCAATGTTTCTGAGCATTGCAGATGAGCACATTTAGCTTCCAGTTTGGAAATGCAGCATTCATATTTGTTGTTGGCTTGGTCCCCCTTTAGCCTCACTTTCCTACCCATCTATCACCTGCATTAATTAAGTAACAATCAGAAATCTGAGTTCAAAACACCTGGAAACTTTCTCATGAAGATATATTGGAAAGCCTTTTTCCTCTGTTCTATTGCCAGGATTCTTACATGATATGCTAATACAATATTTCCTAACGGGCTTAATTCCCCTCACTCTTGTTGCTAGGTTTTGAGTTGTTTTTTCTACAGCAAGGCTCTTTCTTCTGCTCCTTGCTATGAAACAGAAGGGTACATACACCTAAGTCCTCGCCTTATGACAATAATTGAGCCCAACATTTCTGTTGCTGAGCAAGACAGTTGTTAAATGAGTTTTGCCCCATTTTATGACCTTTCTTGCCACAATTGTTAAGTAAATCACTGCAGTTATTAAGTCAGTGGCATGGTTGTTAAGTGAATTTGGCTTCCCCATTGACTGTGCTTCTCAGAAAATCACAAAAGGTAAATTATATGTGTCACGGTGTGAATATTGTCAGTTGTATGTCTATGCAGGGTGATGCACCCCTATCTAATATTATGGTACATTCCAATATAAGCAGAACACGCGATATGATGTTCTTTGCACATGTGTGCATTCCTAAACCACCATTAATCACTTTTTGACTTGACTCTGACCTGAACGGTCGCGTTTCTTAGCAAAGATGTAATTATTCAGGATTTATTGTTTTTATACCGAAATAAATATTTCTATTAGACTTTTAATCTCGGCTTTATTTCTAACTGTCTGAATTCCAAGCAAAGATCCAAATCGCCTCTATGAGATTTTATTCTCACCCCAACAATATGATTCCGGGACACTGCAACCATCATAAATATGAATCAATTGTCAAGCGTCTGAATTTTGATCATGTCACTATGGGGGTGCTGCAATGGTCGTAAGTGTGAAAACCAGTCATAAGTTACTTTTTCAGTGCTGTTGTAACTTTGAATGGTCACTAAATGAATGGTTGCAAGCTTACCTGTACTCAACTAAAAAAAATCCACAAAAATGTATGTGCAAATGATAAAATGAACTTCTTGTATTACAAAACACTATTTATTCACCGAGTCTACATTAGACATGAACAAACATCTTATGCATGCTATATCTGATGCCAAAACAAATAATACCCCAAAAAATTAGTAGGAGATAAAATGAAAAACTATACCGTTCAATAGTCAACAGTCTGTAAGGGGGCGTGCATAAGTGCACCAGCGTGCCTACCGTCCCTGTCCTACTCTTCCCATTACTCATACTCATTTCTTATGCATATACTTTACTTGTTTATATTTATTTATTTATTTATTTATTTTGTTATTCTTATATGCCGCCCAACTCCCGAAGGACTCAGGGCGGCGTACAACAGGGAAAGATACAAGAATAATCAAAATACATATAATTAAAAAGACAAATACAAAATTTAAAAACAGTATTAAAACAACAACATCTATTCAACACCATACATACTTGGGGGGTGAGCTCGAGTGGATTAAGCTGTCCACCCCACCTGCAGGAAAAGCCATGTCTTAACGGCTTTTCGGAAGGCCAGCAGAGTGGGGATAGTCCGGGTCTCTGGGGGTAGTTGGTTCCAGAGCACGGGGCCGGCCACAGAGAAGGCTCTCCCCCTAGGGCCCGCCAGCCGGCATTGCTTGGCCGACGGGACCTGGAGGAGGCCAACTCTGTGGGCCCTAACCGGTCGGAGGGAAGTATGTTTATATGTTATGTTCCTACTTATAATTGTTTTCTCATACATGCTTGACAAACTAAATTAAAAAAAAAGATTTAGTCATTTCTAGATTAATATTGGTTCTAAGCATGTGTTTTCTTGAGTTTTTGAATTTTTTTTAGAAGTTCTAAAACTTTCTTTTCAATTTTTCAGTGCTATGGGTGCTGAAAAAAAGTACATATAATAAGGATGTAGACCATAATTTTCAGGATTATTTTTTTCAGACTATTTACAGTTTAAGTGTTAATTTCTCCTTGCTCACAGATCATTGACTTCAAGGCTGACATATATCGCTATAACAGCCTCCAGTCCATTGACAGGAAGCTGGAGCACAGAATTAACTCGTTTGGGTGTTGCTTCTGGTGATTTTGAAGAGGCATTGAAAAGCAGATGTGTCCTGTTCTCTATAATTACTTTCCACTCTCAACATGCCCTTTGCTGTCTGTCTGAAAATTAACCTTAATAGAATCAGAATGGCATTTACCCAGAGATCATCTCCAGAAGGCCTGAATTTCACAAAAAGAAAGGTTAGAATCTCAAACAACTCCTTTTTGTGTGTGTGATTAAAATGGTTCATGCATTTTTAAACAAGAAAAAAATAAAAAGGTTATCTATTTAGGAAGGAGAACTGAAAAAAGGTTTCTGAGGGGATAGAACAATATCATGGTATTGTTTTCAGTGCATTGTTAATGTACCCTGCAATAGGTTTACACTGAAATTATAGCAGTCATATGTTGCAGAGAAGAGCAACAAAAATGCTTAGGGGACTGGAGACTAAAACATATAAAGAATGGTTGCTGGAATTGGGTATGTCTAGTTTGATGTAAAGAAGGACTAGGGGTGACATGAGCACCTGAGGACAAGGAGCAATGGATGGAAACTAATTAAGGAGAGAAGCAACTTAGAACTAAGGAGAAATTTCCTGACAGTTAGAACAATTAATCAGTGGAACAACTTGCCTCCAGAAGACCTTTAATCCAGAAGTGATTAAAAAATATCAACAGAATCTCTGGCTTCTCCAGTGGGAAAGGCTACATGAAACCATTGGATGAAGTCATCTGCCAGTTTGGGATGAGGCATAATCACTATGCAGATGACACTGAGTTATGCATTTCCAACTCAGCTCAAGTGGAATGGGAGTCCTGATTGGATGTTTTAAGACTGTGAGGACAAAACAAGCTAAAATGGAATATTGACAAGACCAAGCAGGCTCCAAAATTGACTGTAGATGAGGGTCACACAATCCACTTAAAGGAACATGTCTTCAGCTTGAGGCCCTGGATTTATTGAGCTTGCTTGATTGGTAGGTGGATGTCATGACCAGGCAAACTTTTGATCAGTTTTTTTAGCTGCTATGCATGTTTCAGCCTTTCTTGAAGACGGAAATCCTAGTGATATGTGCTCACAGTAGTGCAATGCACTCTGCCTTGCAATAAGTCTGTTATTATTGTGTGGTCTATCTCAGGGGTGGGTTCCACTTACCTTCGCCACTGGTTCGCATTGCGATGTTCTGCGTGCATCCCCTCATGCAATCTGACTTACACGCATGCTCAGAAGCAGGAATCAGCCCGAAACACAGCTGAGGAGCTGATCAGCTGTGCTTTGGGCGAAGAAATAAAGGTCAGTATTAACCAAGCAGCGGAAGAGGAGAAGGGGAAAAATTTGCAAAAAAATTTAAAAAAAGATGGCGGTATGCATGGACCGGCACCAACAGTGACGTCACCAGCAGGTCGCTACCGGTTCGGGTGAACTGGGAGGAAGCCACCCCTGGTCTATCTGGGGAAAGATGCTTAGTCCCACCTTGTAAGAAGTAAGTGAAGCAGGAATTCAAAGGCAGGCCTACTCTGTGGTTGCTCTATCATTAGTGAGTGATGAAGTGCTTCCACACTGTTGGTTCTCAATAGGTTGATCAAAACAAATTGCTTCATCAGACATTTGGGCATTAAGTGGAGTCTGTTGGACTGCCTTTTTTTCTATTGAATTTTGGATTATTGATTTCTGTAAATTTATATTCAGATTTATGGTGGTTTTAATTTACATGATTTAGAGAAATCGAGTTACATTTATTACATGTTTTCCATTTGTAATCTACCTAGAGCCTGATGATGAAGAAATATATAAACACTTGCAAAAATCAATCAATATGTCATCTACTGTAGTATTATGACAGGAAATTAAACAGTTTTATCAATCTAGAAAAAGAATTCATGCAACCCATTTCCAAATTAGCTAAAATATTACACTGTCCAATTTATACCAAGGGAAAGTTTAAAATTCTGCCAAATATTTAATGTTCCTGTATGCTAGGTCAGAAAATAATAGACTTCTTGTCCATTTTCCAATTCTTTCCTAAAGAGGATAAAAATTGGTATTAAAATTTGCAATAGAATGAGAAACAGAATGTCCTCATGACACATCCATTTTTGTATTAGACAGAGAATATTAATTTGTGGTCATAAGCATCTGGCAGGTTGGGACACCTGTCATATTAAAATTTTATGCAGAGGTAGGTGATCTAGTATGCAAACACATCTCCCAGATACTGACAACTCATTTTTCAGGGCTTCTTGTAGTATAATAATTTATCCAACACATTGAGTAATGCATCAATTCAAAACATAGCTGCAATCAAATTCTGTGGGGTTAAGAAATATTTCTCACCTAAGCATTTATAATAATAATAATAAATTAGGTATCTGTTCTGTTGGTCATTCACAGCAAAATGCGTTACCGCAAGTCAATTCCACCCCCCACCCCAAGTAATTGGGTTTTTGCTTTTATGTCTACTCTTATTGATTGTACAACATAACTGAACTTTTCAGAAATTCAATGCTGGAAGATTTAAGAGAGGCAAGAAGTGTACTTGTTATTGTCCCATAATTTTGAAGGGAATTTGAATTTCCAAGAGAGTGCAGGTGCCTCAGTAAAAGTGGAGACAGAGTAAAAACAGTTCAGCTTTGGCTGTGAAGGTCAGGGGAAGATATTCCAGGAAGTCAAATAACTGAAAAGGGAATAAACTTCAGCCAGCAGCGTTAGTATTTTGATTTACCGATAGCAGTGATAGAATAAACAACTGAAGAATTTGATCAATTTTCTTGAGGAAGAAGGGTTGAGAGGACTGATTGGGGGAAGGAAGAAAGGAAATTATCTTAGCAATTTATCTGAGCAGGTCAGTCCAATTTACAAAATATCATTGTCAAGAGAACATCACAGCAAGGTGGCTATGAACATGGCTTCATTCTTCTGCACCAGGTCAGGACAGGTGAGTAAGATTTCCCCATTTGCTGCTGCACATTCTCAGAAGAATGTGATGATCCAATTTTCGACAAATATGTAAAGCAATAAAGATGAAATTGTGTCAGTTGGTGTCAAAATATTTAAGTGTGGTTATTTAGACGCGGTGGCTCAGTGGCTAAGACGCTGAGCTTGTAGATCAGAAAGGTTGGCAGTTCGGCGGTTCAAATCCCTAGCGCCGCGTAATGGAGTGAGCGCCCGTTACTTGTCCCAGCTTCTGCCAAACTAGCAGTTCGAAAGCATGTAAAAATGCAAGTAGAAAAATAGAGACCACCTTTGGTGGGAAGGTAACCACGTTCCGTGTGCCTTTGACGTTTAGTCACGCCGGCCACATGACCACGGAGACATCTTTGGACAGTGCTGGCTCTTCGGCTTTGAAACGGAGATGAGCACCGCCCCATAGAGTTGGGAACGACTAGCACATATGTGCGAGGGGAACCTTTACCTTTTATTTAGTGTTTTCCAAGCTTGATGGATATTGTTGGAAAATATGTATTATACTGTACATTCTTCTGTCAGAACACATCCATGAACATCAACTAGCAGTCAGAAGGCTTGATTAAAATTATTTAATTTCACAACATATAGACAGATTTAACCATAGTTTCAATTGGGAAAATGTGACCATCCTAGACCAAGCCAAGTCCAAAAATGACAGGGAATGTCTAGAAGCCTGACACCCTGACAAATCAAGAGACACAGAGACATTAACAACATCGATAAACTATGCAAAAGAGACAATCAACCAGCCCCAAAAGAGAACAAATAGACTCCAGCACCTCTCCACCAGCAATCAGCATCCAGATTCAATAGATTAACTTAAAGGTTAACATCAGACCAACAATCAAGTAAACACCCTAATCAAGAAACTGCCAAAGAAGCCAACAGCAAACAGCCCAACCAAAGAATCTCTAAGACTACCCCCACCAACACTGACAGGCAAGCCACTAAAATATAAACTGACAGCAAACTGCACTTCTTAGTAGCACTGATGATGTTACCAAGTTTGAGTAATGAAACGTCTGCAAGAAAATAAGCAAGCTCAGAGAGCACCAAGGACCTCTCATGTCAACCCTGAGCTACAAATATTCTCCTTTATTAGTACACTCTTTTTATTCCCACCTTTCTATAATTCTGTTTTCATGCACTCAAACTATCTCCCAGCAAGATTATCATTATATGTCTCCAATTCCAATCAAACCACAGGAAGGGATCTTGGGGCTGTGCGACATTTTAGACTATCATTCCTACAGTTTCATGCAATTGGCAATGTTGGTTGATTATGTTAGGAATTGAAGAACTGAACATCTGGATGACACCTAGTCATCCCTGATCTGCTGCTTAAAAATTATGATCACAGTATTTTATTATAATACATTCTTTATATACTCTATGTACATTGATACTACTTATGGAAACACAGACAGTTGGAAAAATAGCAACTGCAGCCACAGGAGCAGCTTTGCAGCTGACAGGTTCAACTCTATTCATTGCAGCTTTTCTCTGTGCTATTTGTTTAAGTTAATACAGTAAGTGTGTGTGTGTGTGTGTGCGTGCGTGCAGAGAATTGTGTAACGTCTTAAACCAAACCACTATATTACATAATCTTTTCTTTTGTTTTCTCCTTTTGTTTATCTCCTACCTGCATCCCAGAGATGGGTTCTAACTTACCTCGCAGCCAGTTTGCTTCCTTCTGTGCCGCGTGGGCACGCCGCACGGGCGCATGCATAGTGCTGAAAATTCCAAAAAAACGCGCCAAAAACAAGATGGTGGCACATGCTCAGTGCCAGAAACTCAGCTTCTGTGCATGCGCAGAAGAAAAAAAATCAGAAAAAAATTCAAAAAAAAAATTTTTCTCCCCCCAAAAAAGTTGGCGGCATCCACGGACCGGCACCGGCCGAACCGGCTCCGTGACATCACCAGCAGGTTGCTACCGGTTTGGGCGAACCTGTCCAAACCGGGAGGAACCCACCTCTGCTGCATCCACCTAGTGATATGGATGAGAACTTGAAAATATGAAGCAGTAGCACACCCATCTTCATTCTCATTGTTCCCTTGTCTTATCTGTCATGGCACTACTTTTTTCCCCCACAAAACCTTATTGGATTTCAAAATAATATAAAATACAAAAGTAGAAAGAGAAAACATTGGAAAAGGAAAAGGGCAAGCGGGGGTGGGTGGGACAAAATTGGGAGTGCAGTCAAGAAGTGAAAAACACTATTGGAAGGAGTAACTTTCCAAAGAAAGTAGACTCTCTTTGATACAAAAGCGTGAATACCCTTTGAACTAGAATAAACCATTAGTCATAAACAGTTCTGCTCATCAAATCCCAAGGTTAACGTTTCATTTCTTTCAGTTTCAAGCAAAAAGTCCAAAAGAGGTCTCCAAGTAGAAACAAAGCTAGACAAAGTCTTTTTTTTTAATCAAAGCAGTCAATTTCACTATCTCTGCCAACTCTACTAACTTCACCATCCATTCGTCCATTGTTTCTGTGTGTCCTTCTGTCTCTGAACCAAAAGAAGACTCGCTGCTGTTATCATGTATTTTTTTCTTTTTTTTTCCATTTCTTTTTCTGAATTTCCTTGTTTATCAAACCTAGAAGAAAAACTCGTGGTTTCAATTATACATTCAATTTGAGAATTTCCTGAACTAAAATACATGTTTAATCCCAGTATGTCTCAGTTTTCTTATATATCCATCAAAGCTGATAAAATGTACCTTCAAATTGCTTACATTTCCAACTTACATTTGACACCCCTTATGTATCTTTGACAATTTATCATGTGCTAAATACCAATGATTCATCAGGAATAAAAGGTGTCTTTTATATTATAGTTCAGTGTAAATTTTAGTCCTTTACTTCACATAATCTCATATTATCAAGCATTATGCTATTTTCAGAGTCTTTGAAAATCATTATCATATTATCTTTGCCACATTCATCTTATATTTATTTTCAATAGTTATTTATACATTTTAGCAATAACATATTCATTATTAGTACATAAATCCAATTCTATTTTAATCTTTTGTATAGCTTCTGATATTTTGACGGTTATTATAGGGATATTCAGAATTTGTTTCTGGGATTGTGAATTTTTGTGGTAAATTCTGTTTTTTTTTCAAATATTCATCAATCATTTCCAGGGAAACTTCCTGCCTTTTATACAAATGTGAGTAAAAAAAGTAGAATGATTTCTGAATACTTACATTGTCCATTAATAAAATTTCACCTTCCTGAATGTTTAATATCCTTTCCTTTATGTTTCCTTATTATGAAGTAAGAATGTGAGTTACTTAAATTAGAAAAAGCTTGAATTATTCTCTCACTTGATAATTTTGGTAAAAGCCAAACTAAATTGTTTTATTTCCTGCTCTTGGCATGTTTATAAATTTAGGTTTAGATGTCATTAGGATTAGGGAGATATTTTCCCTCTTAAAATCTCTGTTATGCTTAAAATCCAAGACTTTTAGACTAACAGACTCCATGTTCCACCTACACCATCGAGGTGATCACAGAAAGATCCCAACCAGGGTTGATGATCTGAACTATTTTTCATATCTTATCATTTTGCAGGCCAAAAGGCTGGGAAGAAGTTGAAGGAAGATACTTGATAAACTATTAAGTCCAGCCATCTGCAAAAGGAAGAGTTTCCTCATGAAATGGAGGGACTGCAGAAAACCAAGTAATCAAATATTAAAAAGCAATAAGCAAAAGGATAAAAATAGCAGGCAATGTTACAACCGAAGCTACAAAGAAGGTCAGAAAAACACATTCCTGCCACCTCTGCTGTTCCTATGTGAAGCCAGTCTGCTGCAATTAAGGAATTACAATGATGGTTTTTTCCATGTGCACCTGACCATGCCAATCTCTTTTTCTTCTGTGTCCCTGTGACATTGTCCCAACCTATACCTAAAGTAATGTTTGGCTGCTGTATTCTAGAGTTAAAGTAGTATTTTCCACCTTACACAGCCAACAAGCAGTGGCAGATTTACTATGACTATGATCAGATGTACTTCTACAACTATTTTAATGGAGTCAAAATCAAATGAATCTTGTGGGATGGAATCAGGCTGATGTCTTATTAGCTACTTTTAGCTGATCTGGACTTGCCAATTCCTTCCTTCCCTCTTTGGGAACTGTCTTCTAAGGCTATTCTGCAAAGTCTGGTTCTTTCAAACCTCTTTATTGGCTAGATCTCCAAAACCAACTCTTGCTCAGAAACTTTAACAAGAAACTCAGCTCAAACAATGACTGGCTAGTAGTGGAGTGGGACTCAGCAAGAAAGATGGAAAGAAAATGGATCTCTCTTTCTCTGGCATTTCATGGTATAACCCCTCCCCATCACATCTGTTAGATCTTGGTTGGCCTGTTTTGAGGTTACTATTCTTCCAGAAGACCATTAAATTTGTGTTTTAAGACCACAAATTTAGCTATTAAACAGAACACATTTTTAAACGACCCTGTAATCCCTTGCATGGGGACGGAGTCGGGTTGATTACCATATTTTTCGGAGTATAAGACACACCGAAGTATAAGACGCACCTTAGTTTTGGGGGAGGAAAACAAGGGAAGAAGGCCTCTGCCTCCAAGCAATTTGCCAAACAGCAAACAGCAAACAGCAAACAGCACAGATGATATACACTGTTTGCTGTGTATTTCTTTGCATGTGTGCCTGACCCATAGAAATGGCAAAGAATTGGAGAAATGTACATTAATGCTAGAAAGTTTTCTTAAATGTAGTCACACTAACTCTTCCCAATTATTTAAATAGATCTACTCCAAGGTAACTAAACTCTAATACTAAACAGGACACTGTTACATTTCATACTATACTTGTACATGTTCATACTATACTTGTACATGTTAAAATTAATTAAAATTTCTGGAAGTATACATTATTCTCTATTATTTAAAAGAAGATACAATAGCATTGGGCCTCTTCAGAGCAAGCATTTATTTTAAAAAGCTTCTTTATTTTGTTAAGTTGTCTAGATTTACAGGGATCTCCAACCTTGGCAACTTTAAGACTTGTGGACTTCAACTCCCAGAATTCCACAGCCAGCAAAGCTAACAAAGCTGGCTGTTGAATTCTGGGAGTTGAAGTCCACAAGTCTTAAAGTTGCCAAGGGTGGAGACCCCTGGCTCTAGAACAATAATAAAGCAGTCTTTAAAAAATAAGTCTAATAATCTGAACATTCTACAGACATTTATAGTTATTCACTTACCCCCTTCCATCCAGTTCAGCAAAAATAAAAATCTGCGTGTCTCTCCCAGCTATTTGCGTCTTTGCAGTTAGTTTCAATTTCATTTTCCCACATGGCAAACCTAATCAGCTGTACTTCGGGAAACTGCTACTGACTTGCTTGGCTTTACAGACTCTTCCCTCTTTCCTGCAAGCAGGTAAATTGCTGGAAGACAGAGGCCAAAGGGTGGGGGTGGCTGGGTGGGGGTGGCTACATTTGGTGTATAAGATGCACCCAAGTTTTCACCCTCTTTTTGGGGGTAAAAAGGTGCATCTTATACTCTGAAAAATACGGTAAATGGAGTTGATGTTTACTGGCCGGATGCCCTTCCCGATGCCTACATGGAGTTCACAGCAGACATTTTCTCTTTGCACCCAGAGAGAGAAATATCAGCCCTACCTAACATCGAACTTACAACCTCCTGATTGTGAGGTGATAGCTCCACCTCTAGACCACCACCCCATTCATTAAAGATAACCCAATACGTGTGACATATTTTGATATCTTGTAGTATAGTTGCATAGTCCACATTATAAATATAGCATTGTAATAATAGCATCAATAATAAACATGCTGACAATCTATGACCTATTTGCTCCAAGATAAGAAAGGCAAAGTTTTGCTGAGCTCAACTCTTGGCAACTCCATCAGCACAATTTGTTTGATAATTTTACATAAGTGATTTGATATTGTTATCTTCTATGATTTCTTTTTTTACTTCCTAGCTTAATTATAAGCCTGGGACATCCAAGCTTAGCTTCTACAAGCACCCAAAGTCAATAGACGGTTTCTCCCAGCTGAGGTCCATAGTAATAATATGCTTTCCTGCAATGCCTTGGGTGTTTTTTTCTTCCTTAGCACTGTGCCTCATTCTCGGAGTACTTTAACATTTGTTTTTGCATTTCCTGGGATGTATGATTACACTTGAGTCTTGAGAATTGCTGGAGGATGATGGCACTGTTTCTTTTTCTTAGTGATTTCTCTGTTCTACAGACTCCCTGGCTGCCTGCTCTTCCTGGTCTGAAAAATGATCTTATTTGAGATAAGGTAGTTGAAGAGGCTGGCAATCCATCAGAGAGGTGAATGTACAATACAAAGCGGGACCTTCACCGAGAACCATTATTTGTTCTCCTTTGATTTTCTATCAAACCAAAGGACAATGCAGAAGGAAGGTTCTGTACAGCACAGCTGGTTAACTTGATGGAAACTATGGGGCAAAAATAATGATTTGAGTCTTTGCATTTCATTGCCCTTGGGAATCAGCAGCCATTTTAGATTTATAAAGAGCTGCTATATGCACAAAATTAATTGACTTATTTTATACGTGTAAAACATTTTGAAAGAGCACCTTTATCAGACTAGATCGCAGAGTGGGGCATAGTACAATAAAACTCATCAGCCAAAAGGGAAGCAGTAGCTTAATCATTAAATTCATATTAGATTTGAAATGCCTAGCTGCACAGAAAAATATTACTGCCTGGCACTCAAAGGACAGCGATGCTAACATCATAGGGAGGGCATAGGAGACGGTCGGTCGCTGAAAATCCCTCATCCTCTACAATATTTGCCTTCAGTTCTTTGTCCTTCCCCAAATTTTATTTAGAAATTACACAAAAAAAATGACAAATCACCTAAGTACACTAACTACTCCACACAATTGATGAAAAAGGTTTTAATCTTAAGGGGGAAAAATAATAGAAACCAAAAGAAAAGACAAGAAAATAGAAAAACAAAACAGCCCCAAATAGATTTCAAAATAGAAAAAAGGAAGACACACACACAGACGTGCACACACACTCACACACTCAGTCATACAGAAGATAGAGGTAGAGATAGATAGATAGATAGATAGATAGATAGATAGGTAGGTAGGTAGGTAGGTAGGTAGGTAGGTAGGTAGGTAGGTAGGTAGGTAGATAGATAGATAGATAGATAGATAGATAGATAGATAGATAGATAGATAGATAGAAAGATAGATAGATAGATAGATAGATAGATAGATAGATAGATAGATAGATAGATAGATAGATAGATAGATAGATAGATGACAGAGATTTGTTTGTGTGTGAAATTATAACAAAATATTCATTATATATGTAATACATACACACACACACACACACACACACAGAGGAATGGAGGAATGTGTATGTGCATGTGACTATAAATATATGTATCTATGTGTAGCAATAGTCACTAGTTTACTAATACATACACTAGTATAATATAATCAATACAGGTTTTTTTGTAAAATATGATGAAATCACTGCCGAAGTAAGACATATTGCTACATCCTTTGATTAGTAGATGTACTACTTTTTTAACAACTGATAGATCACCCACTTTTTTCACAACTGATAGATCACCCACTTCTGAAAGGAATTCTTTATCATCTGAAATAATATCATGTTTCCAATCTATCATCTATCATCAATTCAAGAAAAAACAATTATGGCAGTTATAAAAGAATCACACTAATGTTATGCATGTCATGATGTCATCACACAAACTATTGCAACCATGTAATTCACATCAATCTCATCATATTCCAAATGATGTTTGTGCTGCACCACTTGTGGCATTTGCACTATAACATCGCAATGAGTATGGCATCACTCTAACCCATTGCAGAGGCCCAGGGCCAATATGTTATCATAAAGCACTAGAATTAGCAATGCTCCAACATATTTCAAGCTCTAAAAGAACACATACTGTAGATGCAGAAATGAATGGCAAGGATCTTTTAAGAATGGTATATGAGCAAAATCTGGGCTAACCCTAATGTCTACTTTTTATACTAATAAATGCTTTGAAACTCTCTTAAAAGACCCTTCCCAACATGTTGCACAGCAGTACATTTTGCAGATTATCAGAATGTGGATCAGTAAATGTCATCTTACATGTTATTGAATACATTTTCCCCCATTTAAGATGCTGCTTGAGGCATGTTGAACTCTTTTTCTCCCAACCAGCATCTTAAATGGGGAAAAATGTATTCAAAGAGTTCAACATGCCTAATCCTAATCTAAAGAATCTAATAGCAATTAGATGTGTTTTATCTACTTAAATTAGTATTATCTATTTAACTCTAGACCTCATTATTTAAATGAGTCACAGGATTAATTGTGTAGGCTCCAGAAGTGCCTTGATTATGTTATTTCTTACATATTGCAATCTGAATAATTGTTTTAAACAAGTGGAAGTACTGATTAATATTATTTGCAGAGCCATCTTCCCAAAGTCACAGCAAACTAAGTATCAACATAAAAATAAGATAGGGAGAATATGTGGTACTAATAAAACTCTTTTCTCTCAGATTAAGCTATCAACATCTATTCTTAGAGTCTGAAGAAAACTAATGCCAAAACATTTTTTTATAGCCCACTGACATTGGCAATAAAGGAATTCACTATTTAGAATGAAAAATGAAGGGATAAAACTTAGTACAATAATAGGAGGAAGGCAGATAAAAATAATCCTTCCAGTTCAATCAACCATTTTTTTTACTACTGGTATGCATTAATTCTTGACAACCATCACGAATATTTTAAATAAATTTCCCCAGCAAAGATAATGGCTTCCACCTTATTGTTCTCTCTCTGCCATTGCAGAATCAACATAAGAAATGGATCGAGTTTCAGTTTCCCAGAAACATTCATTGCAACCCACATTCTTATTGTAATTAAGTCAATGGGATCACATGCACTTATTGATTTATTTGAGTTCCAATTACTATGGGACAATTTCTGAAATAACTAGATTAAAGTATGGAAAATGTGTGTATGAAGGAACACACCAGGTAGGTTTTGTTTAATACATTTCACTTCTTTCAAATAACTGTGTTCTCTGATATTTCCCAAGGAAAAGGAGTGAATTAAAATTTGAGGGATGATCTGGAAAGGGTGAGAACAGAGGTGAGCTGACAATTAATTATTTTATGGCAGTTACATTTCATCTAGCCCCTAGGAACTCAAGGCAGTATATACGGTTAGGGCACAAATAATAGCTTGCATTGTTTTTTTAATAATAAAATGCAAGGAATAAGGTTTGATTTGAAGTAGAGTTCTAAGCCTGAAGCTTTCTATTAATAGACAGGTTGGTAATAGTCAGGGGTGAAATCCTCTGAAGTCTGCTACCAATTCGCTTCACGCACACTTTGTGCGTGTATGCTCACCGCAGGCATTACCATGCAGCGCTGAAAAAGGAGCATTTTGAAACCATCAGAGTCTGCAAAGGTAAATAGAACAGCTGTGCCGCGCAATTTAGATTAGCAAAATCTAAAAAAATCCTGCTTTCTAGCTAATCTAGATTGCGCGGCACATCTGATCGTCGCACAGCTGATCGTCAGATATACCGATTCGCCTGAACCTGTAGCATTTTTTACTACTGGTTCGAGTGAACCGGTCTGAACTGGTAGCATTTCACCTCTGGTAATAGTCTGAACTTTGACATGGAGTAGCCCTGTCCACAGTGCTAAACATTCAAATAAATTGTATAACTTCACTTTAAATCCATTAAGAATCCAAGAATTGAATCCAGACCAGATGGTAATTAATTGCTTATTGTTTAAGTATAATGTGTTCCCCACAAGTTCCTTGAAGGAGGAGTAATGATGACCATGAAAGAGCTCTTGTCACAAATGTTTCTCCAGTAACACCTTCTAAAACAGGGGTGTCAGAAACAAGGCCCGCAGGCCGGATTCGTCCCGTGGGGTGCTTACATCTGGCCTGTGGGGATCGCCTGGAAGCGCTGTGCCCTCTTGAGCTCTGTTTTTGCTGGCAGAGCGCTTGGGCCACCACAGGTGCCCCTGACACGAATGACATCAAGTTGGGCACGCCCACCCTGGCCAAGCAATTATTATTAGCAGCAGGCAGAATTTGTCTGCAACATTATTTTTAAAACTTTTAAAAAAACCAAAACCAAATAATAAGCCTGATAGAAAGGAAGGAACACACTGTACAGTTTATGCCTGCCTGCCTGTGGCTTCTCCATGATGTGAGCTATTAGGAAAAAGAAGCCTTCTTCATCTTGTAATGTGCTGGCTGAAGGTCCCACAGGTTTATTTAAAGAAACTGAAAAGACCTATTGGGAATATTGAAGAGCAAGGTGGGGGAGAGATGGAGCTTTTCAAGAACAGACACTAAAAACTATTTTTGATTCTAATTTTCAAAATGCCAGTAATGTTCTATGGAGTATTTTCTTTTCCTTTTAATTTAGTTTTATTCCTCCCATGTGACATATGACTCAGAATGGCACACTCATTAGAAAAGTACAATAACTCAGTAAAAAACAGCAGAAAAAAACATTGCGGTCACCAGCCCCTGAAACATATTATAGACAAAATGGTGGGAAATGGGACATATTGCTCCCTGACCCAAAACTTAGGGGGGGGAGGGGAAATCTCAGGTCTTGGGTTGTGGTAAGGATTAATAGTGAACTAGATGTATCTGAAGGAGTTGGGGTGGCATTGCAGCTAGATTAGCAGCCATACAAGGAAATCTAACCATCTAAGTCTCTCCAGAAAAAGGAGAAATCATGAGATTGCCTACTTGCACTCTGGGCAGCTGTTCCTGATGAATAGACTGCAGGAACTAAGTTTTTTGCGGTTGGCTTGGTAGTTGAGCAACTGGGACTCAAAGGATTTCAACCAAGCTCTCAGCCGGTAATGTAGCCTATATGGACACAAGGTTCACGTGGCCTTTTTTCTTAACCAGTTTTTGATGTAACAACTTTACAGCTAAAGAAAGATTTTTCCTAAGTAGCAGGATAGGAAAATTCCACTTGGTGAGATACTATTCTTTTCTAGATTAGAAAGGAACAAAAAAAACCAAGATCTTAAACACTTTAAAAGGTTTTGGCAAAAAAGAGAAAGAAGAAGTTGATGCAAAAAAGAAATCTAAAATGTATAAAGGAGAGCTAGTTTGAAAGATAATTTTTGGGTGATAGTGCTTTCGAACAAGTTGGAATTAAATTAGACAAATGAATAGGACCTTTGTGGGAATGTTTTTTGTTTATTATTAAAGAGTACAGACAAAAGATAAATATAATATGAACCAGTCTATTACGCTGACTGTAACTATGGAGATGTTGACTATGATGCTCACTGTAATTATGGAGTGCTACTTGAGATAAAAGTATTTAAACGCACATGAAGAAAAGGGGGAAGGTTGGCTTTTCTCTTTCCTTCGTTTGAGACACTTTCAATTTTGGATTTTAATACTATAATGCAACGACGAGAAAAGTGGCAAAAATGAAGGGGAGGAAAATGTCGTGAGAGCAACTTGCAGAGAGAGGAATTAAATCAAATTTGCTTTACAAAAAGTCTGAGCAACTGGGCAGCAAGTTAGTTGAATCACTTGATACTAAATTGACAGCTTTTAAAAATGAATGGATGAAATACTGGTACAAATGAAAGAGGAGATGAAAAAAGAAGTCAAGAAGATAGACAGTTCTATAACTGGCGTCTGGAGAGGTAAAGTCACAGAACTTTATTTTTTATGTAAGATAACTGCAGTGAGATTATTGTATGCACAAAGATGGAAAGATTGGGTACTACCCACAATGAAGGAATGGTTGGTGAAGATGTTAGAACTTGCTGAGATAGCTAAATTGGCTTCTTTGATCAGAGAAAACACAATTTTTACATTTACTGCTCACTAGAAACCCTGGATGGATTTTTGCGTGAAACACAAAAAACATGAACTAACGATTTATGGTTTTAATGAATAGACAGAATGGATTATAGAAAGAAGAGATATTATAACCGTAGAGTAAGAGGCAAATTTATCATTGCACTTATAACTGCTGTAAAGAAAAACAGAAGCAATTTCTTTGTGTCTTTGTGCCTTTTTTCCTTTTATTTCTTCTCTTTTTCTCACCTTTACATTAATTTGTATTAGTTTTTATCTTCTTTTTAAAAGATATTTATTAAATAATAATAAAAATGGTATATCACCAGAGAAATTGTATAGAATGCATTAAGGCACTCCAAATTTATGTTGGAAATGTGAAGAGCAAGAAGGGACATTTTATTATGTTTGATGGACAGGTTAAAAAAAAACCTAGAAAATTTTCTAGATTAGAATACACACAGTGATTCAGAAGATTTTAAAGATTAATATACAAATAAGATCACAGATTTTTCTTTTGAGACTAATGGAACTTTTTTTTGTACATGATTGCTGCAGCAAGATTATTGTACACACAAAGATGGAATGATTTGGAACTGCTGACAATGGAGCAATGGTTAGTGAAGATGATGAAAGTTGCTGAAATTGCTAAATTGATTTCTTTGATCAGAGAAAAGACAATATCTATGACTGGAAACTCCTTATGGATTATTTTTTTTTGCTTGCAACAGAAAAAAAAGAACGTATGATTTATGGTTTTGATGATTGGGCAGGATACATTATAGAAAGAAGAGTGTTATGTTGTAACCATAGAGTAAGCGATAAATTTGTGATTATATTTATACCTGCTGTAAAGAAGATTGGAAGCTACTTCTTTGCATCTTTTTTCTTTTCTATTTTTCTTTTACTTCCCCCCCTTCCTTTAACAAGATTTGATTTTTTTATTTATCTCTTTTCTTTTTCTTACTTTATATTAGTTTGTGTTAGTTTTCTATCTTGCTTTTTAAATAATAATAATAATAATAATAATAATAATAATAATAATAATAATAATAATAATAATAATAAATTGTATATAATTATTATATGATGAGACATCCTCTCACTAATCCAATTGGCACAGATGAATGACAGTGAGAACATTGGAATGGTGTTAGGACTGGAGAAGTGTGACCAGACGGTAACAACCAACCAACCAGGGGTGGGTTCCTACCAGTGCGGACCAGTACGTGTGCACCGGTAGTGGCCCGCTGGTGATGTAATCCTGTCTATGCCGGTCCATGGGTGCTGCCATCTTTTTTTGGAATTTTCGGTGATTTTTTCGGGTTTGGATGGCTTCTCCTCGTCCTCTGCTTTGAAAAAAAGCCCTCCCGCCCGCCCCCGGGTTAATACTGACCTTTATTTCTTCGTCCGAAGCACAGCTGAGCAGCTACTCAGCTGTGTTTCAGGCTGAAACGTCCTTCTGAGCATGCGCAGAAGTATAATCATAGAAGCGGACGTGCGCGCAAGCGGAGCAAGCATGCGCGCGTGAAACATCACAATGCGCACTGGTAGCAAAGGTAACTGGAACCCACCCCTGCAACCAACTATATATATTTGGAATCCTACAGCCATGTGGGAAGCATGAGGAGGAGTCAAGGATGACAGCAACATCCATCAGCAAAGGATAGCTGCAGGTCCAGAAAAGTCAGCTCATGGGAAAAACAAGATCCACCCCATCAACACATATGCTCTGTCTAACTAACCTGTACCAGCAGGTTAGTCAGTTAACCTGCTGGTACAGTGAGCTTGCGAAAGGAGGTCATGGAATCTGCCAATGTGAAGACCTCAAAGCATCACCTGACCAGGCCTTTTGGGGCCTCCCAAATCCGCTGAATCACCTCATGGTGATTCAAAGACCCATGTGATTGCTTAGAAACTACAACGGGGAAAGCCAGGATTGTGGTCATTGAGCAAGGTGGTCATGTGGGTGCCTCACTTATTGACCCCAAGACGTATCACCCTAATTCTGGCTTTAATTGTGGTTGTAGGTTGAGGACTACCTGTATATTTTGTAGAAGTCTCTTCTGGCTTTTGCAAGAGCTAGTGAATGATCAGTGAAGGCTACTGGTCAACAGAGCTCCCCATCCCTGAAAAAATTGGAAAAATCTGTTCGTACACCGTCTTTTATAAATCAAAAAGGATAAGAAAAAATGGGGAGGCTTCAAGGCTATGCATAGTGCTTCATCAAGGTAAATCTCATTGCCTCTTTGTCTCAATAAAGTGAATTCCATTGTCTCTATAGTGTTAAATATTTTGTCAAAGCAGCTTACATTACCTGTTCCATAAGTGGCTCAACAATCTATATGCATGATTTGGTCACTAATCTAACTTTTAAAAAATGTGTGATTGCTTTGGTCATTTCGACAAATTTAAAAGCAACATAAAGATTTAAATTGTCTATGCCCTAATACAGAGGGGACAATCAACACTTTGAAGGGCTGTGGGAACAATTTGGGGTTTGATAAGTGGCAACACCTCTTGGACCTTGGCTGGTATTGGAAAGTAAGCAGAGTGATGCCTGGTTAATACTTTGATGGAAGACTACTATTATTAGTGTGTGGCTAGAACTAGGAAGTTGAGGAATTGTCCCGAAAGAAGCCAGGACAAACTATTTTGTAGTATAGTAAAGAAAACTATCTGGATGGGTCCCAAAACCCCTCAGGAGCTCCAAACTATTTATATCTCGGAAGACGTCTCATGGACTATGAATGTTAACATGCTTGTGAAGAAGGCACAGAAGAGGCTGTACTTCCTGAGAATGCTCAGGAAGATAAATCTATCTCAGCATATACTGCTGTCCTTCTATCGCAGCACCATTGAGAGTGTCCTGACATATGGCATTCTTGCATGGCATGGGAACAGCTGTGCAGTGGACAAAAAAACTCTACAGAGAATCATTAAAACTGCCCAGAATATCATTGGGCTCCAGCTACCAGCCCTGGATGATATCTTCGCATTTCACTGTTTGAGGAAGTTGCACAACATTCTCAGAGACTCTTCCCATCCTGCTTACAATCTTTTTGGTCTGTTGCCTTCTGGCAGAAGATACAACACAATTAAAACTCGGACCACACATTTTCTGAATAGTTTTTATTCCAGAGCTATAATTGCACTCAACAATGAACTAAAGGGTCACCATCTGTGAGTTGCTGGACAGCATTACTTGGTCTGTTGTGTGGATGCTTGGGTGGTTTCAGGATGGGGAATTTGTGGCGGGTGGGGGCATGTTTTGGGATTGTTTTGGC
The DNA here is from genome assembly GCA_023053685.1 of Diadophis punctatus similis. Classification (NCBI taxonomy): domain Eukaryota; kingdom Metazoa; phylum Chordata; class Lepidosauria; order Squamata; family Dipsadidae; genus Diadophis; species Diadophis punctatus. The sequence continues at coordinate 90,845,960 of JALIGW010000001.1, read as the reverse complement.
ATTGTTATGTCTGTAGGGCCTGATCTTTGGGCGTTATGTGAATTTTGTTGCATGGGTATACTGTGTATATACCAGGGGTGGGTTCCACTTACCTTTGCCACCAGTTCGCATTGCGACATTTCATGCGCGCATGTGTGCGTTCCTCCCGTGCAATTTCACTTCCGCGCATGCTCAGTAGCAGGATTCAGCCCGACACACATCTGAGGAGCTGATCAGCTGTGCTTCGGGCAAAGAAATAAAGGTGAGTATTAACCCGGGGGTGGGCGGGAGGGCTCTTTTTTAAGCTGTGGAAGAGGAGAAGCCATCCAAACACAGAAATATTCACCAAAAATTCCCAAAAAAAGGTGGCAGCACCAACGGACTGGCACCGACAGAACTGCATCCGTGACGCCATCATCGCATCACCAGCAGGTTGCTAACGATTTGGGTGATCTGGTCCGAACCAGGAGGAACCCACCCCTGGTATATACGTACAATGACAATAAAGTAGTATACAATAAAGTATACTACTACTAATACTAATTATCCGTGTAAGGAAAAGTAGGGATTTGCCATCAGCAAATAACTCCTGAATAATAGAGAGAGATGATAGAAGAGACAGCGCCAAGGAAAGTAATTAGACCGGAGTTGTTATGTTACCACAAGTGATCCAAGTCCAGCCCCTGCCCCAAATTCATGAACTCTTATCAAGCGCAGGCAATTAATTAATTAATTAATTTACTGTGGATTATTAATTGACTACGGTAGATTCTTGTGTATAGGCATGACCAATAAATCTTCATACTTAATGTATGGTCCTGATTCTTTGCACCTGACAAGAGCAGACATTTCAACAAATATTTTCACCATTTTGATTTTGATTATAATCATCATAGCTAAAATGATGTTTATACCTGCACCCATGCTCATTTTATGCTAATCTGTACCTACCTTGTGGCCTAATAAAACAAAGTTACATACTAAAGCTACTTCTGTGCCCCAACTACATCTAGCTATCTTGGTTAATTGTAGTAAGCTGCAAGCTGTTCCAGCTCATATGATTTTTAGTTGGGGAGCTTTTGCTGGCATAGTGATAAGTTGTAGGAAGACATCACTTGAAAAATGTCTTATATTAAGTAGCAATAAAAGGCATAAGGGTAGAAAGGAGCAGATATACATAAACAATAAATTAAGAGTTCTGGCATTGAGATGGTTGTTTAATGGAAGAGAGAGCACTTAGAATAGTTTTGTTTTTTCGCACAATAATTCAAATCAGAAACATGTCAGTGTCGAGAGATAAGTTGCATATCAAAGCTGGCTAGATTTGGATTCTTTGGCATCCTGATGAGAAATGTAAAAAGGTGGTTGCACATTCTAAATGGACTTCTTGGATTTAATGAGAAATGTAAGGACCACATTTACACAATGTGACTGATCCATTAGCTGCTCTCCAAGGGCATTTATCCTTTTGCTGTGGCAATGTATGGCTAACTATCCTAACCCATACAGCTATTTTTATCAGATCTCCGAGCTGCCACAAATCTGAGACCCTTCACTTCCTGAGTTTCTGGTTAACTGCTTAGGAAATAAAATAAAAAAACTTAAGAGTGATATTATGAGGGTCAGTGGGCTGAGGACACAATTGGAAGGACTAACCTACACCCATCTTTTCCCCCATGTGCTGCCATGGGAGGAAGCAGTGTGAAATGTAAAATGAAAACAGAAAACAGAAAGTGAGTTCTATCAGCTCTATTTTTGTGGTCTGCAAAAGAATTTAGGAACCACTGCAGAAGTTCAACTATTACTATCTTCCTGTGCATGTTCTGAAATGAATTACATTCATTCATTCAAGGCAGGCGGGATAACAACGAAATAAACATAAGAGATCTGACAGCAATGATGGTGGTGGCAGCCTTGTGGCATACTCTGGTACTTGGGAAATGATGTTTACTCATCTCTCTCTATGTTGTGATCATAATCACAAGCTTCCCTTGGAGGCTTTGTTTGAAGGGAAGGAAGTTGTAATTGGTCAATGTTTGGCAACTTCAAGAATGTGTCCATATAAGTTTTCTTGATGACAATATGGAACTGTTTTCTTCTGGAAAGCCTCTGGATCATAAAATAATATTTCCCCTCATTATTATGCACAGCTCTATATGTTGGTTTGGTTTGGTTTAATTACCTGGATCTGCCCTTAAATAATTTGTCTTAATTAATACATTCACCTACAGTGACACCAGGTGACTAAGGCAACTCTATCTCATGGGCTAATAAAAAAACCCACTTTTTAAAGAAAAAGAAGACTCAACAGGTAACTAATTCCTACTATTGTTTTTTTCTTCCTTGTATTGTACAACAAGGATTTTTTACAACAAGATTTCATAAGGTAAACACTAAATTGCAAAAGATATTTAATAAATGACAAAAAAAAATCTAAATACATCCAATAAATAGAATACAAGGAACACCCTACCCCATTAAAAATTAGGAAACATGAAAGGTACCAATGTTAAATATCATACACATACACACAGAACGTAAAAATCACTGGGTTTACAGTGTGTAATAGAAAAGGATTTTAAAACTCTAAAAATATTGCTCTATTGTAATGTATTGTGACATCTACATCAAAGAGAAACATATTGTTTCATTTTCTGATTAGTTTAAAAGATTACCTTTTCCAAAATCGATTTCTGAAAGCCAATCCTTCATATCATTTGGGAATAATATCAATTTCTCAATTGTTGAGAATAATTCTTTCAGCAACCTCCCTTACCTGGTACAACTACAATTCCTTAAAAGCAGAGAGATTCCAAAGTTTGGGAGTTTAATTCGTAACACATTCACATCAGGGGTGGGTTTCTCTTACCTTCCCTACCGGTTCGGAAGTGCGCGCGCCGCGTTGGAAGTGTGCGCTTTGTGTGCATTACATCTGCATACTGACCCTCTACGCATGTGCAGAAGCCTTTGTGCATGCACGGAGGGTTCTTGCCAGCCGCTTTCAAGCAGCGGCAATGGGGAAACCAGTTCGGGGGCGTGGCAAGCCGGCCATCACTACCGGTTCGGCGAATGGGGCCAAATTTCCGCCACCAGCTCGCGCGAACCAGTCCGAACCGGTAGCAACCCACCACTGATTCACATCTTTAACATTTAGGGATTTCCCCCTTTGCCTTCTAGTATCCTATTTAAATAGAAGACTGAACGGCTTGGAAACAGCATTTATTTCTCCCTCTACTTGTGCTGAAGTATCTATTGAGAGGACTTGGAAGAGTAAGCAAAGTGAATTAAAACGAATATATGTGTCCCAGGATCAGAGAAGTTCCCTGAAGATGGGCTCCAGTAAGAGTCCGAAACCTCAGAAGACAAAACCTCTTGTCCCAATGACTGACCCAGATTAGGTCCAATAAGCATATTGCCAAAGTAAAAAAAAAAATTGAGCTATTCAAATGATGTCAGACAAATTTACACCCAGGAGAAGAAGCAAAGGAAATGATAAGGAAATAACCCAATTAAACTAAGTGAAACAAAAGAAAAATCAATGCTGTGTCCCATGCCTACTGACGATTACCGTATTATTCAGCTTTCTGAACCAAAGATCTTATTATAATTGATCAGACAGATGATGTTATTTGCTACCTGCGAAGCAAACATTGATGTAGATGGAACATTCTGTCCGCTGCAAAAAACAAAAAAACAAAAATCAAAGAACAATCCTTTTATTAATTAACATTTGCTTGGTAGAGGCATCTCAGGGCCAATCAGCTATAGAACTATTTTTTTTCTTATCCTAGATGTTAGATAAAGGTATTTAAAAGTGGCATGTTTTACCCCTAAAGATTTGCTGATTTAAACAAAGTAATGATTATAAAGGAGCAGATCAATTTTCCCACCATTTTTATCTGAAAATAAATGAGTTTACATATTTGGTACTACCTAGGAGGATGGAACTGTATAGCCTGCACTAATCTCTTTACTGGGCTCACTTGCAGGAAAAAAAAAACCAATACAAGTCAATGATCCATCATTATAGCAATAGCAATAGCACTTAGACTTATATACCGCTTCACAGTGTTTTACAGCTCTCTCTAAGTGGTTTACAGAGTCGGGCATATTGCCCCCAACAATCTGGGTCCTCATTTACTGACCTCGGAAGGATGGAAGGCTGAGTCAACCTTGAGCTGATCAGGATCGAACTCCTGGCAGTTGGCAGAGTTCCTGCAATACTGCATTCTAACCAGAGGTGGGTTTCAGCAGGTTCTGACCAGTTCTGGAGAACCGGTAGTGGAAATTTTGAGTAGTTCGCAGAACTGGTAGTGGAAATTTTGAGTAGTTCGGAGAACTGGTAAATACCACCTCTGACTGGCCCTGCCCACATCTATTCTCTGCCTCCCGAGTCCCAGCTGATCGGGAGAAAATGGGGATTTTGCAGTATCCTTCCCCTGGAGTGGGGTGGGAATGGAGATTTTACAGTATCCTTCCCCTGCCACGCCTGCCAAACCAAGCCACGCCCACCAAGCCATGCCCACAGAACCGATGGTAAAAAAAATTGAAACCCACCACTGATTCTAACCACTGCATCACCACGACTCTTTTTTTTGTTGTGGTTTGGTTGTAAAAATGAATGTAAGTATCAGAGCAGGCCTTTTGCTTGTGTGCCTCTTAAGAATAATTACCTGAAGTGTAACTCTAAATAGACAGAGCTCTTGATTTTTCAAGGTGTGCTGAAAGGATTCCACAGCTGTCCTTGCTTGGCAGAGTGATGGAACCATCTTAAATAAGACTGAATGCAGATCATAGTTTTAAATAACACTTGCCATGTCTCCATGCAGGGGCCACTGCTGTTTTTGAGACCAAGAAGAGTTCCTGGACACCACACACTCACTTACAGATAGTCCTTGACTTACAACAGTTCATTTAGTGACCATTTGAAGTTACAACAGTGCTGAAAAAATTGGCTCATGACCGTTTTTCCAACTTGCAACCATTGCAGCAGCTCCATGACCATGGGATCAAAATTTAGGCACTTTGGCAACTGGCTCATATTTATGACGCGGTTGCAGTGTCCCTGGGGGTCATTTGATCACCTTTTGCAACCTTCTGACAAGCAAAATCATTGAGGAAGCCAGATTCACTTAACAACCATGTTACTAACTTAACAACTGCAGTGATTCATTTAACAACTATGGCAAGAAAGGTCGTAAAATGGGGCAAAACTCATTTACCAACTGCTTCGCTTAGCAATAGATATTTTGGGCTGAATGATAGTCGGAAGTCGAGGACTACCTGTATATAAACTGGCAATGGGATTTGGTATAACTGCCATCTCTGGGGTGATGTCCCTTGTCTTTATTTTTTTAAGCAATTGCAATCATTATAGAGACCAAGCCCTTATCCATCCCAACACTGGTGCCTCCCTCTCACAGCTTCTCCTGCCTATGACCACAGTAGCAATCATGCAGCTTCCTAATACAAGAGTGAATAACATCCAAACTGTTCCCAATGCTTGAAAATAAATTCACCAGACAAAAGACTGTCATTCTTGTGTCATCTACTAATAAACTCAGAGTATCATTCAGGACAAACATGTCAGCTTGGTTGCACACATGAATGGGAGAGAGAGGTTTCTACTGTTTGTTCTCTGATAAGTTCTGACATCAAGGCAGCTAATGGGATAAAGAAATAGCAAGGGTCAGTGCAGTGGCAGCCACACAGTCACCACTGGTGTACTGACACTCCCCTTTAAATGATTCTGAAAGGTCAGGACCTTGATAATGTGTTTCATTTCATCAAGAATGGTGAGAAAATGCATCACTGAGCAGAAAAAAAGGAGAACAGAGAGCTAAACGTACTTTTCTGAAGATGAATCAGAGAATATTTACTAGACTCCCTTCCTTCCTTCCTTCCTTCCTTCCTTCCTTCCTTCCTTCCTTCCTTCCTTCCTTCCTTCCTCCCTCCCTCCCTCCCTCCCTCCCTTCCTTCCTGTCTTCCTTCCTTCTTATTTTCCTTCCTTCCTTCCTTCCTTCCTTCCTTCCTTCCTTCCTTCCTTCCTTCCTTCCTTCCTTCCTGTCTTCCTGTCTTCCTGTCTTCCTGTCTTCCTTCCTGCCTTCCTGCCTTCCTGTTTTCCTTCCTGTTTTCCTTCCTGTCTTCCTTCCTTCCTCCCTCCCTCCCTCCCTTTTTCTTTCTTTTTGCTAAATATACTGTAGGTTTGTGGTAGAGCAGGAGATGTCAAACTCAAGGCCCGCAGATCGGATCCAGCCCAAGGGTTGCTTAGATCTGGCCCATGGGACCGCCCTGGAAACAGCAAAGGACCAGCCCGCAGTGCCTCTGCCAGCGAAAACAGCCCTCCCAAGCTCCGTTTTCACTGGCAGAGGGTTGAAGGAGGCCGTCCCAGCCGAAAACGGAGATTGGGAGCCCGATTTTGCTGGCAGAGCATTCGGGCTGCCACGGGCGCCCCTGACATGAGTGACGTCAAGCTGGCCATGCCCACCCTGGACCCCTGAGGTCAAACACAACCCTGATGCGGCCCTCAATGAAATCAAGTTTGACACCCCTGTGGTAGAGAATACAGTCAAAGTGAAAGAAAAAAAGCTTCTAGTTTCTCCCTGATTTTTGCAGCCTTTAATTGGTCTTGGTATATGGGAAGTCTTGAAAACAAATGATTTCCTGTTTTTTCCCCCTTGCCTCTGTCTTAATTGAAGTTAAACATTTAGTTAAGGCAACCCTTGGAGCAACCGATTAAATATTTGAACTGCTAATCTATCATGACTGGAACATGGCATCATAATGCCGTACTAGATGTTAAGTTATTAGAAGACAAATGGCAATTTTAAGTGTTTAAAATTAGTGTATAGTAAATCTATAGAGCCTTAAGGCTATTCATTCTTCCCCTCTGTGAATTTCAATATTCCTTAATATCATCGGTTTAGATACAGCTTGGTATGTAAAAAAGAAAACGGCAGTGATGCACTGACATTTCAGCCATACAACTCCAATATACAAGTAGTCCTTGTTTAACAATGGCTGTTGGGTCCAGAATTTCTGTCACTATATGATGCGGACACAAAGCGCAACTTCACATGACCATGTCACTGAGAAACTGCAGTTCTGGCACTTCCCGGCTGCCATCGTTAAACAAATCACCGTGGCTTGTTAAGCAAAGACATTGTATTTCACCTTATGTCCCCTCCTGCCATGTTCCCCAGTGACTTGGTTTGTGGGAAGCTGTCAGTGAAGGTTGCAAATGGCCATTGGGTGACTACTGAAAACTGCAATGTTTTAATCACGAGCTGGGTTCCAAGAGGTGGGATCTTAGTCACATGACCACAAGGATGCTGTGATGGTCAGAACTTTGAGGAACAGTCATAAGTCATTCAGTGCTGTCACAACTTCAGACGGTCACTAAACAAGTGATTGTTAAGCAAAGTCTACCTGTAACTGGAAAGTAACAAACTGAGAGAAGTTGTATGAAAGGTTTTCCCTTTACAGCAGAGAGTAGATACCACTATGATCATTATGTTCAAGGACAATGAAGTTCAGTTTTTAATGATAATTTTTATACTTTAAAAAAAATCTTCTCAAAAAAAGTTGCATTTCCTTCTCTGCTCTGTAACTGATTATTACTGCAGTTCTTTTGTGCCCTCACATTCCTACTTAAACAAGAGCTTAAACCATGAGTTTCACTTTTTTCCAAGATCACAGTTTCTTAAAAAAATTCTTATTTTAGAAATGTTTTGCAGGTTCTAAGTTCCAATTAAAAAAGAAACTAAAAGAATTTGCCCGTTCTTAAAGAGGGGCAATGCCCATTCAAACATAAAAGTACACCCTTTCCCTGTGAGATTAATTTATGCATTGAAAAATATGAATTATGATATGGTCCCAGTGCACATAACCAAATCTTACCTGCAGTGTAATAAATAGAGAAACTCCTGTAGACCTAGCTTTATTTCACAGGTTAGGGCAGTAGTACCCTTTTTTTTCTAACAGAAGAAGAAAAAACAAGAAGGAAAAACTAGAAGAACTATGCATTATTATTATTATTGTTGTTGTTGTTGTTGTTGTTGTTGTTGTTATTATTATTATTATTATTATTATTAGTAGTAGTAGTAGTAGTAGTAGTAGTAGTAGTAGTAGTAGTAGTAGTAGTAGTAGTAGAAAACTTGGTTAAAAAAATGTGCAATTCAGGCCAGAATGGAGTACTTTCCCCTCAAAATATAGAATAATATTGGGAACGCAGATGGGTTATTATCATTTATGCATTTCTGATTGCACATTTCATGCTCTGCAGAACCAGCCTTTTACTCCTTCCTGGCATACAAACCATTACACCCAGAAGCATTTCGCAGAAGAAGAGACAGGCTGGAATCTTCTTCATCATGTTCCACTGTGACTCATTAAGTTGGAGTAGAGCCACTGTGTGACAGTTTGCTGTTATTTTAGGGGGTTTATTCTTTCCAAACTAAATTAGTGTTGGAAAAAATGGGTAAAGAGGCCTTGAAATTGTTTCTTTGTCCAGCTCTCTGCTGTCCATCAACCTAAAGATAATGAAGAGGATGATGCATGAGGACAATGATGAAGATGACAAGGAGGATAAGGATAAGGAGGACGATGAGGATGAGCTATCAGGTTAATGTTAACTCTTAGAATAAAGTGACCAGATTAATTTTTTGTTAAGCGGGACGGGACGGGGGGGCGCCTGGGCGCCGCCATTTGTTTTGCCCTCTGCGCATGCGCAGAACGCTGCGCATGCGCAGAGTGCAAAACAGCAAATGTCGGCATCCAGGTGGGGGGGGAGGCGGGAGGGCGCTTGGATGCCTGGAGCTCGCGACAGGTAAGCTGCCGGCTGCCTCCTTTCCCCATCTCCCGCCTCCCGTTCGTTGCTTGCCAGCCCGGCCGAAGGGGAGGCGGGAGGCGAGGAAAGGCAAGCAATGAATGGGAGGCGGGAGACGGGGAAAGGAGGCAGCCGGCAGCTTACCTGCTCCAGGCATCCAAGCGCCGCGGTCTCCCGGTCGCCCGCCCGGCCCCAGGGCAATGGCGGCAGCGAGGCGACGGGGGGAAGAAAGGGGAGGGGGATGAGGAAGGGCTGTTTGCACCGCCGGAGGGGCCGCTCGTCCCTCACCCCTCCCAACAGCAGCGGCGCCTCCGAGGGCGGGGCTAGGGATGGGGCGGGGGAAGGAGAGGAGGAGCAGCCTCCCTTCCCCCTCCCCCCAGCAGGCAGCCGCCTCGCTGGAATTCCGCCCGACTTGCTTCCGCTACCTCTCTTTTGCTTCCCCTCTAAGGTGACCAGACGTCCCGCTGTTTCCGCATTCTTTTCAAAAAAAGCGGGACTTTTTGAAAAGAATGCGGGACACACGCTTGAAAAGCGTGTCTGTCCCGCCAAAAGCGGGACATCTGGTCACCTTATCTTAGAAGCTACACAGGTAGATTTTCTCCAGGACATCAGCCGGATAGATCTCCAAAAAAGGGGGAGGAGGTTAATAGCAATAGCAATAGCACTTAGACTTATATACAGCTTCATAGTGCTTTACCTCTCTAAGCGGTTTACAGAGTTCAGCATATTGCCCCCAACAATCTGGGTCCTCATTTTACCGACCTTAGAAGGATGGAAGGCTGAGTCAACCTTGAGCCTGGTGAGATTTGAACAGCTGAACTGCTGAACTAGCAGTCAGCTGGAATAGCCTGCAGTAGCTGCATTTAACCACTGCGCCACCTCGGCTCTTAAAGACCAAATGTGTTGTTACAGAAACAGGTAACCAAAGAAAAGTTTAAAAAATGGACTGAATTAATTTGGGGCTATGAAGAAAAAAATAATTCTGGGAAAAAAATTCCTCAGGGACATCTCTATGGAGAAGGCCAGTAGGACAGCAGCTTAGAATGTTGGAAACTTCTTCATTCCAGCCTGCTTCACACATGACGATGGCCAGGACATGGTGAGACCGATGTCAGCAACATCACAGCATTGTTGTGCAAGCTTTTCCCTATTCTATCTACTTGCGTTGCCACGTTGCGTGCCCTGAAGGAGCAAAGAGCAAAGAGAGACATTGCAATGCCACTTTCACAATCCTGATGATCTCCCAGTCATATGATCCAGAGGGAAGTGTCGGTAGTCGAGGTGCTATGCGATGGTTGTTTTCCTTACCTTGTTTTAAGAGGACTTTGTGAGATGAAATTCTCAAGTCCAGCTGTCATTTTCCCATTTTTCTTTGAAGATTACAGGACTAGGAACAAAGTAGCTTAAGTACATGCAGGTCTCTGGTTTGAAGCCCCCCTGTGCAAGTAAGTCCTGCTTTAATTATTTCATGGTTTATCAGTATCTCAAGGATATTGTTTGGAAGCAAAATGTAAGGATCTCAATACAAAATGCCAAAAATGGTATAATTGATGTGATGGCATAATTTATTCATTCACTATTTTTATTATTATTTGTATCCTACATTTGTATGATCAAAAACAGTCCCATGATGCCTATACATTACTTTTTACTAATAATAATAGCCTTTATTGTACATTGTACATCATGTATACAACGAAATTGGTTTAGCCTCTACTGGTGCAATCCATAACAGAAAATACAAGACAACATGAATAGTATAGAGAATAATCCTTATGCAAGTAATTGGGGGGGGAACTAGTCATGTGTTTCCATATGTACTTTTGTGATTGTGATTGTGTTTCTGCATGTGTACCAGAGGTGGGTTCCTACCAGTTCTAACTGGTTCTTTAGAACCATTAGTAAAGCGGCGATGATGTCACAGAGCCGGTTCTGTCGGTGCCGGTCTGTGGGTGCCGCCATCTTGGATTTTGCTTCTGCACGTGCGCAAAAGCTATTTTTTGATTGTTGCAGGGGTGCACGCATGCGCAAAGTGCGCTCCGCCCCCGGCATGACTCTGAGCGAACCGGCAGCAAAATGATACACAACCCACCCCTGATGTGTACTATGCATCAAGAATACATTTGAGATAAAATGAGGGGACAAAGGCTCAAATTTTCTTTCTTGAGGAACATTTCCTACTTCTATTAATTTGTTGAGAAATCTGTTCATGCCTGCTATAATCCAGAGCTTGTTTTAAAAGAGAGTGAAGTATTTTCAAGATGGCACACTACATTTGTGAAATGTGATGGTGGATCTCATTTATCCATCCATCATCTATCTATCTATCTATCTATCTATCTATCTATCTATCTATCTATCTATCTATCTATCTATCATCATATTTCTAAACCACCCACCTCCCTCAAAAAGGGGCTCATTAAGGCTCATTGTGGTGCCTTAAAATATGTATTATTGTCTTTGAAGTTTTATAGTGCTCTGCATAGCATTTCAGGGTAAACTTAAATGTCAATGCTGATTCATTGCATGTGTATATATGAAATGATTCCACAAGAATATATGTTAGGAAGATCCATAAATTAGTTCCAGGTTGATTTGTTTTCAAAGGCTAGTATCATTTGGTGAACAACATTCAAATTCCCACATTCAGGCAAATCTTTCCAATTGGAGCTTTAAAATGTTTAAACCAGTTTTGCATTCAAAAATAAATTGGAAGGAAAATCATATCCGAAAGTCTGCAAATGCTTACATATATCAATGCAAAGTGGAAGTTTAATTGACTTCTAAATCTAAACAGAGCCTACCCCCATGCCTAGATCTCTACTATGGTGTTTTGCTGTCTTTTCTAGTTACAGTTTTTGCTTTAGTAGATAGCCTGAAAGTGAACACTTTTTGGAATCCATGTTCCTTTATTTCAAGTGAATTTTTTGCAACAGTCACTTCTGAAAACCAGCCAATTTGCTGGAAAGAGTGGTTGCTTTGATACCAACTTTTAATTGCACTGTATTTCAAAAACAACAACAAAACCTCACCTCAGAATGCATGATGCTAAACTTCCTTTTGAGCTACCCATCCTGGATTTCAAAGGCAGTCCAGCTAATATACAGTGGCAAGCCCATGTCAAAATCATACCGAAATTATTGGCAAGACAAGGACAATAAGACTCCTCTGACAGACCATCTGCTTCACCGTGAAGCATTCATGCAGCTCAAGTCTGTTAGTGTCTCGATTATTAATGAGGTGTTGTGCTGTGCTTTCCACACCTTCCTCCTAGCAGAACACAACAGCAGTGACTGCTAGAGCATCAGGAAAGGAACTCAGGTGGATGTGGCTTTCTTTTCTTTTGCTTTGAAAATGGGAAGATGGGTTTCAAAAATGGGAAAAGAGACCAAAGCACATCCTGATTGCTCAGATTCTGTTTCTAGGCAGCATAAATTGAGTGGGGACAAAAATGGGTATCATCTCCCAGGAAATTTGAACTGAAGGAAACCTCTGCAAATGCTCCTTATATATTCTTAAAAAGAGGTCCAAAGGGTGAGGGGTTTTAAGAGATTTGGGTAAAAGGTCTCCAACTCCAACAATTGCAGGGATGAGGAGACTAATTGGTGAACAGACATTTCTTCACAGGTCATTGAGTTTTGCTCTGACACCTTTGATTTCCTGTCTGAAAGAAATTAATTGGAATTTTCCATTGATTTTGTAATATTGCCCTCTTTTAGGTGTTTCTACTATTGATTCCAACCAAGCTTGCTAAAGACAGATCCAACCTAGAAGTCAGGAGAAATTCTTGATAGTGAGAGCAATTAATCAATGGAATACTTTGCTTTCTGGAATTTTGGGTGTTCCACCACTGGAGGTTTTAAAAAATAGAGTGGACAACCTCTTGACTGGGATGGTATTAGGCTCCTGCCTTGAGCAGGCTTTTGGAATAGAAGACGACCAAAGTCTCTTCTAGCCAGTAGTGGTTCGCACTCGTGCTCATGTGTGACGCTGCTGCGCATGCGCAGAAGCATCCCGGGCAGGTGGGCAGAGCCTTCCACTGCCGCCGCTACTGGTTCTAAGAACCGGTCTGAACCAGGAGCAACCCACCGCTGCTTCCAGCCCTATGCTTCTATATTCTATGTAACTCTATAGCCTGGAATAATTGACTTTTAAAAAATGATCAAGAGTAGGAATTTATTCATATTAACTTAGTGTGACCAGACGTCCCACTTTTGGCGGGACAGTCCTGCTTTTTAAACATTTGTCACGCGTCCCTTGGCGTTTCTAAAAAGTCCCGATTTTTGGAAAGAATGCACGACAAGCTAGGGCATTCTTTCCCAAAATTGGCCTGAAAGGGGGGCGTGTGAGATTGGGGGGGAGTTAAAACTCGGGGAGCAAGGCGCAAGGGCAGGAAGTGCGAGAAAAAGAAAGAAAAGGTGACGCTTAGCGAGCGAAATTGATTCCGACCGTGGAGCAGAGACGCCCGGTGAGCGGGGCAAGAAGCGCGGGGCACTGCCATCCCCACGCCTCTCGCCCCACTCACCAGGCGCCTGTTCTCCGTGGTTGGAATCACTTTCGCTCGCTAAAACAGCGTCACCTTTTCTTTCTTTTTCTCTCTCTTCCTGCCCTTGCGCCCATCTGGCTCCGGGGTCGCGTCGCGCAGCTGCTTGGGCAGGACGGGCGACGGTAACTTTCAGTTGGGATGCTCTGCGGGAGTGCTTCCCTTTCCCTCTCCTCCTCGGTGGAGGCAGGGTCAGCGCGGCTGCCCGTGAGAGGACTCGGCTGGCGCCCCCTGTCACCTGCCGCTGCCTGGAGAGCCTCGGCCACTTGGCGCCGTCCTCCAGCTTTCCTTCCGTGCGTGCTGCTGTCCCGTCCAAGAGCCGCCAAGCAGAGTGCGCTTGATGGGCTAAATCGCCGCCTTTCTCCTCCTCCTCCTCCTCCCCCGGCTGGGCTGACGGCTGCCTGTCTTCCAGGAGCCTCGGTAGGTTGGTGGCCGCTGGATCTTCTTCAGCCAGCTTCTCTCCACAGCCAGGAAGGAAGGAAGGAAGGAAGGAAGGAAGGAAGGAAGGAAGGAAGGAAGGAAGGAAGGAAGGAAGGAAGGAAGAAGGAAGGAGAAAGAAGAAGAAAGAAGACAGAAAGAAAGAAAGAAAGAAAGAAAGAAAGAAAGAAAGAAAGAAAGAAAGGAAAAAGGAAGGAAGGAAGGAAGGAAAAAAGAAAGAAAGAAAGAAAGAAAGAAAGAAAGAAAGAAAGAAAGAAAGAAAGAAAGAAAGAAAGAAAGAAGTTAGGAAGGAAGGAAGACAGAAAGAAAGAAGGAAGGAAGGAAGGAGGGAAGGAAGGAAGGAAGAAGGAAGAAGACAGACAGACAGAAAGAAAGAAAGAGAGGGAGAGAGAGAGAGAAAGAAAGATGTTAGGAAAAAGGAAAGAAAGAAAGAAAGAAAGGAAGGAAGGAAGGAAGGAAGAAAGGAAGGAAGGAAGGAAGAAGAAAGAAGACAGACAGACAGAAAGAAAGAAGTTAGGAAGGAAGGAAGACAAAGAAAGAAAGAAAGAAAGAAAGAAAGAAAGAAAGAAAGAAAGAAAGAAAGAAAGAAAGAAAGAAAGTTGTATGGCTGCCCTGAGTCCTACGGGAGTGGGGCGGCATACAAAAATGACCAAAAAAATAAATAAATAATAAATGGCCTATCGGAACTTGTCTGCGAAAAAATTTGGCAGATGGTATGCTTAAGGCTGGCCACCACTGGCCTAGAGACTAAAACATATGAAGAATGGTGGCAGGATTTGGATTTGACTAGTCTAGAGAAAAGAAGGACTAGGGGGGACATGATTTTCTATGAAAATTTTTGTTGCTCCATATAGACCAAATTTTTAATCAGGAACCCACCCACCCCGGTCAATGGTGCCCCTCTTTACCAATGTTAAAATCTGGTCACCTTATATTAACTTAAATCTTAATATTTAAATAATACATTAAAATGAAATGGAGCCAGACTCATAAAGATGATATAAGCCAATGATGGTGAACCTTTTAGGCACCGAGTGCCCAAACTGTGCAGGCCCACATGCCCAAACTGAAAGGTGCACATGTGAACGTGCGCACGTGCGCATGCATGTGCGCATGCGTGGACATGTGAGAATGCCCATATGCACAGACATGCACAAATGCGCACATGCATGGATATGCATAGGCGTGCACAGCAGAGACCCAAAGACCAGCTGGGCAGCGGGAGGTGGGGCATCCCAACACCGGCAGTGTGGCAAGAGGTAAGATCTTTTTCTTTCGTGAGCTTCTGTTTTGTCGTTTGCAGGGAAACAGAAACTCACGAAAGAAACACCACAGAGATCTGACCTGGGGCGACAGTGCGCATGCCAGCAGAGAGGGCTTTGCGTGCCATGGATATAAGCAGTTATTTCAGACCATGAAATCTGAAACAGTCTGCTTTTTGTTGGGTCAGCGTGGAATAAGTGGCCTGTGGATTCTCATGCTAGAATAATTTACAATAACATTGGAGCTCAATATTTTTTCTTCTGGATGAATATCAAGATCAAAAGGAAAATACAGCAAATGTGGCTGATTTGGTAAATGTGAACATTTCTTCAAAACTGATAAGCTGAAATTGTTTTCATCGCAATGTTGTTTAAAAATTATCTTTTAAAACTTTTTATGGAGTGTGTGGGGTGTGGGTGTGATCTAAATGACCATATACTGTACTCTTTAATTTTTTCTGTTAATTAACTGACGATGGCAAATCATTGTTCATCCAAAAGTCACAAAATCATTTCCTCCAAGTTCCTCGTTTTGTTTCCAAGATGGTGCTTTGTTCCTGCAAATTTGTAACAGCCTGCAAAGGCTAATATCTGAAAGAGGAGCTTCTGTCATTATAGCTAATGGCTGTTATGCTTAGTTTATTATTATTCATTTACATCGGATTGTTTGCAGCTCTTGGAGATATTTAAGAGAGTTATAGCCATTCAGATTTGCCTCTCTCAGAATCATTAATTTTCTGTTCCAGGAAGGCATTAACATTTTAGTGCAATTTGTTCCTTTGATTTATAACCACAGCTAAAAATCTTCTTCTTCCCTTCCCTTCCCTTCCCCATAGGATTTGCATTTAAAAAAGGAATCTGTTGATATGCTCCAATGCTACACAGCAGCACAATATCCCTATCACTAGTGGCTATATACGAGGGTGAGTCAAAAAGTAAATCCATTTTCTTTATTTCAGGTGAAGTTTTTGATAAAAATACCTGAAATTTTTTCCAGTTATAAATGATTATATCATTTACGTTCTGAAATATTTTGTTTCTTACTTTTCAGATTTTTAGACTCGCAAGGAAAATTCAAAATGGCTGCCCCCTTAGAGTTGCGTCAAAAACAAAGAGCAGTGATTGAATTCCTTGTTGCTGAGGGGGAAACCCCTGTGAACATTCACAGACGATTGCAAAATGTGTTTGAGGACAATACTTTAGATTATAGAGGGTTTGAAAGAGGGTTTGAGAGGCAAACATTATTCCAGTGACGAGGAAGTAAAAACTGCAGTGAAGAAGTGGCTCAAAGAACAGTCAACAAAATTTTACGAGGCAGGGATACATGCTCTCATTTGAAGGTGGAACATTGCTATTGAGCGAAATGGTGACTATGTTGAGAAGTAGGGATGTGATCCACAGAGAACCAGCTTCATTTTGATATATGCTACATGTTCCTGTGTTGGTAATTATACCTGTCCTAAAGAAAATGGCATTACTTTTTGACTCACCCTCGTATTTTTTCAATATCCTGCTTTTTTCATACATTGTTACAGCAGTACCTACACTATTCATCACATGGCTTGTGACTAGGGCCAGCAGACTGGGAATATAATTTTCTTCTGAGGCCTATATTATGTTTCAGGAACAACTATATTTCTCTTTGGCATTCAGCATCATTACAATAAAGTGTTGCTTTTGATTCCTTGCCTCAGGAAGGAAACAAAATAATGACATGATTTGAAGGCTATTTCCTAGTGTAATTTCAGTCAGTGTTGACATTTGACCCTTCCACCATTCTCAAGGTCAATGGCTTCAAGAGGACTTCTTAGGAAGAGCTACTGTTGTAGTAATAAAGTATCTCTGCTGGTAGCTATTTATTTTGTACAGTGTTCTAGGCAAGGACATGATGTTGAAAACTGCATATAAAGTACCCAAGTAAGCCCATGGGAAAGCCCATCATGCCCTAGGAATAAACAGTCTTGATGATGGGCACCACATGCCCTGCAATGGCAATTCTTCTTTGGCTTCCCTTGATTTGAAACCTACTCCTTTGGAAGACCCCATGGTGAGTGCTGCCTGAATCAAGACAAATATCACCCAAACACAATGATCACAGAAGTCTTCATCCTATTCTCAACTATGGAAAAGATCCCATCCATTCTCAGGAGACATACAGACATCACCACAACAAACCCCATAGAGAGAGAGTGTGTGTCTCTGGCATTGACCAATTTTTAAGGGCTACTGTAATTTTCAGATATTTAAAGAATTGCCATATAGAGAAGGGAGTATATTTGTTCTCTGCTGCCCCAAGCCTAGAATTAATGGCTAGAAATTATAGGGAAGTTAACTCGGCTTAGATATTAGAAGGAATTTCCTAATGGTAACCTAGTTCAGAGGTGGGGAACTATGGCCCCTTTACGACTCGTGGACTTCAATTCCCAAAATTCCTGAGCCAGCATGGCATGCCCTATGAAATGGGATGTTCTCCTTCACTGGAGATCTTCAAATGGAGTCTGGGTAGCCATCTGTCCAAAAATGATTTAGTAGATCCTGCACTGAATAGAGGGTTGCACTAACCTCTGAGATGCTTTAAAATGTTATTATTCTATTA
The DNA here is from genome assembly GCA_023053685.1 of Diadophis punctatus similis. Lineage (NCBI taxonomy): Eukaryota > Metazoa > Chordata > Lepidosauria > Squamata > Dipsadidae > Diadophis > Diadophis punctatus. The sequence continues at coordinate 90,828,315 of JALIGW010000001.1, read as the reverse complement.
CCTATCTTCTTTGCTACCTCCATATGTTTTCAGTCTGAAAAATAAAAGCCACTTTCCTCAGTGAAGCATTTTTCTTGAAAAATGTTGCCAATGTTATGAACCAAAGCTATTTATCCTCCTTCGTTTTTGTGGGTTGTTTTTCCTGTAGTTCTCATAGTGTTTCAGTCTTTCTTCTTTTTCTTTGTATTTCGGGAAAGGTTGAGCCATTAACTGTATTGCTCAGAAACAAATCTCACTAGATTAGGTTAAACTTATTCCAGGTAAGTTCATGGAATGGTAGCTCAGAGGCATTCTGTCTTTGCAATACACAGATGCATAAATATACATTTGCCTAGACCCGTGATGGCGAACCTATGGCACGCGTGCCACAGGTGGCACGCAGAGCCATAGCGGAGGGCACGCGAGCGTTGCCCACCGGCAAACCGGAAGTGTGGAAAAACACACTTCCGGTTTGCCGCTGAGCTGTTTTTTGCACTCCGGAGGGTTCAGGGAAGCTTCCTGAAGCCCTGGAATGCAAAAAAACAGCAAAACGGGCAAACCGGAAGTGCGTTTTCTGCACTTCCAGTTTGCCCATTTTGCCATTTTTTGCATTCCGGGGCTTCAGGAAGCTTCCCTGAACCCTCCGGAGTGCAAAAAATGGCAAAATGGCAAACCGGAAGTATGTTTTTGCGCACTTCCGGTTTGCCCATTGTGCGCATGTGGGGGGGGCAATGGGCGTGGGCACGCAAACCAGAAAAGGTTCGCCATCACTGGCCTAGACTGACCTTTCTCTGAACTAGTCAAAAAGATCCAGAACCCTTCAGTGAATTTCTCATTCTTTTTAGATGGTATGATTAGGTCTACATCAGCGGTGGGTTGCTCCCAGTTTGGCCCGGTTCTGTGAACTGGTAGCGGCAGTGGCGAGAGGCTCCGCCCACCCACCCGAGCGCCCGCACGAACCGGTAGCAACGGGATTTAGAACCCACTACTGGTCTACATCAGCAGACCTCATTCACTTGACTGAAAATAGTTGTGAGATTAAAAAGAACAAATCATGTTTCCAAGATTGACACGTAGGCCAGACTTTTCATGAAACATAATTCTGTATGTGAAGGCAGAGAAGGAAACGAAAGTCAATGTGGCGAGATTTGGTACCTATTTTTAAAGCAAATATATATATCACATAGATTTAGTGGTTAAGGTACAAGAAAGTGGGTGAAAGTGAGTTCTAGTCCCACCTTGTACACTAGGTTGCCCTCAATCAGCCCTAGAAAGAAGGCAAGGGCAAACTGAAAGGCAATTTGGTGAAATGGTTAAGATGCTGGCCTAGAAACCAGGGAACTGTGACTTCTAGTCCCACCTTGGGCCAATCATTCTCTCTCAGCCAAACTCACCTCACAGGATGGCTGTTGTGGGGAAAATAGGAGGAGGAAGGTGTGTTGTATATGTTTGCCATATTGAGCTGTTTGTAAAATAATAAAGGTGGAATACAAATCTAATACATAAAAATATATAAAATAAAACTACTTCTGAAATCTTTCCCAGAAAACTGCAGGGATTAGTCAAGGCAATTGCCAAGAGTCAACACTGACTCATGGCACACGCACACACACACACCCAAAGCACAAAGAGACACTGCAAATACTAAGAATGATAAAATGTTCATTCTGGAAATAATATTGTTATAGAAATTGAGCTGCATGTTTCCAGCTTAATCCTATCCATACCTAAGAGGTAAATCCCATTGAATTCAAAGAGATTTTATCCAGGGTAACTGTGCACACAACATTGCAGTCATGTAACACTGCACTTACATATACTCATAGAAGCAAAGCCTGCTAAGCTCAGTAGGATTTACTGTTAAGTAAGTAAATCCTTCAAGGTAATCGGCTCCTATGAAAAACCAATGCTGACAAATTATAAGTTTGATGCCATTTAAAGAATGGCAAAAATGCCACGGTTAAGCACATAAGGATATTCACCACATTAGAGCCTGGATATAAGCCAAGGCTAATAACAAATCTTGGAGGTAAAAGCCATTTGCTCTAACTGCATGCTAGAATAGGATTTGCAATTTATTAAGGTCTCACCAATCAGTGCATACTGATCAACTATAGAGAAATATGCAGCCAATTCATAAACTCGATTGGCCTGGTGCCCTTTTAATTCACATGAATGAAGCATTGACTTGGTGAGTGTGATCTTCGGGGGTTCATCTGTAGTTCTGGCAAACCACATATTCTTCAAAGCTGTCTACTGAAAAGTTCATAGGCAAGCCAAGACCTTTTGGATTTAACCATGAGGAAAATGGGGAAAAGAAAGAGAGAGGTATGATAGGATGAACTTCTGACAAAATGGGTACTTAAAAGCCCACCACTGTGAGTTCTGAACAAATGCAGCAGGAGATTAAAATACTTTTGAAGTGCCCCAAGATTTCTTGGAAACAAGTTGAGCCACTCAGATCATTTGTGATTTAAACTCATGATTATTCCAAAGGTGCTTTTTTCCCCAAGAGCAACTGGACTTTCTGGTTTTCCTTTGAAAACATTTTGTTTCTCATCAAGAAGCTTCTTCAGCTCTGAGCTGAAGAAACTCCTTGGATGAGAAGCAAAATGTTTTTGAAGAAAAACCAGAAAGTCCAGTTGCCTCTTCGAGCTTCTTGGATGAGAAGCGAAACGTCTGCAAAGAAAACTAGAAAGTCCAGTTACCTCTTGTAAAAGCACCTTTGGGACAACCATGACCTGGATGACTGAGAATCTCCATAGAAACTCATGATTACTTCCTCCTGATTTTTTTAGAATACATGTTTTGCATGAAGAGGCTCTCAGGTTCATTGTCCAGCTAGGACCAGGACATTCCTGCTAGAGAACCTGATTCACTTCAGCTACCGGCACACACCATATCCCCTTGGCCCTTTTCTTCTTCTACTTTCTCAGGCATATATTGATGGGCACAACCATTGGGCTCATTTACTCCCTGCTATGCTAATCTTCTCTTTGCACTTGGTGCAAATGATTTAATGTTGTCTGAATTAAATGGTGGAATAAAACAGGTCTACAAAATAAATACCTTTGGATCAAATAACTTTCCCCTCACTATAACCGTTGCTAGTAGTGCTCCTCTCTGGCTACAGTGAGGTAGCTTTTCATTGCATGGTGTGCATATGCAAGGGAGTATTAATTTGATCTTCAACTAATAGAAGAACCCCAATGGTAGAATTATACTATTGATTCAGGAGCCTGTGGTTTGTAATAAAAAACATGAATCAACTCCTAGCTGTGCCTTTAAAATGTTGTTTTTTAATGTTTCACAATGTTTAATCAATGCCTATTTATTTAGTGTCAAAACTTCTTTAATTTTTGGTTTGAACTAATACTATACTATACTATACTATACTATACTATACTATACTATACTATACTATACTATACTACACTACACTACACTACACTACACTACACTACACTACACTACACTACACTATACTGTAACATAGTATAGTACTATACTATACTGTATAGTACTATACTATACTGTAGTAGGTTGAATGGAAAAAAATAGAAATATCACACATGGGTTATGCTTCCTAAGGAATGTCAGTGTCCAAATCTGAAAAGCAAGATAATCTTTCAGAATGAATAATATTGCCACTTTTAAAGACTGCTTCATCATCTCACCTAGGGAATTTTGTTTTTAATCATGGGCTTGAAAGCCACCAAGAAGTAAGAAACCTCTGTGGCCAGTGAAAATGCTGAGAGCTTGTGATCCATTATATGAGCAAAGAACTTGGCTTTCTTGGTCCAAAGGCTTCTGCAAACCTGGGCCCAAGACCTTTTCCAGATTTATCTATGGGAATTTCCTATTGGCTCTTCTGCAACAATTAGTAAAACAGAACCGTGGGCAATATTTCTTCCACTGTTTTATGAAGACTGCTTTTATTTATTTATTTATTCAATTTCTACAGCTGCCCATCTCAGACAAGTGACTCTGGCTGGCGAACCATTATAAAATTGTTTTGCATTTGATGAGGGAAGCAATACGCTTCTCTTGACATTAACTGACTTTTATTACCTGAACCTAGTGCCTCTCTTGCTACAGAAGCTGTTATGTTTCTGTTTTAAGAGAGATTTTCTACTTACATTACGTACGTTCAGATCATTAAGTTACCTCATGAATTAACTTTAGTGAGACTGATACTATAATCCTATCATGTGTTCTTAGAAGTAAGTCTCATCAAACAGGCAGCTTTTGTCGTGATTAACTTTCTCCATGATGGCAGTCGAAGCATATTTAGAATCTTAACTCTGAAAAAAAAAGATTCAGCAATGTTATATATTCACCCATTGCCTTTTCCCATTTTATTGTCAATGCAAATTTCATGCAAATTTTCACAGTGAAAATGAATCTGAATATCTTGCTGTTGGTACTTATTAAATTGCTCTCTACAACTTTAATGTGGTATTTTGAATAATTTAAAACATTGCCTTTCCCCTTAAATGCCAGGTTGCTTCCCAAATGGATGAAAAATCTGAGATCTATGATAACATGTCAAAATGTCATTGTTCAGTGGCGTATTTACATATTTTTATAATTAGAACTAAGAATTTAATCTACTTCCTTTTATTATTTTTTAAAATATTTTGTGGATAAACATACACACAGCACAAATTCTTACTTTAAAATCGTACATGAGGATCTGGCCAAAATGTACCAAATGTGTGTATCAAATAGTACATAATACTTGTAAAGTTATTTACTCATTGTACAGCCTTGCTGACCCAAATTAATTCAGAAGCTGTTAACAAATAATAGAAATTAATTGAAGCCTTATGTAATTGTGCCTCATAGTGATGATAATTAAACCACACGGGCTTATCATAATGATGGGTAGGAGGTTTGTTGCAGTTGAAATTTAATGAGATTGATCATGGAAGTTCTCAGAAATGACTTTAGCATATCTCATTACCTGATGAAACAGTTTGGTCCTCCTACGTAGTTGTTGAAATAGTGACAAAATTGGCTTCTTACAGCGAAGGCAGAATCTTCCATATTTATCCATATTCTCCATTAACCGTGGAGAATACAGTTGTGTTACCATTTACTGAATTTCACTAATAGTGTGATAATGAGATCAGACTGTATTTCTGTCTTGAGATTAAAGCACAGGCAGGTATATTTCCCCCCCTAAAACTTAAGCATTTCCCCCCTAAAACTTAAGCTCCAACCCCTTGTCATGGTTTTATAATTCCTCACTAGGTTCTTGAACTGGGCTTAGAAGAGAACAAGTATTCAGTGCAACTCTTGGCTAGTGTTAGGCAGTTAGCAAATCTGCTGTCTGCCAATCTCGATATAATTTCTGATACTCTAGGACAGGGGTCCTCAAACTTTTTAAACAGGAGGCCAATTCATGGTCCCTCAGACTGTTGGGGGGCCGGACCAGCTGGGTGGGCATGACTAGGTGGTCATGTGACTGGGTGGGCATGGCTAGGTCATGTGACTAGGTGGATGTGGCCAATTTAACAGTCCATTAAACAATGCACTCTCTCTCTCTCTCTCTCTCTCTCTCTCTCTCTCTCTCTCTCTCTCTCTCTCTCTCTCTCTCTCTCTCTCTCTCTCTCTCTCTCTCTCTATCTCTAGCTATCTAGCTATCTAGCTATCTATCATCTTTATCTATCTTCTGGAGGTGAGGGAGGTGAAAACGGCCAGTTTTTGCCCATTTTTTTTTTGCCTCCTCGGGCGTCTCTGCACCCCATTTTTCACCTCCCGCCACCTCCAGAACATCTCTGCAGACCAAAAACAGGCAAAAACGGTCCGGTTTTTTGCCAAAAACAGGCAAAAACAGCACAGTTTTTGCCTCCTGGGGCATGTGCGCCCGGTTTTCCACCTCCCTCACCTCCAGAACGTCTCTGCAAGCCAAAATTGTTGGGCTTAATTTTCAGTTACAGCCCGCGGGACTCGCGAAGGTAAGTCCTGCGCTCGCCCGAATGGTGGGCGGGGCGATGTGGGTGGTGCAGCCTCATGATCCTGTGCGGGCCAGATTAATAGATTCGGCGGGCCTCAGGTGGCCCGCGGGCCGCAGTTTGAGGACACATGCTCTAGGAGTTATACTGCATTGCTTTTTGTTTTCCCTATCTTCAATTCAGCACCAAAGTACTGAGCCACTTAACAGGGGTTATGCCATTGATGGCGAACCTTTTTTTCCCTGGGTGCCAAAAGTGCATGCGTGCGTGCTATCGCACATGCGCGAGTGCCCACACCCATAATTCACTGCCTGAGGAGGGCAAAAATGGCCTCCCCCGCCCCCCGGAGGCCCTCTGGAGGCTGGAAATGGCCTTTTCCCCAACTTCTGGTGGGACCGGTAGGCTTCCCTGGAACCTGGGGAAGGGCAAAAACTCCCTCCCCCGAGCCCCCGGAGGCCCTCTGGAAGCCGAAAACATTCTCCCAGAGCCTCCATGCGAGCCAAAAATCAGTGCTGGAGCTGAGCTAGGCAACAGGTCGCGTGCCGGCAGATATGGCTCCGCGTGCCACCTGTGGCATGCGTGCCATAGGTTCGCCATCACTGGGTTATGCTCAAGTTGGCCTTTGAGTCAGACCTCAGTTTGAATTAGATTTCCCCAGCCTGATCTTCTATAAAGGCATTGCCTGAAGCACAATAATCAAACTGGATACTAAAAACTACTGCCCTTAAAAGTTGTCAGAGGTGTCAACCAAACAGGTATCTCTTTGGATGCCTGAACTGGATGAAGATGAAGATGAGGAACTGTCAACCTAATTTAATAAGAATGTTTACCATATCTCCTTACCTGCAGTAAGTATGAAAGGTGTTTTTTTAGCCAATTTTAACACTTGAAGGTTTCTTAGGATTTTTTTTTCTGAAGCAAGACAAATCTGCTTGAGAAGCTGAGGAGGGAAAATGTTTCACACACTCTTTCCCATTTTTTAAAAATCTCCATCTGAAAATAAACAAACACTTCAGGGAACCAAGATCAAAGTCAACAGCAGAGTACTTTATTTTGGTCAAGTAAGTTCCTATTTTGTCTTGCCACTATGAAGCAGAATTTGGTGATAATAAAAGGGAGTACATTATTCTGATCAGCTGTGAGGTAGCTAAGGTACCTCATAGTTAATAAAGTTATAAGTTATAACTATAAGTGAGGAGGAGGAGCTACACTCTTCCTAACTTCATCTTGTTATTTTGTGATGGCCACGTGTATCTTCTTTCTTCTCCAATTCCTCTTTCATCAACTCCCAAAAATATGCTTTAAAAGACTTTCCTCTTCTCCTTGCCACTTTGATGCTTCCCATCAACTCTCAGAACACTGACTAATATTCTACCTATTTCAATATTCTTACTAATGTCAAAGTTCTTACCCATTTCCAATCCTCATTCAGGAACTTCTTTTAGTTTAGAAACATTTTCATTTTTCTCTCTGGATTCTACATCTGATACAATCTTCTCTACCTTGATACCCTTCAGATTAAATGCATCACATCTTCAGTCAAGGATTGATGGCTGTTATAATTTGAAATAGTTTCAGAGCATTCATTGGAGAAGGCTACCCTGCTGCAACTTGGCTTGTAATCAAGCCGAAACACATGTCACTAAAGTAATTGCATATTTGTCCCCTTCTTCTGCTCGGCTCACCGCTTCTGCTGTTTTCCCAGTGACAAATTAAAAAGCATTTCCACATTAGTGATTTATAACATCTTCTACTATCATCCAACATTGTCGTGTCAATATAGCAGTAATGGAGATAGGCTCCAATACACTGCAGAGACAGTTGGGTGAGGCTAGAAGATGCAATGAAGCCTTAGTGAGGAAAAGGAAGCTGGGAGATGATTTAGGCTGAGTCCTAAATTGTTTCTTAGGAATTCCTTAAAAGATCAGGTTTACTTACATACTGTATGCACCACAATGAACGTGAAAAATAGATATGTGCTATGTGATGGTAACGGTAAGAACCAACTTTTTTTTTTGCCTGAAAAGCCAACACCCAAAAATATTGCAGTCCTTCCATCTTTCACCATGGGAAAGAGAGGAGGAAGACAAATGATTTTTTTCAAGGCAGCTTAAAAAAATACATATCAGCTCTAGTACTAAAAAGGCAAAGACTGAGAGTCTGCACAAAAGTGATCTTTCCAGTAGAAAGAAACATACCCCACTCCCTCATGATCCCACCTCCTTGTCAAGACATTTGCCTTATCTTACCGCCACAGTTGGTTCTTTTGGTCAAAAAGACATCTGTTTACTGTAAATGTCAGAAAGTGAGGTGTGTGAACACTGCATTAATTGACACTGTGAAAAAAAACCTTCTTCATCCCCATCCATTTCCTCCCCCCCCTCCTAAATTGGTAGACTTGCTCACTTAGGGCAATTGCATGATATTCAAGTTAGGGATTACTCTCAGCATACCTTTGGCCACAGAATTGTTTATCTAACATGTGTCTTCTAACAATCTTTCTGGTTTTCCTTGAAGCGCAGGTGTCAAATAGAAAGCTGCAAAATAAATATCACAAAGTCACAAGTTATTTGGTAGGGCATATAAATAGAAAGCTGTACGCCACTCAAATCTGGCCATCCATACTTAGTTGGATCTCCAGAATATCTGAAAAATTTTGTATGTCCTCCTATCATTAAAAACATGGGAACTGAAATTACTGGGTTAAGAGAGGTAAAATGTGATTGGTTCATATAGATATTTCCAGAGCTTCTTGGAAGAAAAGTGAATCATAAATGAAGGAAGGCAATATTTAGTCTGGTTTTGTTTAAACCTCCTTCATCTATTAAACATTTCTTGGCAGTATATGGCACACTTGGCAACTCTTGTAACCTAGATGAATTCCATGTCCTTAAATATAATGCAAATACATTTATCTACTTTACTCATACTCATCTTCCTCATTGTTTTCAGATTATTAGTCACAACCATTGTGTATTTATGTGGTTTCATTTTGTTTATGCCATACATATACAATTATACCGCTTGCATTTTAACCGCTTAATCCCTATTAAAGCTGTTTTGCTCATCTAAGCCCTACTGTTACATTAATTGTCTCTAATCTAGCTGGGAAATTACATGGCCACAGTTCAATAATCACTTTGTATGTTGACTCGTTAGTGTTCATCTAATTAACTTCATCCTGGGGGGGGGGCTTCCTGGAAAACAGAGATTAGCTGAACTAACTGATCTATATTTGAGGGGCTGCCACAAAGAGAAAGAAAAGGGGGTCAGCTTATTTTCCAAATCACCAAAAGGCAAGACAAGGAACAATGGATGGAAACTAATCAAGGAGAGAAGCAACCTGGAACTAAGGAGAATCTTCCTAACAGTGAGGACAATTAACCAGTGGAACAGCTTGCCTTCAGAAAATATAGGTGCTTCATCACTGGAGGTTTTAAATAAAAGACTGGACAACCACTTGTCTGAAATGGTATGGGGTCTCCTGCTTGAGAAGGGATTGGACTAGAAGACCTCCAAGGTCCCTTTCAGCTTTATTCTAATTGATTGATTGATTGATTGATTGATTGATTGATGATATAGGCAGGAATCAGTCAGACTGATGCAGGAAGGGAGGCAGCATTAAAGTGAACTATGTTCCCATGTAACAGGACAGAAATGCCAGCCATACACACTTGGGAGATTTGCAAACCCAAGGCTGCCTCAGCAAATGTTAGCGACTAGCACCATAGCATTAATGGATAGCCATAGGCCACAAGACATCTAAAGTTCTCTTTACTCTCATGATCAGCCCGACTTTGATAGGTTTCTAAGTTCTGACTTGAATATCTGGAACCAACAGTTGTAAGTTTAGCATGATGTAGTTTGCTTTCTTCCCTCAGGAAAGTCTTCTGAGCATACTTCTGTAGAATTTGTCTTCAGTGAATCAGATATGGAAGGACTTCAAGGATTGTGCCTTGCATTATCTGAAAAGTTCCAAGACAAGAATGACAGTATGCTCCACTGAAGACATCCAGTCTGTCCTCCTGTACATTCCCCCCACCCTCTTTGGTATAGTTTAAATTGAAGAGACTGCCATAATTGTGTTTTGGACTTTTTTTTTTAAAGAAAAAAATCAGATGTAGAAAACACCCTAAACTTTCTTTTATAAATAATTTTAACCTGAATAAATGAGTGAGCTCATGAATAACAATCAGATGCAGTTTTGATTATATAACATGCTTTGTTTTTCTTGTTCTTTCTGTGCAACAACCATGCAAAGATTTCAATGCTACGAGGGTGAGTCAAAATGCCATGTTCTTTATTTCAGGTGAAGTTTTTGATAAAAATACCTGAAATTTTTCCCAGTTGTAAATGATTATATCATTTACGTTCTGAAATATTTTGTTTCTTACTTTTCAGATTTTTAGACTCGCAAGGAAAATTCAAAATGGCTGCCCCCTTAGAGTTGTGTCAAAAACAAAGAGCAGTGATTGAATTCCTTGTTGCTGAGGGGGAAACCCTTGTGAACATTCACAGACCATTACAAAATGTGTTTGAGGACAATACTTTAGATTATAGCAGGTGATGCAGGTGAATGAAAGAGGGTTTGAGAGGCAAACATTATTCCAGTGACGAGAAAGTGAAAACTGCAGTGAAGAAGTGGCTCAAAGAACAGTCAACAAAATTTTACGAGGCAGGGATACATGTTCTCATTCAAAGGTGGAACATTGCTATTGAGAGAAATGGTGACTATGTTGAGGAGTAGGAATGTGATCCACAGAGGACCAGCTTCATTTTGATGTATGCTACATGTTCCTGTGTTGGTAATTATACCTGTCCTAAAGAAAATGGCATTACTTTTTGATTCACCCTCGTATTTCCATTTTTAATGAACATTCTAAACTTTCAATGGATGGAATTTATTCTTCCCATATAAATGGTTGAATTAGCCAGTCTTCTGCCAGTCACTATGCCCACTTGCCAGGAAGCAAAAACCATGCTCCAAAACATCATTTTCCATTTCTTAGTTCCAGTCAAAACTGCTCTCCTGCAGTTTACAGCACTGCATGAATTCTTTAAGCTGTCTGAGATCATCTTATTTTTCCTCCCAACTACTCAAGTTCTTTTTAACTTCTATGCCTGCTCTTTCCCTACATTTTTTTTTTGCTTGAAAACTCATCTGTTCTACTTCCAAACTCTTCTGCTAGTCAGTTTTCTTAAAATTATGTTTTCATTATTTCTACCTTTTTTCTCTGGCAGGGAATGCAGTGGTAGTCCTTTCCTAGCACCCAAATCATGTCAAGAAATATAAGTTCCAAAGTAATGTCAAGAAATATTAGGATCCAAAGAGCTTTCAGTGGAAAAATGGAGCAGTCTGGCAAATGTGAAAATATACAAGTGATGACAGCCAATTCCTCCTGAAACCATGGCAACACTGCTGACACGTGTCATGCACAGAACTGCATGCTAGTGACATATATACACATGAAAATGAATGCAAGGAACTGAAATACTGATCAGGGTTGTGTATTCCATTGATTAACTGCTACATCAAAACCAGTGCAACCGTCAGCTTACAATCCCAGGGAAGTTATTAAATGGCTCATTTTTTTTCACCCTCACTCCCCAATTGTGTCTGGTAAAAGCTGACAGTTGAAACAAAATATTAAGGCATAATTCCGCACAATTGTTTTGTGTGAGAGAATCTGATTATAACCTTCCAGTGAATGTAGTTAATGAAGCTCCCGTCATCTTCTTGGCCATTAGAATTAGGTCTTGATTTTTCCTCATAGAGCAGTGATTATTTCCACATAAAGGGGTTTGGGGGCGCGCGCGCTGGCTTCCAAGCAAGTTACGAAACATGTCCTGCTAAATTATATGCTAAATTAATGTGGTAATGTTGTTGCATAAAATAGCTTGCATGTACAGATAGTCCTCAACCTACGACCACAATTGACCCCAAAATTTCTGATACCGAGACAGTTGTTAAGTACGTTTTGCCCCATTTCATGAAAACTTTCTTGCCACAGTTGTTAAGTGAATCCCTGCAGTTCATCACACAGTTGTTAAGTGAATCTGGCTTCCCCATTGACTTTGCTTATCAGGTTGCAAAAGGTGATCACATGACCCTGGGACACTGCAACTGTCATAAATGTGAACCAGTTGTCAAGCATCGGAATTTTGAACGTGCGACCATGGTGATGCTGCAACAGTCATTAAGTGTGAAAATGGTCATAGGTCCCTTTTTTCAGTGCTGTTTTAACTTCAAACAGTCACTAAACAAATGGATGTAAGCCGAGGACTACCTGTACACATATGATGAGGCAATCTGACATAATTTGCCAGTTCCATGCCACTTCCAAGCTTGTTCTGGCATGGAGTGAGAGAGAACGGGATTTTCATCTCTCATATTAAGTTTAATGGAGCAGGAATTACCGTATTTTTCGGAGTATAAGACGCACCGCAGTATAAGACGCACCTTAGTTTTGGGGGAGGAAAACAAGGAAAAAAGGCCTCTGCCTCCCAGCAATTTGCCAAACAGCAAACAGCAAACAGCACAGATGATATATACTGTTTGCTGTGTATTTCTGTGCATGTGTGCCTGACCCATAGAAATGGCAAAGAATTGGAGAAATGTACATTATGGCAGTATATTAATCCCAGAAAGCTTTCTTAAATGTAATCACACTAACTCCTCCTAATTATTTAAATAGATCTACTCCAAACATGACTAAGTCAGGGTTTCTCAGCTGCCTTCTTTTAATACTAATACTTACCGTATTTTTCGGAGTATAGGACGCACCTTTTTACCCCAAAAAAGAGGGTCAAAAACTGGGTGCGTCTTATACTCCGGATGTTGCATTAGGCCACTGCCGGACCACGGGAAAGCCGCCGCCGCTGCCTCCGCCGTACCACAACAAAGCCGCTGCCGCTGGCCACGGCCGCGGCCATCACCACCAGACCACGGGAAAGCTGGCGGCGGCGGACCATAGAAAAGCCGCCGCGGCTGCCCCACAGCAAAGCCGCTTCCGCTGCTGCTAGCTGCCACCACCGCTGGACTACGGGAAAGCCGCCGCCGGCAGACCATAAAAAAGCCGCCGCGGCCGCCCTGGCGGTGGCGGCGGTGACGGCCAGCAGCAGCGACTTTGTTTGGGACAATTTTGGCGGCTAGCAGCAGCGGAAGCGGCTTTGTTTGGGGCAGCCACGGCGGCTTTTTTATGGATGCCGCCGGCGGCTTTCCCGTAGTCCAGCGGTAGTGGCGGCTAGCAGCAGCGAAAGCGGCTTTGTTATGGTCTGCCGCCCCAAACTAAGCCGCTTCCGCTGCTGCTAGTCGCCACCACCGCCGGACTACGGGAAAGCCGCCGGCGGCATCCATAAAAAAGCTGCCACGGCTGCCCCAAACAAAGCCGCTTCCGCTGCTGCTAGCCGCCAAAATCGCCCCAAACAAAGTCGCTGCTGCTGGCCGTCACCGCCGCCACCGCCAGACCACGGGAAAGCCACTGCCGCCGTTGCTGGCCGAAGCCTGTTTCCGAGGCAGCTACGGAGCCGCTGCTGCTGCCCAAATGAGCCACCTGACAGCTTTGAAGACCAACTTCCAGGTTTGCTGTGGGGCTTGTGGACTTCAACTCCCAGAATTCTTCCTCCAGTCATGCTAGCTCAGGAATGACTGGAGGAGGAATTCTGGGAGTTGAAGTCCACAAGCCTTAAAGCTGTCAAGTTTAAAGACCCTTGCCACCCCTAACCCAGGGCTCTTCAAACTTAGCATCTTTAAGACTTGTGGACTTTAACTCCCATTCCTGAGCTAGTATGACTGGAGAAGGAATTCTGGGAGTTGAAGTCCACAAGGCTTAAACTTGCCAAGGGGGTGCAAGGGTCTTTCAAACTTGGCAAGACTTTTTACAACCATGTACACTTTTAACAAACTTCAAACTTGACAGCTTTAAGACTTGTGGACTTCAACTCCCATTCCTGAGCTAGCATGACTGGAGGAGGAATTTTGGGAGTTGAAGTCCACAAGTCTTAAAGCTGTCAAGTTTGAAGTTTGTAAAAAGTGTACATGGTTGTAAAAAGTGTACATGGTTGTAAAAAGTATTCTGCTACACTGGTATTTTATTAAATAATATATTACTATACTATTTGGTTCAGAATACTTTTTTCCTTTTTTTCCTCCTCTAAAATCTAGGTGCGTCCTATATTCCGGTGCGTCCTATACTCCGAAAAATACGGTAATACTAATACTTAATACTAAAACAGGACATTTCAGATTATACTTTTACAGATCTTTAAAATTGATGTGGCTTTCTGGAAGTATTCTCTGCTATTTAAAAGAAGATACAATAGCACTGGGCCTCTTCAGAGCAAGCATTTATTTTAAAAAGCTTCTTCATTTTGTTAAGTTGTCTAGAACAATAATAAAGCAGTCTTTAAAAAATAAGTCTAATAATTTGAACACTCTACAAACATTTAACAAAATAACATATTAACAGAATCTGCCTGTACTAGGATAGAACTCACAACCTCCTGATTGTGAGGCAAGAGCTCTAGCTCTGAGCCATAGCAGCTCTAGCTTGCCTTCTTGCAATTTCAGCAGTCTAATATTGCCAGCAGTTTATCTCCCAGCAATATGTCTCATCACAGCCACCGTAGTTTCAGTTTCATTTTACCACGTGGCTTGCAAGCCTCCGTCAGCTGTAGGTCGGGAGGCAGTTTATCTCTTCTTGTGCTCTTCTTGTGCTTTGCCCTGTTTGCTGCAAAGAGGTAAATTGCTGGCAGGCAGAGGCCAAAGGGTGGGGGTGGCTGGGTGGGGCTACATTCGATGTATAAGACGCACCCAAGTTTTCACCCTCTTTTTGAGGGTAAAAAGGTGCGTCTTATACTCCGAAAAATACGGTAATTATTTGCAAAAACAGACAGCCTCCCTTGTTAGACTTAGACTAGACTAGATTAGACTAGACTAGACTAGAATAATAACTTTATTGTCACTTTAAATGTACATTAATCGGCATACTTTGAAATAAAATTTCATTGCATACAGGTCTCAAAGGGTCACCACCTCCAATATACACTACATAAACATGTCAATAAATAAATAAATACAAAATTATGCATATACCCATATATACATTATTATATGACACACAGAAACAACACAGTCTAGTTTCCCACATGTACATGGTGGGAAAAACGAATCTTGCGAATTTACCAGATGGATGGCATAGGGAACGAAGCTGTTACAGAATCAGGTAGAAATACTTCGAAACCTCCTCCCAGAAGGAGCAACAGAAATAATATTAGCCAGTTAGAATAATATTAAGCCAAATAGAATAATAGTTAGAATAATATTAAGCTGCAATGAGGCCATATATGTGATCTGGCCAACTTCTGAACAATTGGTTCTAAATATTTACATATTTATTAGATTTCTCTAGCTACCCATCTCTATCCCAATTGATTGTCTTTCAACTGGAGGGCTATTCTATCTGAATTCCATCATATTTCAAGTATAGATCACGCTGCCGCTGCTGCTGCTGCTATGATGACAATAATGATTCTGGCTTTTTGAATTGTTTGACTTTACATAGTTCTTGGTTTAAAATTTGGGCTGTAATTACTACTTTTAACAAACTTTTTCGAATGGATATGCCAGCCTCCTCGATATCATTGCAGTTTGTCTAACGGCTCCTCGGTTTATGAGAATTTTCCTTCCCAACATGTATTAGCATCTTTGGATTGACTTTGTAAGCGATGATATATAAATGTATTCATCCTTTTAGTTAAATAATATAATCGGATTTTGTATGGTGATCATTAATGATCTATCCGACAGATTAACTTCTTTTCAATTGGATTTTGAATAGATATCTACTAAATTCCAGGCTATTGTGCAATTATGCACTGGGGAAAAGTTAAATATTTTATAAGTATTTTGAAACAATAACTTTTTGTTGTTAATTGGCTTGATAGAATATATACTGTTATTATTTGCATGTCTCTTGCTAAATTCATTTAATGGTTAATCTTCTCCAATCCTGTTATTCAGTCCTAAAAAAACTCCAAGCCACTTTTAATATGTGTCTGGAATACCGATGGTCATATTAATATATGTATGAGAATTCAGGTACAATGTATCACATTCAGATCCGCTCATATCAAAGTCAATCTTGTGTCCTCTTGAGGATTGTTTTCATTTTCATACAGTGACTAAATATATGCCAGCAATCATGAAGAGATGTCAAAACAGTTAAGCTGGATCTATAGAAACTTATTGATGAAGTTTCTATGTTGTGAATTTGCTATAGCATGAATTGGCTTTCATTTGGCCTTATAATTTATCTTGTGACACACAAACATAATTAAAATGAATAGACCACATAATAGGCCTCCATATTGTCGAAATTATTCTCCATGCATTATCAAGAACATTTTATCAGCAAATATTTTAATCCTTTATGTTAACCCTTATTTAAATTATTATAATTCAAATGCAGCATAAGATCCGCAAGTCATTCTTGTACAGATCTTGACGTCCAACAGAATAACTTGTTCATTGTCAATATTGTGTGTTTCAAATATTTAATGGCACATCCAACATCCAAATTCAGAAATAAAGTTAAATATGCAGCTAAAAACATATTCAGTGCTATTTTTGCATACAAGATGACTTTAACAAAAAATAAAGAATTAAATACATATTTTTAAACAAACTAATGTATGGATAGTTAATAAACAAAAAATATTTATATAGAATAATTATCCTTCTACAAGTTATCATAGATGTTTATTAAACCCTGTAATGCTTCTGGATTTTCCTCCCAGCTGGGTATATATATTTATTTATTTATTAAATTTTTATGTCATCTTCTCTGTAAGGTGATTATGGGTAACTAAGCATTCTTCCAGATGTACAGTAATGGTAGCAACTTGCAATTATTCCAGTTGAAGTTTCACAAATTTATCAAGATTGTTGCACAATGCCATAGGTATTCTTGTCTGAGTTGAACTATTTTCCATTTAATTCACATTCATTAATAATCATCTGTTTTAAACCATGCATAGCCTTTGATCCTGCACATACTTAATTTGTCACCTGGATTACAATAGTTTATTGCACTGACACCAACACCTTTAACATTATAGTATTGAAGATTCTCCATCCAATAACTTACTTTAGTATATGACTAAATTCTGGCAGCTTGGAAAATTCCAAAATTAAGAAGCAACATATACTGACTAACTACAGTAGATAGACATTTGGGAAGGGCTGCCTGAATAAGTCTAACTTCAAGCAATCAGAACAAGACTTGACCTAAATGATAAACCAAGGTCTTTTGTTAAGCCTTTAGGCGGGATCTCAAACCTGTGCACGTGGATGTATGAGAAAAAACATATATGATTTATTATTTAGTGACAGCTTCTACTGTGAAGCATACAATCAGGAGGAGTTTTCTGACAAATAAATTTTATTAAAGGGCATAAGCTCATGAATTGCAGCTCACTTCATTAAATGCACAGAGAGGCTAAACTGATGCAGGATTTAAATTGGGGTGAGGTCAGAGGAGGGAAGAGAGGGGAAGACAGGTTAAGTATGCAGATAGAAGATACACGTAAGACAGATTACAAGTTCCCTATTAACAAATGTAAAACATAATTCAACTTGCCAAACCTATACCTTTTAAAAAATTTGCTAAATGGAAAATGTAGTACCGAAACCCTTCTGATTTTTGGATTATCATAGCTCGTCTCCCATACTGTGAAGTATGACAGGGTTGTTCCTTTTCATTTACACAACTGTTGTACAACTCCTATCATGCCCAGTTTCCAAGGTTAGCCAAGCTGAGGTTTGTAACAAATCTAGATTATAAAATCTACATTGGAGGCATTGCTCTACATGGCTTAGGACCAGGTTACCTCCGGGACCGCATTCTACCTCACACTTCCCTTCGACTGGTCAGGTCCCAGAGTGGGTCTCCTCCAGGTCCCGTCAACGAAACAATGTCGGCTGGCGGGCCTAGGGGGAGGGTCTTCTCTGTGGGGGGCCCTGCTCTCTGGAACCAACTCCCCCCAGAGATACGAACTGTCCCCACCTTGCTGGCCTTCCGAAAAGCCGTGAAGACATGGCTCTTCCGGCAGGCGGGGTTTTGAGACAACTTCATCTTGGTCTCCCCCATGTATGTAAGATGTTGTATGCTTTTTTAAAAATGTATTTTAAATTGTTTTAAATTATACTGTTTAGTGGTTCTTCAAATGTTGTACGCCGCCCTGAGTCCCCAGGGAGTAGGGCGGTGTATAAGAATCCTAAATAAAATAAATAAATTGCATGTCTCTATCAAATCTGCTGTCTGGGCTAAGAGGTTTACCAAGTTTCATACGCTTAGCCATAACCAGATAATCCACGAACAGGGACTAAACCTGCAGTTTCTTTTCTAGTCTAGCTCCCAGGGTCGTGTTTGCATATGAATATGTGCAGCTCTGTTAAAAAAAATAACAATAATGCTTTGGAAAGGCAGTAACATGAACTTGACTTCAGGCAGTCCTTGTCGTTTCCTTGGCAGTGGTATGGAAACGGTGGGCTACTACCTTCTTACCATATTCCCCAGAGATCTTTCATCAAAGTACTAAGAGGGCCTGACCCTACTTAGCTACCTAACTCAGGCTATGCCAAGTGCTGAGGCATGAATGGGTGGGCAAATTAGAATTAGTCCCCCTCTCAAATAGTAATCAATGTGTTAGTAATCAATGTGAATTCCCCTTCTCTAAAACTGCTACATGATCTTTATGTATCCTGACTGCTACACGCACATTCACTCACATTTTCATCTTACTATTTCCTCAGGCAATGGTAGCATTTTTGGAGTTAAGGCCATGATTTCTGAGACGTTTGACCCTGACTATGCTGCTAGCAGTTTCTTCTTCTGCTGCTGCTGCTGCTATGGCTTGAATGAGGAACGGAGCGGCCCAAATTTCTGGAAGAAATCCTCCTCGGCACGGACCAGTGCTTCTTCATCAATGTAGATGGCTGCTCTTCTGGAGGCTACAAAGTACTGCACTTTTCTCAAATTCCATCCCAGCACATATTTTAACCAGCCACAAATGGCAGCGGTGGACCTACCAACACCTGCATTGCAGTGAACATAGACAGTGTGCCCGTTCTCCAGTAGCCCGTGCAGGAGATAGACAGCCTGAGGCAGCATCTGGACTCTTCCTAGGATTAGAAACAAGATCACTGTCAAATGCATGCTCTCCCCCCAACTCTCTCTTGGATTATCCAGTATTCCTATTAGGCAATAATTTTTCCCCCTTTCTTTTTTTGAGTAGCAGGGTATTTCAAGCTACACAGTGGCCTCCAACCTCAGACCATCTTTATTTTCTATGAATCCCTTCTAAGCCGAACTGAAAAGGATTGTGAGCAACAAGGCTATGCAACAGGTCTGACTCCATTCCAGAAAGCATGTTTTGAAGCACAATGGAGCACAGGAGCCTGGAAACCCTTTATGGGCTTTTTGCATAAAAATGTAGTAAAATGAACTTATGGTTTTGATGATTAAACAGGATATATTATACAAAGAAGAGAGTCACAATATAACTTGAGAGAGGGAGAGAGTTAAAATAGAATTATAACTGCTGTGAAGAATATCAGAAGCTACTTCTTTATATCATTATATCTTTCTTTGTATTTCCCTCATTTTTCTATTTTCTTTTTTATTGCATTTTTAGCTTTTTCTGTTACTTCTTTTTCATTTTTTCCTCTGTTCTAATTCAATATGTATTAGTTCTAATTATTGCTCTCAAACTTTTGATATGTTTGTCTCTCTGTGTATGTATTTAAAAAGAACCACAAATGTGACCCTTACCTACAACTCTTTAAAGCAGCCATGTCATTTCCTAGGATCACATGCGTGTCATCTGACAGGAAAAGATGTAATGGCTTTCATGTGGTATAAACAGATGCCTCATTTGTGTTCCTTTTCACCATGGAGCACCTTTTTGGAGATAAATCTGAAGTACTGCACTGCCTTATTGAAAAATAAATAAGTGACAACCACTTCAAACTATCTGAAATAATATATCTGTCTCCCTCATGTGTATCAACAGAGTATTTCATAAGCATAAACAAAAAAATTGAGGGACCTCACCATGTCAATAATAGTATCAATGGCTGTGAAACTCTGGAAGTTGAAGTCCACGCTTCTTAAAGTTGCCAGATTAGAAAAAACATTCATTTAAATGTTCCATGCTCTTACACATTTCCACCAACTTTTTAAAAGAGTTGTGTTTTTATTTAAGTGAAATTATAAAATTGTAGTTTCATTTTGTTTTGATCATTTCTGATATTTCATTGGTACAATTATTTGCATGTCTCTTCCTAATTACCCAGGTGCTGCCCCACTAAGTCCTATTGTGATTTCAGGGATAAAAAGAGGTTGTTTTATGTGTGTTTGTTTTGTTTCTTGAATGAATAGTGAGAACCAGTTCCAGTCAAATAATTTAGTTTCAAGATTATCCACCAGCTAGGGTGACTTCAAAAACACTGCATGTTGGAGCCAAATAGCTAAGAGTGGCCTCATTACTTGACTTATGTTAGCAATTGTTATTCGATATTATCAATGATTGGCCACATAGAGGCTTTAGCAGCCTTTTAACTGTCCCTCTTACACCTTGCCTTGCCTGCAGAATGAAAAATATCGGCAGAATTGTCCTACACACAGATTGGAAACCGTCTATGCTAGCTTGAAAAGCCGTTGTTCACAGAACTGAAGAAGCTTCTTAGATGAGAAGTGAAATGTCTTCAAAGAAAAACAAGAAAGTCCAGTTGCCTCTTGAAAAAGCACCTTTAGGACTGCTGTTCACATGATTTGCAGAAAGAAAATTAATCAAGCAACAAGCAATCCTAAATGAAATTGCTCCAAGTGGAAGAACAGCAGTGTAGAAGTACTCCAAATATCTACCGTATGTTCTGGCGTATAAGACGACTGGGCGTATAAGACGACCCCCAACTTTTCCAGTTAAAATACAGAGTTTGGGATATACTTGCCGTATAAGACTACCCCTCCTACCATCTTTCTTTTTCTTTCTGCCTTCCTTCCTTCCTAACATCTTTCTTTCTTTCTTTCTTTCTTTCTTTCTTTCTTTCTTTCTTTCTTTTTCTTTCTTTTTTCTTTCTGTCTTTCTTCCTTCCTAACATCTTTCTTCCTTCCTTCCTTCCTTCCTTCCTTCCTTCCTTCCTTCCTTCCTTCCTTCCTTCCTTCCTTCCTTCCTTTCTTTCTTTCTTTCTTTCTTTCTTTCTTTCTTTCTTTCTTTCTTTCTTTCTTTCTTTCTTTCTTTCTTTCTTCTGTCAGAAGAAGCACAATCAGGAATGGTCTTTGTGGATGGGTAGCAGCCAAGGCACCACACTTGCAGAAGGGGAACACAGTGAAAAGGCTAAGATATGCTGAGGCTCAAAAAAATTGGACTAATGATCAGTGGAAAAGAGTATTATGGAATGATGAACCCAAGTTTGAAATTTTTGGATCCAATTGTTGAAACCCTATGTGAGAAGAGTTGGAGAGAGATGGACAAATAAGTGTTTGTCGCCTTCAAGGGAACATGGTGGAGCGTCTGACCTGTTTGGGGCTGCATTTCTGCCAGTGGTGTTGGCAATATTGATGGGATCATGAATGCTGAAAAGTACAGATAGGTTTTAATTCATCATGCCATTCCTTCTGGAAAGTGCCTGAATGGGAAGGGAATGGGTTCCTTTCTTCTGAATAAACAAGCAAAAGGCTTATTTAATAGGCCTTTTGGATTTCTTTGTAAAGGAGCCATTCCACTTTTTCCTCTTGTTATTTTTGCTTTAAAGCAGGGGTCCCCGAACTTGGCAACTTTAAGACTTGTGGACTTCAATTCCCAGAATTCTGAGAGTTGAAGTCCACAAGTCTTAGAGTTGCCAAGTTTGAAGACCTCTGCTTTAAAGGCATGTTTTGCAGCAGTAGAGTTCCTAAATTAGGAGCAAGCTGTCAACAGAAATCCTGATTTCTGCATTGCTCAGCAGCCCCAGTCGCCCCCACCCCGCAGCGGTTTCAACGAAGAGGTTAAGGGCAGAGAGCTTTTATGCCTAGAGGGGAGGTAGGAAAGGGGAAAGAGGGGCTTGGGAACCAAGTTTCCTTCCCCTCCCACCCCCCTTCGTGATCTCCCGACGTCTCTTATGCCAAGTGCTGCGGAGATCCCTTCTCCGCAGGATGGGCACTCAAGGGGGGGCTGGTAGGCAAGGACGCTGCGAGTGGGGGAGGGGACCAATAGGGCAAGGAGGAGGAGGGGGGAATCCCCAGGTGCAGGACGGAAGGAGAGCAAGGTGAAGTTTCCCCAGTTGCGCCCCCTCCCCTTCCGAGTCTCCGCCTTTCCTTGCAAGGTTTTCTGCTCCGGGGGAAGCGCTGCACCGCCGCTTCTCCTCCTCGGTTGCTGCATCTGCGAACAGCTCTCCGATCCCCTTAAAATCCTCCCTACGAGCCCCCCTTCCCCCCCCCAAAGCCCAACATTTGGTGCAGCCCGGCTCCCAGTGGGAGGCCGCCTGATGTTAAGACGACCCCCGACTTTTGAGAAGATTTTCCTGGGTTAAAAAGTCGTCTTATACGCCAGAACATACGGTACATACAGTAAATATCTGCAGTTTTTTGCTACCTTTGACTCAGTCTTGACTCCTGGCAACTGCCTGGACAAGTCCCTGCAGTTTTCTTGGCAAGATTTCAAAAATGATTTGCCCTTGTCTTCTTCCTAGGGCTGAAAGAGAGTGACTGGCCCAAGGTCTCTCAGCTGACTTGGTGCCTACTAGAACTCACAGCCTCCTGGTTTCGAGCCTTGTTGCCTTAGCACTACACCAAAGATATCTACGGTACACAAAATTTGTAATAAAAAGGTTTGCAATTTCTTTGGGAAACAATTTGATCTATGGATTCAAATATGAATGCATTTAAATTTCTTTTAGCCATCTTAACATTTTAAAACAGAACTAGATCCCTTTTTACTGTTAGATAATCCTGTTTTCTAGCTGAAAAATATATTGTGAACAAAGCAAACAAAGCAAAAGTGAATGACTTCTAGATGGAAGAGGCTAGAGCGATGAGCAATGGTTGGGTGAAGATACGCCTACATACAGTAACTTTTACCTTTAGAGGTCAGGCAAGATATAAATGCAATTAAATAAATGTACAAAACACACCTATACAGATAGATATTTTTCCATGCACATATTCTTGTTATTTCTTGCAAAATCTCTAGTGATGGATGACACATTGTAAAAAATCTGGAAGCAGAATATCATCTGTGGATTTAATTTAATTTAATTTAATAGATTTGTATGCTGCCCAACTCCCGAGGGACTCTGGGCGGCTAACAACATATAAAATCATTGTTACATATAAAAACATATGATTAAAAAATTATAAAAATTAAGAAAAAACATCTGACATTCATAAACCAAGGGGGGAGACCCAAATATAATCTAATTAGTCTCGCTTTCACCCCGCCTGCCGGAAGAGCCAGGTTTTTATTGCTTTACGGAAGGCCAGCAAAGTGGGGATAGTTCTAATCTCTGGAGGGAGTTGGTTCCAAAGGGAGGGGGCTCCCACAGAGAAGGCTCTCCCCCTCGGCCCCGCCAACCGGCATTGCTTGGTCGATGGGACCTGGAGGAGACCAACTCTGTGGGACCTAACCGGTCGTAGGAGGTATGCGGCAGGATGCGGTCCCGAAGGTAACCTGGCCCTGAGCCATGTAGGGTTGCTACCTTTGTTGCAAAAGAATCAAATAAAAATAATATTCATGCTAAATAATCCCAACAAATCTCAAGTGCTTGTTTACTTTAACAAAAGTGATATGACCAGCCCACCATTTTCAAAAGATAATTCTGCTTGCAAATATATGCTGATTAGATATATTTTAGATATATGAATTAAATTTTTTTTGCTAATGCGTTAACACATTTATTCATTATCAAGACTCTGCACAGAGAATGCTTTCTTCCTGTTCAGTTATAAATTAGATACTCTGTGTGCTTAATGCAAATCCCGAAATGTTAATTAACCATGATCAACTCCTACATTATCTTCCATCTAATAGAGGGAGATGAGAAAATTGTGGAGTTTGTTTTAAACAATGTATATATGACTTATGACACTTATTATTTTGGTTTTTTTGTTTTTAATTTGTCTGATGTACATAAGAAATGCTTTTCAACAATTGTGAATTCTGTTTTCCCCATTTCAAATGATACAGTATGCACTTTCTAACTTCATATCAAGTTATGTGGCATAATTAACGTTCACATCATTATTATAATGGCTGAATCCACAAAAGATATTAAATATTCATAGGCTTTATAGTCTTTTGTATTGTGTAATAGTATTGTCATACTATGTATTGATAGGTGGGACTGACCTTGGGTGACAAGGAGAAGAGCTGCAGCCAGGGCAATACTTGGATAAGAGGCAGCTCAGCCACCAGCAGGAATGTAAGCATGGCATATACCTCAGAAGGGATCCTCTCTAGATTCTTGGGTTTTTAAGGTGATGGAGGAAAGATGCACTTTCAGACTTGCAAGATTGATGTTGGCCTTGCAAGATAGTCCAGACAAGAAACACACCCAGAAGAACTAGCTTTACTTTACAATGCAGGGGTATCAAACTCAATTTCATTGAGGGCCACATCAGGGTTGTGTTTGACCTTGGGGGGCCAGGGTGGGTGTGGCCAGGGTGGATGTGGCTAGCTCGACGTCACTCGTGTCGGGGGTGCCTGTGGTGGCCCGGGCGCTCTGCCAGCAAAAACGGACTCCCAAGCTCTGTTTTCGGCTGCGACGGCTTCCTGCAACCCTCTGCCAGTGAAAATGGAGCTCAGGAGGGCTGCCCGCGGCCCTTGCAAGCTCCATTTTCTGCTGCAACAGCCTCCTGCAACCCTCTGCCAGCGAAAATGGAGCTTGTGAGGGTTGGCTGCGGCCCTCCCGAGCTCCGCTTTCACTGACAGAGGCACCGTGGGCCGGTCCTTTGCTGTTTCCAGGGCGGTCCCGGGGACCAGATCTAAGCACCCCATGGGCCAGATCCCCCCCAGGCCTTGAGTTTGACACCCCTGCTTTATTGTAAGGTTACATTAATAAAATCTTGGAAGTCTGAAAGTACATTTCTCTTCCATTGCCTTTGCATGGAACCAAAAAGAATCCCTTTCTGAGTCCCGCGCCCACATTACTTCTGCAGGCTAAGCTGCCATTTATCCAACCATTGCCCTGGCTGCAAATCTTCCCCATCTCCCAAGATCATTCCCACATACCATTACATTTGCCTGGAAGGCTGACATACGATTGTAAGAGAGGGACTAACATGTCACAAAAAATAGCTAGCAGGAGCTTGTTTTGCCCTTCCTGCCTCAAAGCCCCAACCCAATTGCTAGTTATCCTGACATTGCTGAAACAAGAGGAAAAGACATTCTGGTCCTTCCTATCAGCCAAATAAATAAGAATCATGAACTAGTGGAGCAAGAAAATCGCCAAGGGAAGATTTGCCAGTATTAGATAGAAATACTTGCTAACAGCATTAGCAGTTTGTTTTGACCTTGCAAAAGCTGGGGTTCCCCCCCCCCTTCTCTTGTGTATCTTGTCCTTTTCAATTTATAAGGTTGATGACAGGATTCATTTACCTATCCCTCTTGTCTGTGTGAGAGGCAGGGAAAGAGAACTGCTTTGGGACACAAGAACTAAGAAAAACAGGAAACAGTGCACTAAATAATGAATTTATACAGTAACAGGCTGTTCTATTGAAGTAACTATGGTGTGGTGAGCTAATGAAAGGAATTTGGATTTCAGACTGATCACAAGTGTAATATTTTGGAAAGGCTGAATTTAGGAGTAGTTTCAGTAATTAATCTATTCTACCTACTATCCATAATGCTAATCGGATGGTATCTGTGATATTACCAAGGCAATGCCCTACCTCTCCAGTATGTTGTAAAAAAAATCTATATTTTAATAATCTAAGAAGCATATCAACTGATAAATGTAGATATAGTGCTTAGAGGTTTTTTTTTATTAGCAGCCTGCAGATTAGCCAATGATTCAATTTGATTTGCTGTTCTTTGCCTATTTTGTAAACTAGTGAATTAAAGTTAAGAATGCATCATAGCATTCTTCTATTTTTATGTCTTTCTCATCTTAAGTTTTTCATCAACAAGCGTAGCATTTCATTCACTATATTGCTTTAAATTGCTTATAAATCATGGTCAGGAATTGCAGATAGGAGAGATCATTTTGAATTTCAAAATCTAAAGTGGGCTTCCCTACGAAAATAGATAAAGGCCCTTTGCAGAAACCAAATTGTCACAGAATACTGTGTGTGTGTGTGTGTGTGTGTGTGTGTGTGTGTGTGTGTGTGTGTGTGTGTGTATGTATGTATGTATATATATATATATATATATATATATATATATATATATATATATATATATATATATATATATATATATATATATATATATATATATATATATATATATATATATATATATATATATATATCTTCAAGAATTCAGGAATAAGAGCCTTGGAGAACATGAATTTATTTTACCTTTCAAGGATGGAGAACTTATAGAATCTAACCTAACATATACAGGGCATTTTCTTATGGCAAGCCTGGAAACGAGGGAAGAATGAGGTTGAGACAAAAACTGATTTATAAGCAAAAGGTTCCATCTTAGCAACTATGGATTAAGCAGATGGGATTCAGCAGAGAAAATGTAAAAATGAACCAATGTGTGTGAGGCAATAGAAAACATGAAGTACATATTTTTCTAATTCACATACATAGTTCCAAAACAAAGCAATTCTGTTCCAGGCATAATCCTAAGTAAAATGCAATATGTTTCCTCAACTACAACTCTTTTGTCACTTGCATTCTTTTGCATAGCCCATTTTTTAATAGAAGAATCACATTCACTAATAAAAATGTAAAAATTCAAGACCTCTGCCAGCAAGGGAAAGGAAATAGAGGTACGGAATAAGGAAGAGGACATAAACGAAATGGCAAACCTAACTATAGAGTGTCCCTTGGCAAATGTCTGAAGTCTGATAATAAGAATGTGAATAAGACTGGAGCATATTCAATGCTTATATTTCTTCTGATTTTGCAAGAGGTGAGGTCTCATATTCACATGACATCTTACTGAAAAACTACCGCTGCAACTAAAGGCCATGTTTAAATCATGCTACAATGCAAGCAGTCCCCCCCCCCAACAAATGGAACTCTGCTCAAATTTTAACTACTGAAGCCTCTTACAAAAGGATGCGGTCTCCGGGACCGCATCCTACCTCATACTTCCTTTCGACCAGTTAGGTCCCACAGAGTAGGTCTCCTCCAGGTCCCGTCAGCCAAACAGTGCCGACTGGCGGGGCCTAGGGGGACGGCCTTCTCTGTAGGGAACCAACTTCTCTGTCTGGAACCAACTTCCCCCAGAGATCCGAATGATCCCTACCCTGCTGGCCTTCCAAAAAGCCATTAAGACATGGCTCTTCCTGCAGGCGGGGTGATTTTGAGACGACCTTGCATCTGACGTCTCCCCCATGTATGTATGATGTTATATGTTTTTTAAATTGTTTTTAATTGTTTTTAATGGTTTGTTTGATGTTCCCTAAAATGTTGTACACCGCCCTGAGTCCTGAGGGAGTAGGGCAGCATAGAAGAACCTCAAATAAATAAATAAAATAAAAATAAAATACTCTGTAAGTGTTGATTATGGTGAGGTGCAAGATGGAGTAAAGTTGACCTCTCTTCTTTCCTCAGTGAATAACATAATACATTAACCCATAAGGAAGAATGAAACAAGCAGACTGAGGGGAGGGGTCACAATGTCACTGATTCCCTACTCCTCAAGGAACATGGAATAGGACTATTCAGTGTTCAGTGTTTTAAATAAATATGTATTCTACTTTCGTCCCAGAGTATTATGTCTCTAAGGAAAGTTCAATAGCGACAATGACCTTGGGAGTATATGCTGGTGGAAGTGCATCCTCCTGATAGGATAAGGCAGGAATTAGATTTCTGTGTCCCTGCACGTCAGGGAATGTATGGGTCTGTCATTCCAAGATGGTTACCAAGCTATTGCATTTATACTTCTGTGAATGTTAATGTTCTAGCTAGGGGGCGCTAAAATAACAAAGCATAGAAAACTTCCAAAAAGTCAGATCAACCAATCAGCATGCAGGACATGCATCTCTACACAATGCATAGTCCAAATTTGGGAGGTGTGTATGTCAGCCCATCTACAACCATCTGCAACATACATTTACCCATCAACCCCTTTGCAGTGTCAATGCCTACATCCGCAAGAGTCTAACTCAAACTTAACGCTTGCTGGAGTAACATCAACAGGGAAGTAGTGGAACAAAGAGTAATCCACACTGAAGGAGATGGAAAGTGGAACTGTACAGGTATAATGAAAACCAATCAGTTTAGGATAAGAACGCCAGAATCCAAAAAAAGAAGGTGATAGCAAGATACTTTTATCTTGTTGCATTGTATTTGTATAAACATTTAGACAAGTTGGATGTCAGATGCTGAGATTGCTCCCTAGACTAGAAAACTTCCCTGTAGCTATTGAGGAAAAATGATGAACTAGATTTGGAGGTGATAAAATGCCCAGAACAAAGCTACATGGAAATCTGGTCATTGATGGTATCAGTGTTGAAAAAGAAGTGATTTTCCAAAGCAAAAAAAAAATTAAATATAGAATTTTAAATGCACGAATCAAGGAATCCTAGAAATATTAAAGCAGGGATGTTAGCATACTACATGCAGTATTTTAGGAATAAGTGAAGTTTAAGTGGACCAAAATAGGTAATTTTAAATCAGATGTTTATGTGATATTCAGAGCAAGAGAATATGCAAAACAGTTGGAGTGGCAATAATTCTCCAAAAGTACAATGCTAGAGGTTGTGAGAGCTCCAACAATTGAGACTTTCAAGAGGAAATTGGACTGCCATTTGTCGGAAATGGTGTAGGGACTCCTGCTTGAGCAGGGGGTTGGACTAGACTAGATGACCTACAACTTCCCTTCCAACTCTGTTACTCTGTATCCCTGGCCGCTAAGTATATGGTTGCCTATAAACCAATTAGGAGAACCGTATCTATTAGAATCAGTGACTATTCAATGAACATCAGTTTTAAATAAGTTCTATGCTCCTAATATGGATATAATGGCAGAGGACACAAATTATATGGAAAAATATAGGAAGTGATAAAGAAGATGACAGAAAAAATGTAATCCACTAATGGGGTGATTGGGTGGACAAAGCTGGAGAAAAAGAGATACCTGGAATTAAGTGGATTTGAATTGGAAAATGCATCAGAATAGGGAAAAAAAGGTTAATAGAATTTTACAGAGAGAATTCTTTGTTCATTTTTGCCAAAACCTGCTTCAGCCAACATAAATACAAGCTTTATGAAGGGACATCACCAGATGGACAATGTCACAATCAAGTTACTTAATGGAAACTGAAGATAGATAAATACAACCCAAATATAGCTACAACACTTCTAAGTGCAGAATGAATTTTGGTGTCCAAAATACAGAATGAGCTTTGCAAAGAAATAAAGGATATACCAGTTGATATGCTGGCAGCTGGGGGATATACAGTCTGAATGCAATATTTATTTTGATGTACTGGATTTATATCTGCCTTTTATGCAGGATTTGAAGGCAATGGATATGGTCATGGAAAGAAGTAAGAGACATCACTTGAAAAACAAAGCAGATAAAAATATTCCCCAAAATTTAAAAAATAAATTCAAGTGACTTTCAGAACTACCTTTCACTATAACCAAGGAAAGACAGAAGACAAAGGCTTTGATCAATAAGAAGAATGTAAAACTGATTGAATGCAGATTTTCAACATCAAACAAGAAGCAACTGGAAAAATTAACAAGAAAAGAAAAATGAAACATACTTTACAGATTAGTGAAAATTTTACTATAGGTCAATACTTATAGAAAACATGATGTATCCTGGAGCTTGGAAAAGACTAGTGTGCACCTCTATATAGAACAAGTAAGTACGTATTACTGATCCATTGAATTAATTCTTCAAGAATGAAAGTTTTACTTTAAAATCTTAACAAAGAGGAATAGAATCATATATGGAAACAGAGATGATAAATGAATAGGCAAATTTCAGAAAAAGCAGAGAGACATGAGATCACATTGCTAATATAAGATGGAGACTTTATCAGAGTGAGCTAAATGAATGAGTTTTTATCTTTACTCAATAAAACAAGTTTTTGACTACGCTGATGATGCCAGAATTATGGATCTGAAAATAGTTACTTAAAATGTCAAGATTGCAAGAAGAATTACCAATCAATTGGTCTTTGAAGAAGTAAAATGACGGCTCCCTTGAATCTGATTATGAGCAAGCAGAAGGCCATAGAGAGTCCAGAAATACTTCACAAGAAGAGTCCTCCACTCCTCTGCTCGCAACAGAATTCCTTATTCCACCAGACTTGAATTTTTGGGCTTAGACAACTTAGAGCTACGTCGCCTTCGATCTGATCTAAATGTAGTTCATAAAATCATCTGCCACAATGTCCTACCTGTCAATGAATACTTCAGCTTCAACCACAACAATACACGAGCACACAATAGATTCAGGGGCGGGTTGCTCACTTACCCATGCCGGTGCGCTGCGCGCACATCTCCACATTTCGGGGGTGCTCGCGCTCGCTACGCACGTGCTCCCCCTCACACAATTTTGCTTCTGCGCATGCGCAGAAGCAAAATTGCACCAAAATCTCGCGAGGGGACACGCGTGCGTGCGAGATTTTGGCGCGATTTTGCTTCTGCACATGCACAGAAGCAAAATCACGCTGAAATCTCTCTCGCGCGCGTGTCCCCTTGCAAGATTTTAGACAACATTTGCTATTTGCTCCTATAAAACTATTGATGAAAAATATAAAACCTCAAATTCTGTTTAGAGTTTCAAATGAGTATCATTATTTCTAATGAAACTGTTTCAGCAGAAACTGCGTTCTTCATAGTTCATTTAAGACATGATCAGACATGGCTGTAAAAACATTGCTTTAATAAAGCCAATTGAACACAAGGAGAAGGAATGTCTTTCAGAAGATAAAGTTTTGTTGAAAAAATTCTCAGTCTAAAGGTCATACTAGCCTAATTAATTTAAAATGATGAGCATTAAACAAACATAAAGGGAATATTTTCTCCCTTACTCCACTCAAAAACTGGCCTTTCTATGCCTTAATATTTTCATTTCAGGAGTGCTCCAATTCTTCTTTCCCAATTGAGATATGAGCAATAGGTTTAATAGGATTGACATGACCAACAGATTCACAGTGGTGGGATTCAAAATTTTTTGCTGCCGGTTCTATGGGCGTGGCTTGGTGGCAGTGGCTTGGAGACCGTGGAAGGGGAAGGATACTGTAAAATCTCCATTCCCTCCCCACTCCAGGGGAAGGTTACTGAAAAATCCCCATTTCCTCCCAATCAGCTGGGACTCGAGAGGCAGAGAATAGATGGGGGCGGGGCCAGTCAGAGGTGGTATTTACTGGTTCTATTCAAAATTTCCGCTACTGGTTCTCCAGAACTGGTCAGAACCTGCTGAATCCCACCTCTGCAACAGAAGCATTAAATGTTAAAATTCTTCAGGGAAAGTTTCCTGCTTGATAAAGGATATACTTTTTCAGAAGGCAAGTTGGGCACCTGATTATCTTTTGGGACTCTCTTTATGGATTTATTTTGCTGATTTTTAATTTTTTATTACTCTCAATTATTGGGATCTTATTAATTATTGGCTGGCTATTCTGTCAGTTAAATTTTGTTTTGTACTTTTTTGTTTTGTACTTAATGCAACAAGGTGAGGCACAACTATTCTGATAAGTAATAGATAAATAAACATCTTTCTTGATCCTGCTATTTGGACTATTACAAACATGAGAAGTGTTATTGGAATAATATTGATCTAGTTTAAAAGCTATTTTAGGAAAATACAGTAAAATTGGTTAATCATGGAGCATTTTACAAACTTATAAGGAGTAGTTATGACCCTATTAATTGGTTGCCTTACAAATACACAGAATCTTATAGTGCTTCGGAGCATCATACATTTATTGCAGCAAGCAATTTTGAATACATAATTCAGATGCACAAAAGTTACCTTAATTAAATGATCTTAATTAATTGTGATTTATATGATAATTTTATGGACAATATCCTGGGGCAAAGAAAATATATGTGTTCAAACAAATCATTTTACTTTTGATATCCATCCTGCTGTCACATTTATTTATATTTATATATTTATATTTTATGAGCTTGTAATCCCTTAATTCAGGGTAGAGTCAGGATGCCTGGATGGAGCTGAGCATTTACTGACCAGATGCCCTTCCTGACACCTATGTGGAGTTTGCAGCAGATATTTTCTCTTTGCACCCTAAAACATCTGTTGCTACCTAGGATTGAACTCTCAACCTTCCGAGTGGGAGGGGAGCATCTTTACCACTAGGTCACTATGTTGCTCCATCACATTTATGTATATAAATTAAATAACTATACGCTTTTAGAAGCATTGATATAAATTAATTATAGCCTATTGAGTAAACACAGTTTTCTTATTTTACAAACAACAGGTATTTCCTTTAAATACTGCTGAATATTTAGTATAGTCTAAGAATACACAATGTATAATTAGCTATTATGCTTAAAATGAACTCTTATGAGATTTACGTGTTAATCCTTAGGATTCTCCATGAGTACCATAATGTGAACATCCGAGATTAACAGTAAATTTGTAAAGCTATATTATTTAACTATATCATTCAATGGGTGCTTTCTTAGAGGTGGAATGTGAATATTACCTTCAGTGCTCATGTCTGGTGTTGGCATCCAGACATAAGCAAGGCCTTCTTCTTTGTACAACTTCATGAGAACTTCTGGGCTCATTGGTTCTGGATAGCGGTTGCATCCCCAGGAATTCTGAACCACATCCCATTCAGTCTGGAAGTTCATTATAGCTGTAATGCCCAACTCATGTTTAAGTTTGACAGTCACATGTTCCACTTGACGAGGGCAACTTCCTAACCACAGATTTGGCAAAATCCTGTTCAAAGAGAAAAATATTGAACTAATGAATGTTAAAAGACTTCAGTGATTAATCTAAGTCAGTAACATGATTAACAATTCATGTTTAAATAAAAAGTTACCAAATATCACCAGGAACTTGAAATTCAAGAAAGAAATGAAGGAAAGAAAGAAAGAATCATTTGTGTTAAGGAGTATTTTGTGCTCTTGAGCACGTGCACAGCGAAATGTGTTGTTACAGTTTGATATGAGTTGCTATGATTCAGTCAATAAACAGATACGTTTATGTATATACAAATAGTTTACTTAAAGAAGTAACAAAGTTCAAATAGGAAGTCCAAGTCATACACAGTAAGTCAGTCAATACGAAGAATCTTCTTCTTGCTTATCTTTGTTTTAACTAGCAAACAAAGATTACAGCTAACAAACAAATCTATACTATCACAGATAGTTACGCTTTACATAGCAGCTCTTCACAGTACTTTTACACAGACACGAAGTCAATTACTCAACAGTGAAGCAGCAGAGGCAATCAGCAGAGAGAGTCAGTATCAGCAGGAAGTCAACAGAGCACTGAACAAACATGCTTTCTTGCTCCCTTTTATAGTAATCAGCCTACAGTGCATTTAAAGCAATATTCACATAAACATTGATTTGTGGCTTGTTCATATATTAGCAAACCCAATCGTTTGAACAGAGTCCTAACAATTTGTACAGACTGGAACGAACCCCCTCAAGCCAAATTCAAGGCTTTCATGAAGGACAAAGAAAAATGCATTTCCTGATAACACTTTCTAGCAACCTAAGAAGTCCACTTCATAGCTGGCCAGATAATTTTTCATACATCAAAACAACTATTGGACACAAAATATAACATTGTACATTAAAAATCTGCTGTCAAATTTTGCACAGAGAACTCAAGTAATGGACCAATATTTGACTACAAAAAACATTTAGCTGAATAATCTTGTTATTGATACTTAGTTTTGGACTTCTAAATTAGACTGCCAGTGAATTAGTTTGGGTATTGTGAAACAGGTTATTAATCACTTGTATTGCATTATCATTCACATTCTAGCAATTTACTCAAAAGACAATATTCTTAATATCGACTTAAGAAATCCTCAGAGAATAACATATTTGTCAAATTACCTCATTTTTGTGAGGACTATCACTATATATTATGATAGCAAATTCTATCATTCTTTCATAGATACAAGGCTTGTCACATTTAATTGTATTTTAATGATGTTGGTTTAAGTCTTCCAGAAATGTGCCTCTCTGTAATGGTTTTGTTTTCCCATAATGGTAACTAATATACTAAACACTGTATGATGCAATTTTAACTAGAGGGCCATTTATATGATATATGAGCCTTGCATGTTTCTTATATTTCTTTCCAGAAATTTAGCTTCCTGAATAAAGTAATTCTCTCTTTCATCTGTGTCTAAGATAGTGACTGTTCAATTAGACAGAGAAATTGATTAACATCAGAAAGTAAACTACCAAGAATGTATTTAAATGGTTTTATTTGGCCTGAAACACAACAAGGACTGTCAACTTTCAAAGACTTAGAAACGTGTTAGGAAGAGGATCAATGTGAGAATAATTTATTTATTGTAAGAAGATGGACAAATTTATAGAAATAGAGATTGGATTGTACATCACTATCCTGTGACTTCTGAATATTTTTTAAAAAAAGGAATAGACCCAAGTATTAAACTGATATGAAATTAATGAAGTACAATCATTCCACTATAACTTATATGGATTGAATCAATCAAGACCATTAATATATTTTTAGAACACAAGTAAAAACTTACTTTGTTACATTTTGTATTTAATTAAGCACAATCAGTTCTTTTGATAAACTTGAAAAAACATTGGGATGATGATTTGGGCACTGAACTTAAATCTCACCAGAAATCTTTCTGGTAAAACAAAGCATTTTTAAATCTTTGTCAGCACTTGGCCTCCTGCTCCATTGCGGCTGCAAGCAAGCAGAAGTGGGCCTGCAGCCACATGGGCTCCTGATGCACATGGCTGTCAGGGCTGTTGCCGCGCATCAGGTGTGTGGGGGCCCTGAGGTAAACCAGTGCGGGGCACATGGGGCGACTCCACCCCCCCCTGCCGTGCCTCTTGGCTGCAGCACTGCAAGCAACTAGATGGAATGGGCAGGCGGGCGGTTCTGCAGGCTCTTAAGTAGGGCTTATTTTGGGGGGGTAGGGCTTATTTTCGTGGAAACGGTATTTGAATTGCAACTCTTTTTGATAATTTTGCAGAGATATAAATTAATTAGTACACATCTTATCTTTGGCTGGCAATGCTTTTTGTCACTCACCAAGAAACTCTTACAGAGAATTTTCAGGATGATTCACTATACACTTGCTAAAGCATATAAACTAAACTAGTACAGAAAACTACCGTATTTTTCGGAGTATAAGAAGCACCTTAGTTTTGGGGGAGGAAAATAGGGGAAAAATCTACCTACCAGGTATTCATCTGGCTAACGTCCTTAGTCTGTTCAGCTTCAGCACATTATTTTATCCCCTGGTTAGGGCTGAAAAAAATATTCTTTGAAGGGAGTAGGAATGAAAACAAGTCTGCAAAGACTTAGGGCTGGAAAAAACTACTTCAGAAGGAGTAGGAGTAAAAAATGCTGCAAGCCGGGAACATCGTTAGCACCTCGTTAGGGCTGAAAAAACCTTTTTCAGAGGGAGTAGGAATGAAAACAAGCCTGCAAAGACAGGGCTGGAAAAAAAACCTCTTTGGACTGGAGTAGGAAGCTGTTAGCACCTTGTTAGGGCTGGGGGAAAAAAGCTTCGAAAAAGCTACATTCAGAGTATAAGACGCACCCAAATTTTCAGCCTCTTTTAGGGAGAAAAAAGGTGCGTCTTATACTCCAAAAATACGGTAATTCAGCTTTTATAGTTTAGCCACTAACTTTGTTATTGCAGAATACTGAAAAAAAATAAACTACTTCAATTATTAAAACTTATTCTTTAAAAGTACAGATAATCATGACGGTTGAAAAATGAATAATTCAAGAATAATGAAGAACATTGTAAAGATTAGAGTTTAATCAATACTTATTACCCAATTATTTGTTTGATAAACAATTACTTCAAATATTTGCTTGGATAGGAATGTTTACTATTTATGTTTAACACGTTTGCATTTCTCTTCTCTTCCTCCCCCCAAAGATGTATCCCCCTAAAATATTACTAAAATATCCCCCTAAAATATTTTCAACTCCTCAGTTGGGTTGCAGAAAAGAATATCAAATTTGTATTGTCTGGGTTTCTTCCTTTATCCTGGTATATAATGTTGCATGCAACAGTAGTCAAAGACTGTGGGGGGGAAAGGGAGGATAACTATATTTTTACTTTCCTTGATGTTTTTGGCTTTTCATCCCTGTGCTCCCAGTCTGTTAACTCTTAGACAGCAAAGTCATTTCATTACACAATGTTATTCAAGATGTGACATGTGCAGAACAAAATTATTTGAGTACATCATGAAACCAGCATGCATATGCTTCGAAGCTTGACAATGATGCTGTGAGTCTGATTTTGATCATAAGGCATTTCTAATTTCGACAACAATTCCTAAGACCAGGTTTCTCTTTGATACTGTGCCTGTGGAATGATCCAAATATTTATCTTCAGAAGGATAGTTCTGTATCCTATTTTACATGACAAGTTATGCGGTCTTACTTCTAAAACTCACATTAAAAGTTAGTATATATTGCAGAAATGGAAGGGAAACTACGGTATAAATCAGCGGTTCTCAATCTGTGGATCGCAACCCCTTTGGGGGTCGAATGACCCTTTCACAGGGGTTGCCTAAGACCATCGGAAAACACATATTTCTGATGGTCTTAGGAACTGAGATACCATCCTCTATCCATCTCCAGGCGGGTCCACCCACATGCAAATTCACTACTGTAAAAAAAAAATCTGTACCATGGGAACTTCTGAGCATGCGTAGAAGCTGAATTTCCGGCACTGTGCATGCGTTGCCATCTTGTTTTTGGCTTTTTTGGGGCAATTTTTTTTTAAAAAAATGGCACTGCACATGTGTGCACGCGCAAAGCACACGCGCGCCCATGAGGCGCGGCCACGCAGCACAGGAGGAAGCGAACCGGCAGCGAGATAAGTTAGAATCCACTCCTGAATTTCCTAATAATTTTATTATTCTATGGTTGGGGGTCACCACAACATGAGGAACTGCATTAAAGGGTCGCAGCATTAGGAAGGTTGAGAACCACTGGTATAAATGAATCCCACTTCTTAAAAAAAATCTTATACTGCTCCTTGAATAGTGGTATTTAAGAGGTTCTCCTGTGATCAAGTTCAAGGATTCCATAAAATTACTAGAACTTAAAACTCTCACCCTAAAGTCTCACTTTACATATTTGAAGAAAGACAAGAGAAGAAAAGCATTAAATGAGTAAATTGGATGGCACTACAGTCTCATAAAAAACAAGCATATACAAGACCAAATTGGCTAAACATAAGATTGTGAATGATGTTGTTTAGACTTTATATCTAGCTGAAAATATTCATTATCCATGGTTCAATGATACTAATGGAAAATGGACAGGGAAGCCAGCCCTGAAGAGATAAAAAGGACAAAACAATAATCTATAGCCATTCAGTCTTGGATGCCAAGAAGTGTAGCATGTAAGAATCTTCAATTAAATATCCTCAGATGAGGGATCTAAGAACAAATTACAATACACACTTTCCAATGAAGACTTATCTTCATTAGAGTTGTGGTGGCACAGTGGTTAGAATGCAGTATTGTAGAATGCAGCAGGCTAGCTCTGCCCGCAGCCAGGAGTTCGATCCTGACCAGTTGACTTAGCCTTCCATCCTTCCGAGTTCGGTAAAATGAGGACCCAAATTGTTGGAGGCAATATGATGACTCCGTAATCCACTTAGAAAGGGCTATAAAGCACTGTGAAGCAGTATATAAGTCTAACTGCTATTACTTCCTTTGCCCTATGAGGGAGGTGTCTATCTGAGTTGCTTACAAACATTACCTTTTGTTGTCGAAATGAAATATTTTTCATTTCTCAACACCCTAGCAATGAATTATACATATCTCCATGAAGATCATCTTCTTTACTTTCTACACACTGTAACAACACCAAAGGGATTGAGGCTGGTTCTGAAAATGTTCAATTTAAAAATGCAGTAAATAGATATTAAGAAAACATGGGGTTTTATAAAAGCACTTTTACAATTACTATTCTGTCATAAGACATTAAATTATTTCAACAATATCAATGCATAGGATGAATGGATTATTTCCTTCCCAACTCTGCACATTCTTAATTAAATTTGACAAATCAAATTTGAATGCAGATGAAACTAGAACAAACTTTTTTCAATTAATCGTATGAATCCCGTTTTTACCTACGGAGACATTACAAGACTGCGGTTGTAAAATGCCACTGCTGTTCTGACACCATTTTGCACTGGGAAGCATTAGAAAATTACCAACCCTTGTAACCATCTTCTAGTTTCACAAGCAATTCAACCATGTCAAGAAGCGGTGTAACAGCAAGCCTCTGTAAGCAGATTTCAGTAAATTTGTTTATCTATAATGAAGAAATGACTTTAACTTGTTTATTTATAATGCCGCTTTCTATGGTTGTTCCTTATGATTAAAGCGAATACTTGCCAAAATTAAGTTACTTTACCAGCCATTAACTTATAGTGCTGGTTTTACATCTATTGGTACCTGTTCTTAAATCCAGCACTGACTTCTATTTTTATTATCTACTTAAACTGCACTATACTTACAAGATTTATAGTTCACTGTACTTGCCCATTAAGTGTTCTGATTCAATTTCACAAAACACTTCATGATTGTCAGGCTCATTATTACTACCTTTCCTGATTGTCTAGAAATATTAGGGCTACATCTACCACAATTTCCAGGTGGCTGAGAAATCAGATAGTTGTAATCCTAACACACCTAGAGGGTAAAACAGTTGTAGAAAACTAGTTGGATTGTGTGTCTAAAGTCTGATCTTGCACAACATGGATCCCAATAGGCTTAGATATACTGCATAGGTCTGCCCTGTGGTAGTATTTGACGAGCTAGTAACATATAATGCCCATACAAGTGATAAGAGGGAAAGGAAGATAGTTTCTGTTATTCATCCATCTACAGTATCTATCCAAACCCTGGATGATAAACAAAGAGCTCCTATAATTAACATCTAAGCTGCAATGCCTGAAGGAAAAGCCAGATCTTTATGGCCTTCTGAAAGATCACTAGAGTCAGGGCCATCTCTAGGAAGAGGCTGTTGCATAGGGCAGGCACCATGTCAGAGAAGGAACCTTCCACAGATGGTATTCACTTACTTTCCCTACCAGTTCACAAATGTGAGTGCGCACGCGCACACACTTTACTCACAGGCACTCCTTCCACGCATTTGCGCAGTCTTCCATGCATGTGCGCGGCCTTCCACGCATGTGCGTGGCCTTCCATGTATGAGCTTTGATTGTGCGTGCGACTTGCACGCATGCGCGCAGCTTCAAAACGTGCCTAAATAGGACGGCATAGCGCCGGGGCAGGTGGGTGGGTGTGGCAGGTTGCCACTACCGGTTCACTCGAACCGGTCCGAACCAGCTGAATACCACCTCTGAGTTACGCTTCAAGTAACTCTGAATGCTCACTCTGATAGATCTAATGGAATGGTCAGAAAATATATGGGAAAAGAAGTCCCGGCCCCATGTAGAGGTTTTTTTTTAATTGAATACACATATAACACAAACACATACAAAACAAACAAAACTGTGGGGAATCAAATCCCCCTATTTACAATAAGCTTGATTTGGTATATATCCACATTTAAATTATCCCTTTTATATATATTTACATATTGTAATTTACTTGTTCTATATTTCTTAAGTTTTCTTTTCTTTTTTAAAAAATAATTTTTATTGAACATTTTTTAAGGTTAAAAACAAACACAGAAATTTATACAATTTCCTTCTTTTCAACAAATTCGCGTCGCTAAACATTTTAAATTTTACAATTTTTTCCTCTTCAATTTTGCATTTCATTTTGTACATGAATTTCACAATTCTATTTGTATACATCATATAACAGTGTACTCTATTTCTATCTTATTCTCTATTTCCCTTCTACTTATTAGAGTAGAAGAGTCTTAGAGTCCCCCGGGAGTTGGGCGGCATAGAAATCCATTTAAATAAAATAAATAAATAAATAAATTTATATCTAATACCACTTGTTAACTCCATTATCCTCTTTCATGCATTATTCTCTTATCCTTTAACCCTCTTCTCTAACCACTCATACCACTTTTCCCATACTTTGTAATATTCTGTTTCCTCTTTTTCTTGTATTTCCTTTGTAAATTTATCCATTTCGGCACACTCTAAAACCTTAAGTTTTAAGTCTTAAGTTTTCTATGATATTTTACATTAAACATTCATTATAATCATTCAAATATCAACAGTCTCATTTCTTACCCCTATCTATACACTCTTTTACTTCTTCTTTCTCTTCTCTAACCATTCATAAAATTTATTCCATATTAAGTAATATTCAGACTCTTCTTTTTCTTTTATTTCCTTTGTTAATTTATCCATCTCGGCACATTCCAAAATTTTTCTTATTATTTCTTCATCTTTTGGTATACCCTCATTTTTCCAATATTGTGCGTAAATTATTCTTGCCGCCGTTATGATACGTATAATCAAATATTGTGTCTCCTTTTTGTATTTTTTTTCTATTATGCCCAATAAAAATAATCCAGGTTTCCAATCTATGTCTTCTTCTGTTATCTCTTTTAACCATAGTCTAATTTTTTTCCAATTTTTTTTGCGCTCACACAAGTCCACCATAAATGATAATATGTTCCAAATCACTTCTTGCACTTCCAACATGATGGAGATGTGCTTGGGAACATCTTGGCAAGTCTTTCAGGGGGTAAGTGCCACCTGTAAAACATCTTATACTGTTTTTCCTTGTACGCCGCAGACATTGTCAATTTCAAATTAATTTCCCATTTTTTTCCCAGTTCTCCAAATCTACAGTATGTCCAAAAATTTTGCCCACCGAATCATTGTGTCCTTAACCACATCCTCTTCCATTTTATTTCTTATTAAGAATTTATAAATTTTACCAATCAATTTTTCATCAGTACCAAATAATATCTTATCAAGATCATGAGGTTCCTTTTGAAATTCATATACTTTAATATCATTCTTATATTTGGCTTGGACTTGTGTATATGTCCACCAATCTAGGTTTATCCCATGTTCAGTTAGTTCTTCTCTGCTTTTCAAATTTCCTTGCTCATTTAATAAATCTTTGTATCTTATAATTTTATCAAACTTCTTTAAATTTGGTTGCTTTATAGCTTCTATTGTGGATATCCAATTTGGAATCTTTGTATAGTGATCTTTTTTAATATTCTGCCAAACTTGCAGTAAAGCACTCCTGATCATGTGTCTCTTGAAATACGCATGAGATTTATATTTCTCA
This sequence comes from Diadophis punctatus similis, assembly GCA_023053685.1. NCBI lineage: Eukaryota > Metazoa > Chordata > Lepidosauria > Squamata > Dipsadidae > Diadophis > Diadophis punctatus. The sequence continues at coordinate 90,786,770 of JALIGW010000001.1, read as the reverse complement.
TCCCACATGAACGCGTGCCATCCTGCCTGGAGATCATGCCCCTCTAATATCAAGATTCTCCCCATGTAGAGTTTTAAAGGTGACAACCAACACCTAGAAATGCCTACTAGGAGCCAGTAAAAGTTAATTGACTAATTGATAACAGAAACTTTGAAAAAAATCTAAGGTACACAGAAATATGCTTTGCTGTAGCAGACAATGACACTGTCTTTAAGTATTAGCTCATACTCCCTATGAAAATTTCCCAAGAAAGAACTTCCAAGAAATGAGTGCTGAGAATATAACAATATGAATAAAACTACTGAGAACTGGACTGGCATGGATGGAGAGAAAATGCTGAGAAAAGCTAGACTATATCAAAATAATTGAGAGAGAAGACAAGAGTGTATTGACCACTAAAGGTGAAGAAGTCCTGTTTATGGACCATCTACAACCTTAACAATATTTTTTGTTAGTGAAATAAGTGGAAATGCATAAAGAGGAAGTACTCTCCAGTTGAGAAGGAACACGTCTCCTTGGGCTCTTGGATCTTGCCACCTCTGGGATGTAACTGAAGCATGACTCCAAGATGCAAAGAAATCTATTTTTGGTTAGCTCCAAATATTGAAGAGATGTTTAACAATAGCTGGAGATTTTATTCATGCCATATAAGTTGCTGTCCTGCTGAAATGATCTGCTAAGTCATTATTGATGTCTGATATATGGCTGGTTGCTGCAAAGCTGTTGAGTTTGATCCTTTAGTTCAAGAGTCATCTTGACAAGGATAAGGATATATGTTTCTCAATGTTTAATGACAATGTTGGCCATGGCCAACTGGATTGCTTGGTCTTTAATGACTAGTTCATTACTAGCAATTACTGTTCGATCATACTGATATGGGACTAACACTCCCTTTGACTTTCCTCAATGATGAATCTCCTTGGTGGGAACTCCATCTGGGGAAAGGAAAGGAAACCTGAATTTGGAAGGGAAAAACAAAAACAAAAAGAGAAACAAGCCAAATAAAAACGACAGAAGGGGAGGAATTGAGGAAGCCTGGAGTCCTCTGAAGATGTTTATCAGCACAACTTGGGAAGGGTGAACTCTCTCCCTCTTGCTTGCATGATTAGTATGAACCCTTTTTTTTGCAATTTCTAAGCAAAGTTAGATTGGCATCCTTCCATGAGTAGAAAGTGAACGTCTGCACAGAGGCAAGAGAGAAACTGCTGCCATTACTTCTGCCATAAATGATTTTAGTCGGTGCCATCCAGGTTCTCACTAAAGTGAGGCTAAAGAGCTCCTCACTTTTAGAATCTGCCCCTTATATAACTTATATCTCTGAATATTAAAACACCAAAGACAATTATTTAAGAATTTCCAATCTCCTTGGGAAGTAAATGTATGAAGGATGGTAGGCAAAATGATTTTGGTTTAATTTTCACTCTTTTTTATTACTCACTCATGTCTCTTGTCAATGTTATTTTATGAATATGAGAGAGAGAGAGAGAGAGAGAGAGAGAGAGAGAGAGAGAGAGAGAGAGAGAGAGAGAGAGAATATATATTTAGACTGTTTATGTATGTTTATAGACACATATATCTATGTGTCTATAAACATCTAAATATTGAAGCTGCAGAAATTTGTATTCTTACATCTGGGTCAATCTGCAAATTATCTATAAGCATTTTAAGACAGCTGCATATTTCAGCTCATCTATTTGCATGTGATGTTTAACTGTATGATATGTCGGGGTGAAACGCCACTCCTTTGCTTTGTGAAGTGACTTTTGACACTAATTGCTGGAGGGAAATAGTTCCTCAGCATGGAAAAAGTAAGTTGCTCCACTTCTCAAAAGCGTGGAGGTTGGCTGCCTTGATCAGCATCAAAGCCTTTATCAAAGTGAAGCACACACAAACCTCTCTTTAGTCTTCAGACATAATATTTATGAACCATTTGAGTTTTGAATGAGTGAAATCAGTAGCTAATTTTCAACCAGCTTCAAAAGGGACATCCCACTTGCCTGTGTTAGAAACAATAATAGATTATTAGAAAGTTATTGAACCTATTTTAATTAGGGCCAGTAGTTAGCCTCTTTTTTTAAAAAAAGTATATTTACACAATGTGGTAAGTTAGACCACAATTATTTTTGTTTTCTAACTCATCACATTTTATCCCAATGATTATTGGAGATGGTAATTAATGTTATTGTATAAGATTAAGAACTGGGCCTCAAAACTTTGTTCCCAATGCAACAATTGTAATAACTCTGTGATTATTTTAACTATAGAACATCGCATTGGCTTTCTGCTCCTATCACACGGTTTACGAAACTCCAGTTAAAAGTTGTTCCTTTACCCTTTCATAGTGCCATGTTATAATTTTGAAATAAAAAAACACACTCCAGACACTTAGCCTTCACATTTTTCTTTAAACATTTAACTGGATGTTACATTTGAACTTAATTCAAACTGAACAAAAAGCAACAATAAGGAAGCATGTTAGTCCCCTCCTGTGTCTTTTGAATGAATAATTCAGTGTAGATATTAATGGCAACCAGAAATTTTAATGACTCTCATAGAATATCGATGAATATGCACCAGCTGAAGCTTTTGGCTAGGACTTAGATATTAAATAAAGCATGTAGAATATCGTTGATGGATATAGTTTTTTAGCCTTAATGGGCTATCCAAAATACTTTCCGCCTTTACTTTGATACTTTCAAATGAAAGGTATATATGTCTTTGAGCATTATATCTGTTAAGCCAGGTATTGGGTTGTTAAAATTTATTTGGACAAGGTGGATCTTGGGTTGTCATGATGCATTTGGTTTGCCTTCTTCATCCTGACTTCTCTGAATAAATGGTTCAACCTTGAGGCAAAAGTCTGCACCTTCTCAAAAGGAACAAAAGTTACATACAAAGATATATTGCTCATTGTGCACAGCCAGCATTCTTACTGATAGAAGAGCCGAGGTGGTGCAGCGGTTAGAGACAGGTACTGCAGGCCGCTTTAGCTGACACTGATCCGCAGGTCAGCGGTTCAAATCTCACCGGCTCAAGGTTGACTCAGCCTTCCACCCTTCCGAGATCGGTAAAATGAAGACCCAGATTGTTGGGGGCAATATGCTGAACTTGGTAAACCGCTTAGAGAGGACTGTAAAGCACTATGAAGCGGTATATAAGTCTAAGTGATATTGCTATTGCTATCACGGTTATAGTCCATAACTTTCAATGAAGAGATTTTTCACCTTTTAAAGGCTTGATTCAGACGAAGAAGAAGAAGAAGAAGAAGAAGAAGAAGAAGAAGAAGAAGAAGAAGAAGAAGAAGAAGAAGAAGAAGAAGAAGAAGAAGAAGAAGATCTTAATACATTTCAAGCATGAAACTTTTTATAAGGTAGTTAAAAAATAAGTTTAAAAACCTCTGCCTACTTTCAATTGGCATTTTCAATTAATTTGGTATTTATTTTCAGAACCGTATTTGATGTACTTATACAGGTAGTCCTCAATTTACGACTGTAATAGAGGCTTCAACTTCAGTCGTAAGTTGTGACAGTTGTAAAGTGGGACACCATGTGACTGCACCTGATTTTACGATCTGTTTTTTCCACCCAGTGATCATTAAGTAAACACAGTGGTTGTTAAATGAACCCATTGTTCATTATGGGGCAATTTTTGCCAGAAACTGGAAAAATGTTGTAAATCAGTCATGTGACCACAAGGATGTTGCAAATGGCTGCAAATGGAGGCCAGTTGCCAAGCACCCAAAATGCTGTTACTTGACCGTGCAGGAGGACAAATGTTGGAACTTTGAATCCAGGCCATAAGTCCCTATTTCAGAGTCCACTGTAACTTAAAATGGTCACTAACAGACTGGTCATAAGCCAAGGACGACCTGTAGTCCCATGCTGCCCAGATTTGCCTCAAAAAAGCTATTTTAAAAAAAAAAAATTAAATTTTTATTAAACACACACAAAAATACAACATGAAACAATACACACATAAAACATACAGTTAGGAGTGTTCTATCCCTCTCTATACAATAAGCTTTCATCGGATAACATTTTTTTTATATTATCTGTGAGTGAAAATGTTTACCTTTCTATTTATTTACTTGGTCTTAAAATATATAGCATGTTCTTACTTCTACTAATAATTGACTTTGTTCCATAAAATATAGTAAATTAATAATTGACCCTCATTTTTCTTTTACTAATATAATTTCATTAAATCTTGCCTCAAAAAAGCTATTACTTAGTTCTGCATGTGTATTTTATGGTGGATAAAACAAGATACTTTTTGGTTGCTGCCGCCATCAGTTTCAGGTACCTGACTATGTTGGGCTAGGTCAGGGGTCCCCAAACTTGGCAACTTTAAGATTTGTGGACTTCAACTCCCAGAATTCTCCAGCCAGCTATGCTGGCTGGAGAATTCTGGGAGTTGAAGTCCACAAGTCTTAAAGTTGCCAAGTTTGAAGACCTCTGGGCTAGGTGACAGTTTTCTGGTAAAACTGACTGAATTTCATTCACATGCTGCCATCTACACTTACACTGAGGTATTCTAAATTAAAATAACTTTCCTAAAAAAGGCATTTTTCTCCCCTTTCCATAATAAGTACAAGTAGTCCTTTGTTTAGCAACTGCAATTGGGATCACAGCTTGGCCATTAAGCAAAACAAGGGCTAAGTGAAACTGCAACTGTATTATGGTTTTACTTCAGCTTCCTTTTGCTTTACAGACTTACAAATGTCATAAATATGAGGACGAGCTGAAAAGTTACTTTTTCATCACCGTCTTAAGTGCGAATGGTTGCTATACAAGGCAGTCACTAAGTGAGGACTAGTTGCCGATAATTTTTTTTCCTATTGCTTTACTAGATAGCTAGACAGAAGACAGACAGCTACAGTTCACAATATACAAAGAGCAAACCCAGGTCCTTTTCTCATAACTCCATCTAATTTGTTCCATGTTAGCCAGCTTCGGTCACATCAGGGTTACAAGGCAGCAAGCTGACTCCGCTTCATGACAGATCACTTTCTGAGAATGAAACTTTGTTATTTTCAAGGGTCGCTGTAGCTTCTTTTAATCTGATATCTATTACTGCCTGGCTTTCTGACCCACTGCTTTTTTTCTTTTCTTCCTGTGGCTACTTTTTTGTTTTGGTTCTTTCTGCTTGACAGTGAATTTCTTATCTCATATCTTTGTCTCTCTCTTAATTCACTTTAGAATTCAATGCTATTACTGCTGTTAGTCAAGAAGCTGAATGTGGAGATCAGCATCTACTTACAGATATTTGTAGAAAGCTGCTGAGGACTTTGTTCACTAAAGCAATAAATATTTTAGTTCTGAAATACAGAAAGGAGGATTGCTCGATAGTGCTAATAAAGAAGACAGTGCTCAATATTAAAGGTAATTGCTGAGGTTTTTAATCAGATAACCATTCAACAAAATGGCAGGTACTGTTAAAAGTATGTCAATTACTGGCAGTTTTTCATACTGACTTTTTCCAATTATTAATCTTTCCAATGGCATTGAGAATCAAAGCAGATGGTAGCACCTAGCTAGCTTAGGCTGGTTCCAAAAAAACTAAGCAGTCTTGGCTAGTTCTTGGATGGAGACCATCAGGAGCTATAAAAGTGGGAAGCTGAAAAAACACACCTTTGAATAAAACAGTTGTGACAACATTCATTTTGTTGCCCAAAACTATCTGTGTCATCAAGATTCAATTTAAGGGAGTTTTGTATTATTATTTTTTTAGTATTGGTAAACCAGAATATTTATCTCTGAGATATGAAACACACACACATGAGATCTTTGGGTAATCTTGGAGCCAACTTTGTTGGATAAAACTGTCCAGCTAATGCGACAGGAGCAGGGGTGAAATCCAGCAGGTTTTGACAGGTTCTGGAGAACCGAGGTGGTGCAGTGGTTAAAGTGCAGCACTGCAGGCTACTTCAGCTGACTGCTAGTTCAGCAGTTCAGCTGTTCAGCTGTTCAAATCTCACCGGCTCAAGGTTGACTCAGCCTTCCATCCTTCTGAGGTCGGTAAAATGAGGACCCAGATTGTTGGGGGCAATATGCTGAACTCTGTAAACCGCTTAGAGAGGGCTGTAAAGCACTATGAAGCGGTATATAAGTCTAAGTGCTATTGCTATTGCTAAATTTTGAGTAGTTCGGAGAACCGGTAGCGGAAATTTTGAGTAGTTCAGAGAACCGGCAAATATCACCTCTGGCTGGCCCCAGGTGTGGGGAGGGAATGGAGATTTTGCAACATCCTTCCCCCAGGAGTGGGAAGGGAATGGGGATTTTGCAGTATCCTTCCCCTGCCATGCCCACCAAGCCACGCCCACAGAACCAGTAGTAAAAAAAATTGGATTTCACCACTGCACAGGAGATACATGATCCTTCACTTAATCAGGCCCTATACCATGTAGGCTTAATAAATCATAACCAATACTCTGAATTGCACCTGGAAGTTACTAGTAACCATTACAGCTTGGGAAGCATAAGTGTCACACAGGCACCCTAAAGCGTGCCCATCACTATCTGTGCTACTGCATTCTGGAACAGTTGAAATTTCCAAGTGGTCTTCAAAGACCCATGTAATGCATTGCAGCAATCAGGTCATGAAATTATTAGAGAGTAGTTGACTGTATGAATGGCCTTCTAATCTAGGAAAGAGTGCAACTGAGGAAGATGAAACTGTGCAAAAGGCCCTCTTAACCATAGCTGCTCATCAAGAAGGAGGTGTGAGTTTAGGAGTACTCCAGATTGTATATCACTTTTAAATGGGGAAGTGCAATCCCAATCAAAACCAAAGGTAGAGTATTTCCATATGTAGATGGCTCCAACCACCACAACTACTCAGTCTTGGTAGGCTGAGTCAGAGACAGATCCTCCCTATCCAAACCTCCATATATACCGTAGTTTTCAGGCCCTGGGATAGAATCTCAACAGCTTCTCCTGGCTGGCCTGGGGTTGAAAAATATAACTGGGTATCATCAACATACTGTGCATACCAAATGCCAAACCAGTGGATGCCCTCACACAGCAGTTTCATGTAGATATTGAATAAAAGGAGGGACACAATTGAGCCCTGCAGCACCCCAAAATGGAAGGGCCTAGAATACAACCTCTTCCTCCAAAACAAATACTGATTGAAACCAGTCCCAGAGGAAGGAACAAAACTACCAAAGAACAATGTATGCTATCCCCAAAGGTGCCCCCTATCCTCAACCCCTATTCCAGAATACCATCAACTGCAGACCAACCATCTTTTGAACAGCTTTCTCTAAAAGGAAAAGGTTGGATACAGGACTGCAGGTACTTAACAGCGTTGCATCCAGGGGTGACCTTTTGAGGAGGGGGTCCACCATAACCTCCTTTAAAGCAGCAATACTGCCCAAAGAGATTGAAACCATAGTATCAACCCAAATCCTGGTTACTTCCTTGGCTACTTTCACAGTCCAGAAGGGTGGCTGATCCAATAAATAGGTGATCAACCTGATAACTGTGTCCACTTCCTCAGGAGTCACTGGTTCAATGTCATCCTGGATTGCACCGCAAGATCTGACCCCAGGCATCTCACCTGGATCTGCCCAATCAGAATCAAATTACCTATGCTCAGTCAAACTCACTCTAAACCTTCACCCAAAATACTTCTGGCACTCTACCTCCTAGAACTCCCCAGTAAACCAAGGTGCTTCCTAGGGTTAGCACACATGGAGAGGCAATCCAAGACCCCAGCCACCTGCCCATTTCAGGCAGCGACTAAGGCCTTGGTTGAACTTTCCACCAATACTTGAGGAAAACCTCACACTTTCTCTGGAAACTCTTTAGTTCTGTGGATCACCAGGGGTGGGCTGGCTGAATGGGTCCTATATCCCTCCAGAGAGGGATGACACCAGTGAACCAAACGACAATCAGAAAGAGATCTGAAGTTTTCTTTTTTCATTCCTCCAATATGGAAGAAAAGTTGGAATATAAACTGCAGAACAATTTGTATCGATAATATGAACAGCTCTTACAAATTACACATGTTCAGCACATTTTTATGTAAGTCCCCACCTAAGGCACACCTGTTAAAATCTAATTCACCCTGCAGCACATTTTTGTTTCTTTGTTACCTGGAGCAGTGAATAGCTTGATGTCCAGCAATATTAAAATAGAAATCAGTTGTATGTTTCATTTCATCTGTATGCCCAGAAACTTCAATCCAGTGTCCTATTGGGAGGCAGTAAACTCCATCAACTAAATTGCATGGGTTATAAATGTTGGTTCGATCATGGTGGGGTCCATTACCTAAAACAAGAAGAAAACACACCCACCACAATTTAGCAGAAATCATTAATTAAATTATATTTGAAAAACAGAATTTTCCCACCCCTTGCAGAAACCCCCTCCTCGCATCCTGTGAGGGTTTTTTAAAAGTATATGGCAGGCCATTTTTTTCAGGTTTGCACACAACAGACCAGATTAAGATTGTTTAAGACTTAATGATAACCAGTTTTTATATATAAATATCTAGCATTTTTTAGAAGATATAAAACAAAATCTCTTTTAACTACCGTATTTTTCGGAGTATAAGACGCACTGAAGTATAAGACGCACCTTAGTTTTGGGGGAGGAAAACAAGGAAAAAGGGCCTCTGCCTCCCAGCAATTTGCCAAACAGCGAACAGCACAGATGATATACACTGTTTGCTGTGTATTTCTGTGCATGTGTGCCTGACCCATAGAAATAGCAAAGAATTGGAGAAATGTACATTATGCCAGAAAGTTTTCTTAAATGTAGTCACACTAACTCTTCCCAATTATTTAAATAGATCTACTCCAAGGTAACTAAACTCTAATACTAAACAGGACACTGTTACATTTCATACTATACTTGTACAGAGCTGTTAAAATTAATTAAAATTTCTGGAAGTATACATTATTCTCTATTATTTAAAAGAAGATACAATAGCACTGGGCCTCTTCAGAGCATGCATTTATTTTAAAAAGCTTCTTTATTTTGTTAAGTTGTCTAGATTTACAGGGATCTCCAACCTTGGCAACTTTAAGACTTGTGGACTTCAACTCCCAGAATTCCACAGCCAGCAAAGCTAACAAAGCTGGCTGTTGAATTCTGGGAGTTGAAGTCCACAAGTCTTAAAGTTGCCAAGGTTGGAGATCCCTGGCTCTAGAACAATAATAAAGCAGTCTTTAAAAAATAAGTCTAATAATTTGAACATTCTACAGACATTTATAGTTATTCACTTACCCCCTTCCATCCAGTTTAGCAAAAAATAAAAATCTGCATGTCTCTCCCAGCTATTTGCCTCTTTGTAGTTAGTTTCATTTTCATTTTCCCAGTGGCAAACCTAATCAGGTGTAGATCGGGAAACTGCTACTGACTTGCTTGGCTTTACAGGCTCTTCCCTCTTTCCTGCAAGCAGGTAAATTGCTGGAAGACAGAGGTCAAAGGGTGGGGGTGGCTGGGTGGGTGGGGCTGCATTCGGTGTATAAGATGCACCCAAGTTTTCACCCTCTTTTTGGGGGTAAAAAGGTGCATCTTATACTCTGAAAAATACGGTATAATTTTTTTTGTTTATAAGCTAAAAATTGCATTCTGAATAACTTATTCTCTATACACGTTTTAGAAACCAATACTATTATATCTTAAAATGTTTTGTCTCATTTTTAATATTGTTATTTTTCTTATTCTAAATTCATTGCCAGAAGAACTATTTAGCACAGATAACTGGTAAATTGTGCTCTGAATTAAAGTAACTTGAATTCTGGCAACTATTAGGTACTAACTCAGTCCCAGAATTTTTAACACACAAAAAGGCATAATTTTCTCCTTTCTTTCTTATGAGCATTCACAGTGCCATCTGCTGTATGAAAAATGGTGCATGCTATGATTTGGAACAGTTTATTTTTGAAACTATTGTTTTTAAATTCAGAAGTCTAACAAATCATATTGTATAACTTCCAGGCAGACTAGCTGAGATTCAGTAAAAATAAGATGCAATCTAGCAAAAATGACTAATTATACCAGAAAGGTAGATTTGTAGATTTTAAAACAGGCTGTATCAATTCTGTACAAAAGAGTTAGTCCTACAAACCCAAAGACAGATAAAGATTAAAGAGACTGGAATCATATTGAGATCCAATATAACCTTTACATTTTTTATGATTCCCAAAGGATATCGAGGACCATTAACAGAATATAAATTCAGATGAAACATTTATGATACAGTAATAATCTCTTTTGCTGCAGAATACATCTCTCACCCAATGTTCACTTAGGAATTAAGCCTGAGCTCATTAGGCTCTCCTTTAAAAAATATTTCAACATGCTTTTCCATAAATCTTTTGGAAATGTAATCTAATCTATAGTTTGGAGGGTTTTCTTATTGTTGGTCAAAATTCCTGGAGAGCATCATCATAGTACTAAACACTGTGGTTGATCTGTTATTTTAGGGTTCTTCAGAGGCTGGTAGACAGGCTACCATTTCTTACACATATTTCATTTTTTCCTTTCCCAGATATAATGATTTAGATATTGAATTGAACATAGATGGAGACTGGACATAGGTTCAAGTCCTGTCTCCACCATGGATCCTGATTACCGGTAGATGATGTAGAGTTAATCTGTTATTCATATCATAATACTGAATGCTGGCTCGTTGTGGGGAAAATTTTGAAGAGGGGGTAATATGTACCTTGCCTTGAGCTCTTGGAGGAATGATGGGGTATAAACCATATAAAAATAGCTAAGTAAACATAAAAAACATACATTTCAATATAAAAAATATTTATTCAATATATACCTTGCCTTTCTACTTAAGTAATCTCAAGGTTGCTAACAAAATTTCTAAATACATTAGCTAAATTAACATTAAACTTCATAATAAAAAGCTAGACAAAAAGATACATTTTTACAATTAATAGTGAGCAATGGGGCCAAGTATAAATCTCTAGGGCGTTCAGTTTTAGCTTCAGTTTTTGATATTGCGAGCATCTTCAGAAGAGTTTGTCTTGGAGATCACAATTGTCAGATAGGTTATCAACAAAAGATGCAGTCCCTCAGACTGTGAGGCCTTAAGCTATTTTAAGATTTTAAAGGTTAATGCCAACATCTAGAATTGCACCTGTTAAGCCACTGATGTACCTGTACAGATCTTTCAGTATTACCATTATGTGATCTGTATACCCATTCCTACATTTTGCACAAATTTAAGCATCTGGCTTTTTATAGGGAATAGCTTTAGTTAGAGTACACTGTAATAAGAGGAACTATAAGTAAGGGAATGATAAATGTAGAATCTAAACGTTAATGAAGGAAAAGTTAGCTATTCTCAAGCAAGAGAATGACAATTGCTACCAAAACTAAAGTCAATTAGAGTTGCTTCTCTGATTTAATTATTCATTCATTTACCAACTCCATAACAATTCTAAGTGACAAAAAGTATACAACTCAATTACTGTAAATAAATAATAAAGCTACAGACCCAATTATTCAACATACCCATTCCTACGTCTTGTTTCAGAAGACATGAAAATAAAATTTAATGGAACTAATGATAATTGATTATTCATTCTGCCCCTTTAAACATATTGAACATGCACTCTTAAAAATGTGTATAATAGACGTTTCAGAACCTCTGGCTATTCTTTAATTTCCACATTTTTCCTACTTCCATTCACAAGGGTTTTTTTTTAAAAAAAAACAACAACCTCGAAAATCAATCAAATCAATCATCTACTCTCTCTTAAACATATCATATGCAAAGGATCAGGTCCACATGTGAATATCCAATTTATTGCTATTCGTGCCTATGCACAGGAATATTCTCAACTAATGGTTAGCTCCTGCTTGGAGTTAGATAAGAATCAACGGAATTCCAGGGTGGTTACACTTAGTTAGCTTGTGGCTACCTAGGGATTTTAGGCTGATCCCTCTTTTAAATCCGCCCCCAGTTTCTGCCAGTCCTTCTCCCACAGCTAAATAAATGAAATCATAATAGAATAAAGCAACAATTAAACAAAGCAGGCTCAAAGCAGTTGACAAACACATTTCTATTAACAGGCTTAGCTTTTCAGTTTCAACAAATGCAAGCGTAAGAGCCCTGGTGACACAGTGGTTAGAATGCAGTACTGCAGGCTACTTCTGCTGATCACTGGCTGCCAGCAGTTTGGCAGTTCAATTCTCACTGGCTCAAAGTTGACTCAGTCTTCCATCCTTCCGAGATGGGTAAAATGAGGACCCAGATTGTTGGAGGCAATATGCTGACTCTGTAAACTGCTTAGAGTAAAGCACTGTGAAGCGGTATATAAGTCTAAGTGCTATTGCTATTTTATATATTAAAAGAAACCATCAAGGTTATATTTAATCTAACTTTATTCACAATTATTGATTTGGATAAAGTGTAGGATACTCTGCCTTCTCCCCAATAGCGCCTTGTGCCACGTTCCACATTTCAAGAGAAATCCCCAACCCTGCCGAGAGATTTTTCAGGGAGGGAAAATTCGTGATTCAGTTCTTATAGTTTCCAACTAGATGGAGCAAAAGTGGGGAAGGAGAAACTAACGGTCTCTTCCTGGCTGTTCCTAGCCTTTGAAACTCCACCCCAACCAATTATGTATAAAAAGACTTTCCAGTCAAGAGAGAGATGTGTGTTACCCCATTCGAAGAACTCCCAGTTACTCGACTTTGGAATTATATTTATAGCTGGTCCTTGTTTATCAATGGCAATTGCGGCTGGAATTTCTGTCACTATGCAATGCAATAGTAAAGTACATCATCATGTGACTCCACTGCTTAGTAACGGCAATCCTGGCAATCCTTGTGGTTGTTAAACAAACTCCAGGTGCTTGCAAGCAGGCCAGCAGGCGGTTAAGGTACAATGTGAGGTGTGTCCTGAGCATGGCAGGGCCAGGGGTGGCTGTTGCCAGGTGGGTAGGGTGCGAGTGACAGGAACAATTTGCAACCTTCCATGCCAGATTCCACATTGACTTTGCTTGTGGGAAGCTGGCAAATGGCAATCATGTGACCATGGGACACTGCAACCGTTGCTAAGTGCAAGCCTGGTTGCCAACTGCCCAGGCCGCAATTACATAACTGTGGGGATACTGGAATGGCAGGAACTTTAAGGACTGGTCATAAGCACTACTCGTTCAGTACCATCATCACTTTAAATGGTCACTAAAGGAGTGGTATTTAAACAAAGACCACCTGCATTAGAATGCTTAGGTAGACGACTTTAAATCAGTCATGTAGCTAAGACCTACCTTGAGGTTCTTTCAAACTCCAAAATTTAGTGACTGATCCCTTTGTTTCACCTCAAAGATGAGCAATTTTCCCTGGATTGGGCCAATAATTTATTCTCCTGCCAGCTGGAAGAACACAAGAGGCCTTCCAATGATGTAGTGATGGTAAAAAAAAATTGTTCATTTTTGCTGTTAGGGGATCTTTTAAAGGAGGAATGATATATATCCTGGGCAGTAAGTCATGTCCTCTCTTAAGATCTCCAAGCAGCCTCAAAAGGTCAATTATTATGCAACTGAATTTGATGAGTGCTCTGTTTTCTACAGACTCTTGTAGCTTGGTAGCACAAAGCTCTACTCCTTTTCAAGTATCATGCCTGGGCCTGGCTGTGAAAGATTGCATTGAGATCAGAAAGAGTTTTCTCATTTTCCCTCTCTCAAATAGAGATTTTGCTTTACGTTTACAGATCAAGAAGAAACTTACCTCTAAATTCTATCGCGGAAGTCATTAAAGCCATTTCAGTTTCCTAGAGATTTGGGAAACTATTTTGACCAAAGCTTGCTTGATTTAAAATGTATGATCCCCTTACTGCAACTTGAAAACATAGAAGCAGAGTGATTTTGAACATCTTCTTGTAATTGGGGTATTCTGTATTGTACCAAGCTGTTCATGAATGCAGAGAAAAGCAGGGAAAGATGTAAGTACCATTATTAAGAATCTGGAAAACCAATTGTTTCTATTAGTCCAGTGATTCTGATGGCAATTCTGACATCACTGTCTAAGCTACTCTAAATTTATTCTATCTCTCTCTCTCTCTCTCTATCTATCTATCATCTATCTATCTATCTAATCTATTTATCTATCTTGGAAAAATGCAAGTCCAGGTAGCATACAACAATTATGGGCAAGTAATTCAAACTTCAAGCTTAAACATTATTGTTGCATCTTTCAGAAATGTTTATCAAATGAATATAAATTGAATAGACATGTTCTCCTTTCTTGCCATTGTATGTCCGTCCCTCAACAAATTATACTCATTGGTTTTTTTCTCGTCTGTTGTGTAGATGCATATCCAGCTTGTGTCACACAATTCCTTAACAAGTGGCTTACCACAAAATATTTACTTTCTGGAAATATTTATGGTAAAAATAAATATTTTAAGTTTCAGTTATTTCAGCTATTGCACTGGTTTTCTATTAAATTAATCTACAAACTAAAATCTACTTAGTGCACACCGTGTCTTTAAAAAAAAATCTGTATTTCATTTCTGAAACAAAACATCCAATATCAGCCTGGATGTCTTATACAGAGAGTTATTTCTACTGTATGTCTAAAAAGATCAAAATAAAAGTAAATGGCAAACATTAGAAAGCAAAATAATGGTTTCCCTCAAAAGTTACATTACATTTGAGATTCGTTTTTAAAGTCTTCATTGTTATTCCACTAATGTTCAACAATTATTCTATGCCATTTGCTTGCACAGCAACATGTTAAAGAACAAAGAAGTCACAAAAGTCTGCCTTACAGATCAATCTTTGCAAATAGCACTCTTTTTAGTGCCTAAGGACTGCTCATATAGTCATAGCTGAAGTGTAAGAAAGATGATCAAGCTGGTATATCAAAAAAGAGCCACTGGCTTTATTGCAAAGCAGATTAAAACAAGGTTCTTCGAACAATGTGTAGCTCGTATAGGAGATAAAAGCAGACATGAATATATCAAGAGAGAAAGATATGATCAAAAAGCTCAACCAACATAGCCAAAATCTATCATAGAAAAAGAATGTAAGTTCTCACATGGTGGTGGTGGGTGGGCGGGGAGTCAAAAGAATATAAGTCAAGGATATAACACAACTGTATATAAAAGGTAAAGGTTTCCCCTTTAGGTAAAGGTATCCAGTCATGTCTGACTCTAGGCGGTAATGCTTATCTCCGTTTCTTAGCTGAGGGAGGCAGCATTGTCTGAAGACATTTCCGTGGTCATGTGGCCAACATGACATCACATTGCAGCGCAGAGCGTGTGATGAAACATGGAACATTGTTATCTTCCTGCCGAAGTGGTACCTATTTATCTACTCGCATTTGCATACTTTTGAACTGCTAGGTGGACAGGACCTGGGGCAAAAACAGGAACTTGCTGTGTCATGCAGCACTCGGGCTCGAATCCAGGCTGTCAGTTTGTCAGCTGACAAGCTTAGCTTAACTGCTAAGCTATTGTTCCCTCTTTTTTTCTGATATACACTTCATTCCATACATTCCTTACAAAATTCCTTACATTATGATATACCTTTTCCTTAAATGTATTTTATTGTCACGTTTTCCTTGCTTCCATTTGTTCTATCACATTATACAGTCCACATTTGGCCAATTCTGCAGCTCTTTCCTTAAGCTTTTCTTATTCCACATCTCCTTCATTTTCTTCTACCTTAATGGATTTTGCTTTCAATTTCTGTCAGTTGACATTCTTTCTGCCACTTTACTTCAGGGCTTTCTTTTTTTAATTCTGTCCCATTAATGTAAATTCCACCTCTACTAACATATTTCTGCATGTATCCCTTAGGAAATCTTATTAACACTAGTTGGGTCAAAGTCCAGACAACTCAACTAGAATTTGTATGGATTTCCAAAGGTAAAAGAATTAATGTAAACTCCCAAGGAGACATTTTAGAAGATGACATTCTCCCAAATAGGATATCACAGGGGTCGCAGAATAACCCAGTTTTCAATTTCCTTACAGCAGAGTTCTTCAGAGATAATATTTGCCTCCATAAAGTCAGGTGTAAAATAAGTCAAATAAACTTAGTAAAATACAGTAAGTTCTCGTTGTTTATGAGTTACATTCTATGAAGTTGTATACGTTGAATTCAAAAATACTGAACCCTCAGTTGGGGACGTGTGCAATGGGCAACTCAAATTTTTGCCACTCTACATGTCCGTGAATGATCATGAAAGCTCCATGAGTATTGATTTTACAATCAGAAATAAATTTTAGCAAGCAGGTAAATTTGCAAATATGGAATCTGTGAATGACGAGAACTGATTGTATTCAGCTTCTTTCCGTGCTAAACCTATGATGAGCCTTACTGAGGTGGCTATAACTTTGTCAACCCATCTAATCCAATACTGGTTTCCCTTACTTCTCACAATTGTTGCTGACCCAAACCTCCTCAGCCAAACATTTCATTATCTTGAAAAGCCAAGCAGGGTCATACCTATTTAATACTTGGGTGGGAGACCACTTGGAAATCCCAGGACTGTAGGCTAGATTGGTAAATCTGAAAAGAATTTTATTTTGGTATATGGCCTTAAAGACACCGGGATTTAAGTTCAACTTGAAAGAAACTTTGCTTTTATGGAAGCTTGTTAAACAGAAATCCAACCTAGAAGTAAGAAGAAATTTTCTGAAAGTGAAAACAATTAAAGAGTCCTGATGATGCATTGGTTAGAACGCAGTATTACAAGCAATCTCTGCCCACAGCCTGGAATTCGATCCTGATGGGGCTCAAGATTGACTCAGCCTTCCATCCTTCTGCGGTCGGTAAAATGAGGACCCAGATTGTTGGGGGCAATATGCTGACTCTGTAAACTGTTTAGCTGTAAAGCACTGTGAAGCAGTATACAGTATATGTCTAAGTGCTATTGTATTGCTAATCAGTGGAATGGCTTGCCTCCTGGAGTTGTGGGTGCTTCAATCTTGGAGGTTTTAAAAATAGCCTGGACAACCATTTGACCAGGATAGTATAAAGTTTGTTGCCTGGAGCAAGGGGTTGGACTAGAATACCTCTGAGGTCTCTTTGACCCTTGTGATTTTATGTTCTATGTTTATCTTACCCACTCAAACTTCTTTCTCCTCTGAAAAGCTCCTACGGAACAGGGAACCCTCCAGAATGAAATAAGAGATGATATGAAGTATTATGGTTAGTAAGGGAAACTGACTATGATCAGATGTCCAATTTAATTGCAGAGAAACATTTCCCACTAAAGCATAGCCAACACATGATATAGCCCAATTTTTTTTGTAGTGTCCCCCTTTTTCTGATCTAATATTGTACTAATGAAAGGACATACAATGCTAAGTAAGGACCCATTTTCGTTTCTTGTATTATTTTTAGCTATTCAAAATATTTGGTTTCTATATTGATATTTGAGTCTTTTATAGATAGATACCTGTCTAACTTTGACTGAGAATTCACTTTCAAATTACTTAGAAAGGTGTTTATTTCAAGTGAAGCATGGCTGAATAGTGATTGTTAGTAAAGAACTATGAATATAAATACAGATGGTTTAGACCACTTGACAGTGAATCTACTTGACTTATACAACTCACATGTAGCATTTAAAAGAAAATTTGCTTTGTTGGTTGATCTTTGGTCCCTGCTTTTCAGTTGTTTCAATGGTGGTGGAGTGTTTTTATAATGAATAAAGCATAGTGCATTAAGCCTCATTGATTTATACTGGTTAAACAGCCCAAAAGTAGTTCCCATTTGCTATCTTGAAAAATGTATTCTTTATCATATTACACATGTTTTATATATGCAATTCTAAGTCACAGAAATGAAGATTTCTGAAGATCCGGGAAAATTCTAAAAAGGGAGAGGGAGAGAGAGAGAGAGAGAGAGAGAAAACCTTTTAAATATCATTAAAGACGATAGTGGTGATGATAAGATCTGTCTTGTTTGCAGTGTTATCTTTCTTCATGAAATGTTGTTCCAAAATGTTGTTTAAGAATACAGGGATTATCTTGATGAATTATGCCAATTCTTTATGGGTATGTCTCCCAGAAACTCAGACATAATATGGCACAGCCTTCTACTGTTGTTCTCCCAGGAAAGCATCATCCCATAGCAAATTTTAAAACATTTATCTATCATAGCTAATTCCATTGAGAAAACTATCCACCATATATCATGTTTAATTCTCTTTTTAATTTAAGTTAATAGCATTTAATTTAACTTAACTCTATTACTATGTCTTGTGATGATGAAGAATTACAAAAATTAAGCATGGATGATGTGAAGCAGCATTGCTCTACTGCTAATCAGTTTTATAATCCAATGGTGCCTTTGCAAAAGCAAGTGCTTAGGCTCACATAAGATGAGACATTCAAACTTCCGCTCCCCACCTAGTAGATCCTTTTGGGTTATATTAACACTCTTCTGGGGGGTTTCTAAATCTCAGACTTTTTCAGCTGACAAAGACAGCATCTGTAGCAAGTGGGCATAATCAGTGTCAACAAGGTATCTTTAGTGACACCATTTAGTATACCAAATAGTACTCAAAAAGCAGGTCCCCATATGAAAATATTTTGGGCACCCAATCTGGCACTCTCCTTTTCGACTGGGAGCACAGCAACACAACTTCTCAGCAAACATTGCTAAAATCCCACCGCAGATTCAAGGCTCGGCTGGGAAAAGCTGGACAATAATGTTTCCATTTGAGTACAGGTATAGACAACCTTTAAAGCAGGAACGGTTGAAGTTCTGAAAAGCCTTGGTGCACTGCTAGAAATCCTCCAAACATTTCCACTGAACTGAATTCTTTAATGCGACAGAAAAGGAATATTATTAGATCCATTAGGTATTATATTAATTTATTTAGATTTATTAATAGTTGCCCATTCTGATAAACTCAGGGTGGCTTGCAAAATCTAAAAATGTTATAAACAGTTAAAAAGCATATGACAATATGAACAGCCTGAACTAAAATAACCATCATAATAAGAAAGCCTTATAACAGAAGACCCACAGTACATTAACCCCAGGCCTGAGGAGGCTTTCTGGAACCTCAGAGAGGGCACTGTCCCTATGTCTGCAGAGATGCTGTTCCAGAAGGTGGGGCCACAGCACTGAAGGCATGCTTCCTTGGTGCCATAAGATGATACCATTTAATAGAGGAGACTTGGAGTGCACCCAGTCTGCTCAAATATATGAAGTGGGTAGAAACCATTGGAAATAAGCGGTTTCTCAGGTATCAATTGGAGAGAGGCGGTTCCTCAACAGCACCATGTACAACACGTTAAAATCGTCATGAGGCCACCTTAAGGTGAATTTGATTTATTTTTCATTTTAACACAGGTAAATCAAATTTCATTTTTGCCTTTTTTCTGCCCATTCTTTTGTCTTGGTTCTAGCTACTGTTTGGAAAATAATCACTGTCTCTCAAACAGCATGTGTGCCTTGCCTCTCAGCCTCTTATATAGTCAGACATTTTTCTCCTAGTGTCAACCAGAACATTCTTGTATTGATCATATACATTTTCATACCATTACCCCAGTGTATCTTATCTTTCTATAAAAAATATGGCTCTTTGTTTATGAGTTAATCTTTTGTTTCTTTCTTGCTCTATGTCTTTTCTGATGTGGGATGAAAGAACTCCATCTACATCAGTAATTATACAAAAACATGTGATTTCAAACTAATTTATAGTCCTTTTAAAGAATAAATCAAAGTGTTTGATTTACACCCTTTCGCCTTGTTAACGGGAAAATCAATCCCCCGTATTAGAGGCCGATGGATCTTTGCTCCTTTTGAAGTCATTCTCATTAGAAAATAAAACCGAGATTCAAATCTAATTAACAAAATATTTATTTCAGTAGAAAATAATAAAAAGAATCCTTAGTAAGCTACATTTTATTGGCTAATGAATAGATCACTTCTACCTTCGGCAGAAATGGCAGAAGAGAAGAAAGGAGTTGACTTTAGGAATGCAGGCATGCGTAGTAGAATATATCATACGTCTGCTTGACCATAAATACAAGAAACAGTAGAAAACATAGAGATGCACAAACTGATAATATTCACATCGTGACACGCCTAATCATTTTTAATGCAATGTGTCCTCTTAAAAAAAATATTGTAAGCTGCAGCCTCAGCAGGGAACCTTTAACCCCCCACAACTCGTTCTGCCCATTGGATTTGGACATACACACATGCACTTTTGTCCCTGACTATGAGTAGGGCAAGTAATCATGGGGACAGATTTCATGTTGTATCAATAAACTGGTTAATTAATGATTTTAGCACATGTAATATAGCACTTGCAATGTTTTAATTTTACAATGTTCTTTGCATACATAAAATATACATATTTTATAATATATGTAATTATAGTACACATATTATATTACATTATACATATGTGTACTATTATGTATATGTATTTATGTATGTAATACATAATATAAATACATATATATAAAAATAAAGTCAAGTTTATTTCTGATTACCCAAGAAGTCTTATGTAAGTCTTTGTTTATCATCTTTATATACAGTAGCTGCTCATCACAGAAACGTGACTCACGAACATAAAATATAAAAAAAACCTCTGAACTTTTTCATCAACACAAATACTTGAAGTTAAATTTAGCTATTTATATGTTACTGGGAAATTAATAGTTGGTTGAACTTTTATATTTGGTATGTGGCATATGCTAAATAAATATATGTATTTGTTATGATTACATTTAATGAACCTTCTCCAAAGACCATATTTATAAGTTCAGACTGTAATGTTTTTACTTAAATTCTAACAAGCCAACAAGTACGGTTCTCCTTCAATCGCCATGCTATACACAAGGAACCCTTGATCTCTCTTTTTTCCCTTTATCTTTATGACAAATATGATATATGATTTTGAGGTTATGAAATAAATACTGAAATGTTGAAGGAGATACTTTGAACTGTCAAAAGAATGAAAAAGTCAGCCAGACCACTGAAATTATGGAGCTGTAGGAGAGAGGAGGAGATCATTTCTCCATTTGGAAGAGCCTTGCAAGAAAAATGGCAATTGTATCAGAGTGGGTCCATTTGAAAGAGTTTTTGCAAGAAAAATGGCAAGTGGGTAGGTGTGTTTAAAGGAGGAGAAATAGAGAAAAAGATAGGGATTGTAATAAAGGGCTTCAGAAAAACCAATTTGGGACAAATGCAATATGACAGTGGGTAAAGGGTTGGAGGAGAGAAGATTTTATTGGATGCAGTAGGAGGCTGGAGAAAAATGGGGAAGAAGAATTGGACACAGGGAGAAAATAAAGAAGGAATGTATAGAGGAGAGTTGTGGAGGATCTTAGCCCAAATAGACAGCAGGCAGCCAGAATAACAAAGGTCTAAGTACAATACTCCACGACCATCTCGATGTGACCAGCTGACCTCCACCCAGTCGCCTCTGCCAACACACCTCAAATACATAATCTGTATTTTCTAGAACCCTCTATAGATGTCAGCCTCCCAAAACCAAGAAAGACGCATTGTGATTCTTCAAAGCAGATTTCTTTATTGCTCCTTACCCATATACAGAATCCAAAAGCAAATTGCCAGCCACATAAAGCATATACTCTGAGAATTATTAGGGAAGAGCCATCTTGACCCTCTCTCATACACAAACCGAGTTATCTCTTGTTCCTCTGGAATGCATTCTCTGCCTCTTGGGGGTCCAGACTACATTCCATCACAGTAGATGATGGACTGCCACCTACTCAACAGCATTGCTCCTAAAAGGAGAGGTTGGAGACTAGGGGGAAGTCATCAAATACCTTTAAAGTGGATATCACTACACCTTCCCCTTACCCAACTGTTCATGCCCTACCTAGCAACCTAGGTAGGAATCAGGACAGACATGGATTAAACAGACAAATGGTAATGCTCAGACTATAGAGGAATCCACTTGCTCCAGTTCCACAAACTTAAAAAGATCCCAGACTACATCAGGAGATTTGCCTCACTCTCCAGAGTTGGGAGTCTATTTGCATTCTAGCCCCCATGCTGCCTCACAGCAGCTCTTCCTGAGTTCCTGGACCTGATTTCTTGGCTGATACTGGAATTCCCCGTTACTTTGTAGAGGCTAAAGTTAGAACATGGACAACAGTATTACGTTTCCTTCTCACAAGATTGCTCTTTAGAAATTGAGCCAGAGTGAAACCAGAGAGAAGCCATATTCTGTAATCTATTTAGATAACCTGCTTAGAGATGAATTCCTAATATCTGTCACTTCTATGAAGCACTATTAACAGATTCTAAACAAGTTTGAAGAAGTAAGCTAAATTATTATGCATGTTCAAGGGACCTATTATACAATCTATACAAGTCCATGATCTAATGACACAGAAATATCTTTGCTTTAGAATAGTGTAATAAAGCTAATGAATAATGCTTAAAACTATTTATATGGCTGGAGTGGCTTGTCTGAACTACTGCTGACATTTGTAATTGAATATTCCTTCCTTCCTGTGAAGTAGAAAAAAAGTAAAGTTTAATTACTTACTCTGGTTTTCTTATCTGTCACTGTAAAAAGAAAATCCGTAACTTGTACTGGGGTAATTCAGTCTTCGCACTTAGGGACAGGTTCTAGGAAAGGACCCGGAGTTCAAAACTGTCATGCCTATCTGTAGATGACCAGGCTGAACCCAAGAGGGGTCAAACGTGTTATTAGTCTTGAGTCCCTTCGCACCCACAAGAGATCTAAGTCCAGCCCACCTCGAATTCCATTGTCCCTTATCTATCGCCAATTTGCTTTGACCGTTAGTAATGTAATATTTAGTCTGACACACAAAAATGGATGCATGCTAGACCTTGAGCTTACTTTGGAATGGTTGATGAGTGATCTGGATATGGGGGGGGGGGACACACATTAGACTAAGTTCTTTTGATTATCACATACAGATAGTCCTTGGTTAATGATCAGTTGCTTAGTGATCAAAGTTATGGCAACTCCCCCTCCCTGAAGATACTTTCGACCTAGTTTTGGAATTCCAGCAATGGCACATATATCCCATGGTCATGTGACTGTATTTTGGGTGCTTGGCAACCAACTCACATTTATGGCTATTTGCAAAGTCCTGTAATGCGATTACAATTTTCTGCATTTTTGGCATTTACTTCCAGTTTCTGGCAAAAAAAAAGCACATTCAGGATTTGTTTAGTGACTGTCATGTTCGCTTAATAACCACTACAAAAAAGGGTTGTAATATCAGACAGGGTCACAAGGTGACCCACTTAAAATTGCCATGACTTATGACCATATTATAGTTACAGAGGTCTACCTGTAATTCCTGGACTAAATGAGATTTCTTACTGGCCACTCCTTGTGTGGGGTGGATGGACTTATTTGGATGGTAAGTCCCAGGCATCTAACAAATCTAGAGGGTTTCAAAAGGCACTTGAGGATTTTCCCTAACTGGCAAGCAATTCTGCTAGGTATCTGGAAATTCATGATTGCTTTCTATTTGTGGGCTAATTTTGGGCTTACGAGAACTTTTAGAAGATGAAGCTGTGGAAGAGATACCTGGAGCACAAACAGAGGAAGATGAGTGAACATTAGGTGGGAGCCCATGTTCAAGCCTCCATTGTGGCAATAAGAATGGTGAAAAATAAATGACACTAAGAAACGGCACTGGACATTTGGTTCAATGACTTTGGTAAGGGTCTCAATTGGACGGGGTGACTATTATATTATCCTGGACTTCCTGCAAGGGTTGGGAATTGCAGGCACTATGCTCCAGTGGTTCCATTCTTTCCAAACCAGACAGTCCCAGTTGGCAGCAGTGAGGAAGATAAGGTCTCTCCCCTATTGTCCATGGGGCTGCCTTTGAAGCACCACCCAGAAATTGATTCAAAAAGCAGCAGCCCATGTACCAGTGAAGCGGAGTTGCTATAGTCATCTAAATCCTATTTTGCAGTAATTTCACTGACTGCCAATAGGTTTCTGAGTGCAATGGGATTTTAATGTATAATTCCCTTCAGGGCTGCTCTCCTCCTTCATACTCTTGTCAAAATCTATTATGAGGGTAGGGTCTCACAGGCAATGTTTCTTCGTTGCAGCACCTGCAGTAAGGGTTGGGGGTCCTTGCTGCTGGCTTTCAGGAAATTATTCCATAAGGCATTGAGGAAATAGCGCGGTCATGACTATGTTTACTACATTGTTTTAATTCTCAATTTTATCTGTTTCATTTATCAATTTAACTTGCAACTCCACTGGTAGCTGCTTGGAATTACAGCAGTATAAAAATACAACAGATTATAAATATATTCCTTCCATTTATTTCTTATACATAATTGAAAGAGGCAAAAGAAAAAGAATCTTTATCTTTCACCAGTCCCTATTTCAATGCTCTACAAAAATGATCAAGTGCTAGTCCCAATATGCTGTGCAGGGGTGGCCAAACTATGGTTCTTTGAGGACCTGTGGACTTCAACACCCAGAATTCCTGAGCCAGCCATGCATGCATGGCTGGCTCAGGAATTCTGGGTGTTGAAGTCCACAGGTCCTCAAAGAACCATAGTTTGGCCACCCCTGCTGTAGAGAAACTGAGATTTTCAATTCTGGTACAACAGTGACACTTAGTGGATTTAGGAGACATTAATTTTATTTGCTGACTATTTGCTTATATGAGAAAGGGAAGGAAAAAAATAGATAAGGGAGGGGGGCATTCAAGAAAGATACAATGATAGAAACCACAAAATACATATTTCTATATACATAGCTTTAAATATATCTGTATTTAGGAAGCTCACTTTTTGAGGGATCTCCTTCCAAGTGAAGCATCCAGACCAAAGCGTTATAATCCATTTTTGCAGGCATGAATGAGAGGCAACATTCCCTTCCTTCCTTGTGTGTGTGCGTGTATTTGGGGGTAATGGTGAAGGCTGAAGCAAGCAATTTTTTTTTCATTAAGGAAATTGATTTTGATGCTTTTGGGGCAGGTGAAGCACACTTGTTAATTTGCTATTCCACCCTGCATGCTATTAGAAAAGCTACAAAGACCATGCAGGGTATTAAAGTAAAACAAGGAAACTGTTCCATTGATTTGCTGTTTCACTCAACTCTTTCACCTTGCAAGGGGTTTTGGTAAGGGAAGCAATATTTCTTACTTGGAAGCAGTGCCCAGCTTTAGGCTTTTTTTAAGGTTTAAGAGGTGAAGCAAGATATTGTCTTCTGCAGTTTATCAACTTACTCGCCAGGAAAAAAAAAAAGGTGAATATACCAAGCAAAGGAAAGAGCCAGATGATGCAGATGAAACAATCTTCTCCATCCTGCTGTGACATCCAGCACATCTGCCCAAAAAGATGCATTGTACAAGTCTTTTTCTCTGAGTCAACCTCCCCAGATAGCACACCTGAACACAGTGATCTTACCAGATGTCTCAAATGATTGATTGAACAGGACTTTTAAATTTAGATCAAGAGCTACAGGTTGCCTTAAGTTAGAGAAGGTATTTTTTCTTATCTCCCCATCCCTAGCCTAAAATCAGACAAGGTCAATTTAGTAGATGGTGCTATTTAATGTTATACATGCAGCCATCCCTGCCGACTTACTCGTACTTTCTAGATGCTGCATATGGAAAAGGCAGTGAATTCATCTTATCACTTATTTGCATTCTCAGTGGCAATGGGGTGGGGAACTAGTCCAACCTGTCATATCTGCCAGTGAGAAAAGACTAGAACGATGATCAAATAAATGTGAATTGGCAGGGGTTCATTGAACACTACACTATCAAAGCTCTGGGTTGATCTAACTCAGTGATGGCAAACCTTTTAGACACCAAGTGCCCAAACTGCGCGCGCGGGCATGCCTTAACAGAAAGGCGTGCATGCGAATGCGCATGCACGAACGTGTGCATGCGCAGACATGCGCGTGCATGCACAGCAGAGCCCCGAAGACCAGCTGGCTGGCGGGAGGTCTGGTATCCCAGCACCAGCACCGCAGCAAGAGGTAAGATCTTTTTCTTTTGTGAGCTTCTGTTTCGTCATTTGCAGGGAAACAGAAGCTCACAAAAGAAACGCCACAGAGATCTGACCTGGGGTGAAACCTGTGTGCCAGCCCAGAGGGCTCTGCATGCCACTTTTGGCACGCGTGCCATAGGTTCGCCATCACGGATCTAACTCAACCTGATTGCTGCAGGAGCCACCACAGTATCGAGACTATAGCAAAAGGATACTTCAGATTCTGCTGTTTGATAGCTCATACAATCAGGCAGTGATTCACATAACAACTGTGGCGAGAAAGGTCATAAAATGAGGCAAAACTCACTTAAGAACTGTCTTGTTTAGTAACAGATATTTTGAGTGATTGTGGTCATAACTCGAGGACTATGTGTACTTGGACTTCATATTTTTCCTGCCCAAGTTCAGAACTTTATAATCTCCCCTGCTAAATTCCATCCCATTCATTTAAGCTCATTTCTCAAGCTTGTCTAGATATTTTAAAATCTTCTCTTTTATCTAAAGAATTAGCGACCCCACTCAGCTTTGGGCCATCTGCAGACTTTTTAAAAACAGGTAGCCCTTGACTTACTACCAGTTGCTTTGAGACTGATCAAAGTTATAATGGAGCTACCTTGGGGCTAGCTATGGCCTGGATTTGAAGTTCTGAAGGTAACCCCCCCCAATTGTCATGTGACCAAATTTCCAGTGCTTGGCAACTGGATCGCATTTATGGCTGTTTGCAGCATCCTGCAGTCATGTGACTGTGTTTTACAATGGTTTTGCCAAAACCCAGCATTTACTTCGTTTTCTACAAAACTGCATCCATAGCGAACCATGGTTTTGCTTAACAACTGTGATGTTCAATGACTGCCACAAAAAAGATAGTAAAACTGTGTTGATCACATGATTCACGACTTATTATCATGATGGACATACTCCATTATGTAAATCAGGGACTATCTATATTGCTTCAACATCCCCACCCAGCTTCTGATAAAAAATGCTGAACCGCAGAGTTGTCTGGCCCTCCATTAGGTAGAATCCTCATCCAAGCTGGAGCCATTAATGAGCATTCTTTGGTGTGGTTCTTCACCCAACTACGAGTCTATCATCTAGTTCATAATTTAGCATTTTGTGAAAGGGAATATAATCAGCACTCCATCCAAGGCTTTGCTGAGTCCAATTACAATCTGTCTACAGAATTCCCCAGATTTACTATGCTAGTAACTCCAACGAAGAAGGAAATACTGTGGAATGGTGTGTTTACAACAAATCCATGCTGGCTCCTATTCATTGTAGCATGCTACCAACTGCTCACAAGCACGTTATAATTAATAGTTCTTCCCACTGTATTGCACAGAGGAATATGGGGTATACTCTAAGTACAACCTTCCTGAAAGGAAGGAAAGGTAATCAAGCATGGGGTGAAGATGTTTGTCCGAGAGGCAGAAGTTCAAGTCTACCTTCAGCCATGAAAAGTAACTGGATAAAGATGGGTTAATAACTCCCTCTCAACCAACCTATCCAGTGGGCTGCTTTGGAAGTATACCATATATGGACAGCTATACCACCACCATGGGTTCCTGGAAGAAAGGCAGTGTACAGAACAAATAATCATGGAAGACAAAACATCATGCTCATGGTTTGGAAACAGCAACAGCTTCTCATACATTCGCTGTGGAACATACACTTCTGGGGGCATTTGGGGCCAGCTGCCAGTACAGGACAGCAGTGACTTCTCAGATTATTGCTTGATAATATCTCTGGGCCTCTTCTGAGAGCATCATATGTCATGTATGTGAGATAGGTGGTTATATAAATGTGATGAATAAATAAATAAATAAATCTGGGGCCACCTGTCAATACAGGGTAGCAGTGACTCTTCCTATTATAACTTCTCTGGGCCTCACAACCAGCTTCTTCAAAGAGAGGCCACGAGTAGCAAGGAAAGCAGTTGGTTTTTTTTTTCTCCAGGCAGCACCATCATCTCAATTTTTTCTACCACAGTGCCCCCAAGAAGCTGGGCAAAAGACAGAAGTAGACTGTTTATCTTTTGCACAGTTCTACTGGGTACAGCAAGCTTTCTCTTTCGCACACTTCCAAACTGCTAGGGGTTCGGCTTTGCCTATTTCTTGTCGGGAACTTGCTGGGGCCAACTCACCACAGCCAATTCGCCACGGGACAACTCGCTATGGGTCAATTTAACAATTCTATTTAATTATTTAAAATAAATAAAAAAATATTTTAATGTTTGCCATTCACATTTCATTCTGTCCCTCCTTTTGCATCCTTTCTTTCATGATCCTATTCCTCCGTTTCTTGGATATTAGTATAACTCTTGTCCCCCAGTGAATTGTCCTGTGGCGAGATGACCATGGCAAGTTGTCCTGCAGCGGGTTGGCCGTGGCCAGTTGGCTGTGGAGAGTTAGTTGTGATGAGTCGGCCTTGGCGAACTGTCATAAACCCTTTCTTGTCAGCTTGCGCTAAAGGAGCTGGGAATGGAGGAGAACGGCCCTTCATCGCTTACTTGGGCGCCTGTCCTGTTGCAAAAAAATATATAAAAAAATAAAAAAAGCAGTACGTAAGGTGGTCACCGTTTCTCTTCTTAGCGGGAAAGAGCCAAGAGAAGGTAACGCGGGGACGCGGACGCGGCCACAACTCTACCCCGCAAGCGGGGGCGCGCGCTCGCGGCCGTGTCCCTGGGGAGCGCGCGAGACTTGTGTTACCTTCCCAGACGGCGTCTCCTGTCTCGAGCCGCCTGAGGAATTTGTACCAAAAGGTGCTCGCGGCTTCTTCGTCGCCGGCCAGCGCCACCTCGCCGAGCCACAAGACTGGTTCTTGAGCAGGCAAGGGAGCCAGCGGCCGGCTGGGCTTCATAACCAGGGCGCGCTTGGGATCCCATTGACCCAGCTCCGGCCGTGACCCCGACACGCAAAGCACCGTCCCGCCTTCAGCCAGACGGGCGGGAAGAATCACCCCGAAACGAAACAGCATGGGCGCCTTCGGACCCAGCAGACGGAGAGCAAAGACCCTGGGGGGAGGAGGGAAGAGGAGGAGGAGGGTCGCGCTCAGGGAGGTTCCCCGTTCCACTGCGGAGGTGCCGGTGACGTCACCGGCCGCCGCCACGTTCTATGGAGCGAATAGGGAGGACAAAGGTGGGCAGGATTGGCTGGTGAAGGCCACGTGACTTGGCCGGCAAAGAAACTTCTGCAGTCACACAGCGCTTTCGAGCTGCAGCGTCTGTCTTCGGCCTGATTTAGGGGAATTTCCTGAGGGCTTGAGAAGACCCAAATACTGGACGCTGCTTAGATTTGTCGAGATTAATCAAATGGACCTGGAGATACCCTAGCTTTCCCACTTCCAAGAAGAATAAATGTCTTGCTGCCAGATATAAAGGCTGGCTCCCAAATCAAAGGTACAAAAACAGAAATCTCGCGGATTCCAGAGTCCTTCCAAAAGTTGCCGCGGATGTATAAGTTTTAATGGAATTTGAGTTTTTTTAAATCCATGGTAATAAGCATCTCTATTGTGTTTAAATTGTTAACAGTGAAATATATTTTCCTGAACTCGCTTTCCTGTTGAAGGGTACCCGGTCTGTATGTCATTTAAAGGCCAAGTACGACCCATTCCCCCCAAACTTGTACCCACCCGAGGAAGCAATTCAGTCCTCAAAATGGAAATGCTTACTCTGCATAAAAAAGTATGTTACTTTTTTAAGACTGAGATGAAAGAATGAAAATACCATCATTTAGTGAAATAGACATATATTCCTCTAATTTTCAAAACTCATGAGATCCGATGATGGAATCCAAGTTACATTACGTTTCTTGGAGCCTTTCTTCTCTTCTCATAGATTACTGAACAAAGCATTTACTATTTCATGGTGTGTTCTCAAATAATTTATTAAAACCTTGAATCAAGTATTGAGGTGTACGAGAGAACAAATCTTCCTACAAAATCAGGAAGTTGTTTTGCAAATCTAATAGATGACATTTGATTATGTAACTTTTCATAATCCTGTCTGTAAGATTATATCCAAATTATGCATTTTTGCTACTGCACATTTGCTTAATGAGAAAAATGTATAGTGTTTCTTGCTAAACATCAGTATTGGATATTACACAAGAGTCTTATAGAGGTGAAGGGTCCAAAATTATGTCTGATACTTAACACTTTATTGGCCAGGAAACTCCTTTTGTTATTTGGACAATACTTTATTAAATTTGTAAACATCCTTAGGGAAATGCAGAACTGGCTTTGTAAAATAATGGAAAATTTATGTCATAATCTTTTGGATGGCTACTTAGAACTGAATTATCAAACTCTATCAAATTTGTAAGGCCAAAATTATTTGAAGCCAATGTGTATGATTGATGAGTAGGTACTGAAACATCTGAAGTTCTCGCTACTTAGAGGAGTTGCCAACTATTACTAAAACTTCATTTATTTCCGAGAAAGATTGTGAATATTGGCTGTTTCAATAAAGTCATGACCTAGGACATTCTTTGTTGTAGTGTTTTTTTAACCAGAATGTTTTCATATGTTATTAGGAGTTAGATTATTACATTGTAGCTCATACAGCATTGCAGGAATATGGACAGTTCTAAAGAGTTCATAGGATTGATCAACATATTAAGTCTAAACAATAATTGTTAGGTCATATTGCTTTCACCTTCTAAAATATGTTTTTAAAAATTAATTTAAAAATCTAGATTATAAACAAACAATTTATGACAGTATTTCCACAACTGACAAATCATAGGGAGTTTAGTAGTAACAGACAATATTGTTAACTATAGTGTAGTGTTAGAATGAAATACTGTATTTAGCAACAAATACTTTCAAAATACAAGTTTTCTTCATAAGTTTTAATTTACATTTTCAGTTAATGACACACTAAACCAGGGGTCCCCAATCCCCAGTCCGTGGACTAACAACTGATCTGCAGCATGCCAGAAACTAGGCTGTGCAAACAAGCAAAGCCCCATCCATGGGATGAAGGCAGCATGCAAAACCCTTCCAGTCTGCGGAAAAATCTCTCTCTACAGAACCAGTCCCTGGTGCCCAAAAGGTTGGAGGCCGCTGCACTAAGCTATGAGAAATGCTAGCTCCAGCAATAAAATCATATTTGATAGTGCTGTTGCTTCACCTTAACTATTTAAGAGTGGAGATTTACTAAATAAAAAGTTACTTCTCAAATTATAAATAAAGATCATATGCTAAACAAAGAAATATTAAGTGTTTTTATTAGTTATACTAAACATTGCAAAAAACAGCATTAAGTGAACATTAAAACAAAGTAATGGACTGCCAGTAAGAAAAACAGCTGTATATGTGAGGTTTTAAAGGCAATTCAAATGGAACAAACTAGGAGAGGTTTCAGTGTAAGTTTAATATGGAAAGTATACGATTGTAGAGGAAATTAAGTACTGACAAACTATTACTTTGGAAAATTGCACAGCAGTATAAAATACTGATATCCTTTAATTGTATTCCTGTTTGCAAGAATATTTTAAAATATTCTTTACAGCAATGTTTAATAACTCAGGAATAAAACGAGAAACAGTATTAGAATTTGAAGGCAGAAATGCAAGTAATATTAAGAATGAACTGTTCAAAATTCTTAATGTGAAAAAATAAACCAAGCATTCATTATAGATTAATCCACACTTCTTTAGAAGCCAAGAAATTTCTTGAATACTGCATGAAGCTTTTACAATTACAGCATACTCCTCACATAAGGGCTGAGGTATACAGTATTTTGCCCATCTGTTCTTGAGGAAAAGGTAGAATTGTTTATGTATTGGTAAAATATTTGATGAATAACAATATATGCATAAACAGCTTCCAACACCTGTGGAATGAATATTCTTGGTTGTTTTAGGCTGATAGTACTTTTTCTGAAGACAGGCATACATGCCCAGAGATTGCAAATGAAATCTGTATGTATCAGGTTCAGGTTTCCTGGCCGGAGGCATAACTTCAGTCAAAAAATCCAATATGTTATCAAAACGAACATGATAATGATGTACCTTTCATTCTTTTTAAACTGCTAAAATTAGAAGTGTTTTTGCAGCTGAAGATTCCACTAATTGCAGGAAACTTTTTCTCCTATGTTCTTCAAAGAGAAAGGCAACATTGTGAAAATAATTAACTGATCCCAAGATCCAGGCATTATAGAATGGCTATATAAAATATATTCCTTAATGATCTAGCTATATGGCACTAGAGAATGAGGCTTAGCTTTTTTTAATATAACTGCTTAATGATAAGACAATTACTTTCCAGATTAAATTTATGTCAACATAGTCTTAAATCATTGTCTTAAATCAAGTATATTTAAATGATTTAATTACATATTACCAATATATAGCTAACTTTCCAATACTTTCTTCTTTAAAACCGAAACATATTATTTTTAAATAAACTTGGTTTTTAAAAATTTGTGGCACCAAGCTCAATAAACTAGTTGTATAGGTATTAAAGCTTTTGAATAACATTAACAAAGGCATTTAGTAAGTAGAGAAAACGATCACCAAAATTTCTTCATTATGGAAGACTATGGAAAAATATGAAGTTATGAAATAAACATTTAAAATACACTTTTTATCCAATGAATTAGTTCTCATCTTATAAAGATGACATATCAAGAGCACTATCCTAACCACATTTGCTAGGACAGAAATTCCAATGGAATTTAGTGTACTGAGAATGAGTTCTAAACACTCTTTATAAAGTAGCCTTGAAACCACATCATACATCCAGACTTGTTAACATAACAGAATGTATCTTTTAACACCATAAAACTTAAATGTATTAATCTATTATGAATCCTGTATAGCTAACTACAGCAAACAGTACAATTTTTTCAAGATTACCTTTTATTAATACCAAACAATGAAAAAGGGAAGAAAGTATATTGATCCAAAATTCTAGCCTAAGTATTTAGAGCCTGAAATAAAATCGAATTTTGTTCCATTGAACTGCTAATAGTAGCAATTTGTGTTGAATTTCAAGAGAAGGTACTATTAAGAAAAAAAATTCTATCTCAGGATTCATTTGATAGGATTTTGCTGCATTAAATTAGAAGTTTTGATGCTAACTCCAAATACTTGTGGATTATGCTCCTATTCATTTGCATTTAACACTAAAATCACACTTTGCAATCTTAACAAGAAATGACATTAAATAACACTGTATCAGCTTATATGAACACAGCAATCCATAGAATGAAAAGACTCATCAAAACATATGCTGCTAAATTTCGACTAGCATTCAATGTTACATTCAAATTTGCAAAGAGACAAAAATATACAAAGACTTCTTGCTTCGATGAGCATGTCTCTTGAAGTCAATAAAAAGAAATGGATACAGTTAAGTCAGGGAAACTCCAAAAGAAAAAGAAAAGAAACCTACAAATGATAAAAAGTCATACAGAACTCCCCTGACCAGCAAGTTCCATTTTTAAGGCAATTTTTGTTCATTCTAACCAGACCATGTTATAAAAAAATAAATGCCACTTCAAAACATTATGTACATTATGACAAATTTATCCAGAAATCATATTTAGTAAATTAATAAAGTGTCACAAATTATCATAAGGAGGTTACTTCAGGTGCTTGAATGTGCAAATAGTATTATTCTTCATCTTTAAAGTACAGGCTTCAAGACTGAGCGTAATGACCGTCCTTCTTTTGTTAGTTCTCTTGTGACACACATACACGGCAGTGGCACAGCTTCCTCCCGTTTCTCTACAGTATTGTAACTGCATTTCTTCAAATGATCAGCCATGCTTACAATGTCCGCAAATTTCCATTCATTTACAGTACAAAAAGCTGTGCTGAATCGCCATACCTAAAAAATAAATTTCTCTTAGCATGATGATATATTTATTAGGACACACTCACGTGCAAGTCATGTAGAACTGGCATTTATAGCACAAATGTTAACTATAGATGATATTATTATTATTATAATTTAATAATAACAACAATAATTTATTTTAAAATAGAATCTCCAAACACCTTTTCCTAGAAAGGATAATATAAAAAAATATGCCACAAATCTTAGTATAAGCATACTAATATGGAAATGTGATGACATACATTTATATGTATTCATTTACAAAATGATACGGACATATTGGCTGATAAGGCTTTGAAAAAGTAACCTGATTTTCCAAATTTCCATTTGGTTTTGCCATTTTTAGGACACAATTTTGGTTGCTTTCTCTTAACTAAGCTAATCTGATACTCAAAATCTGCATACAGAAAGCAGCTAGTGAATATTGTAGGGCAGATACCTCTACGCCCATTCCCTAAAAGTTGAACTCTTTCTTGTATTTACTATTATATTAACTATATTTAGTTATACTGTTCTACAAGTTATTTCTATCTCATTGCTCCCATACTCTAAACATCTGCCTCCCACATAGCAGCTGAGAGAGAAATATTGGAAGAGCTCAATTTTTATGCAAAGGTCATTCCAATTCAAAACAGAGGTAAGCAAGTTCTCACAATTAAATATACAAACCTTTTCTTTTATTTGCCATGAAAAACTTCCATCTGGATATATCCTCTTTTCCCATAACAGGATGACCATTCCACGTGCCTGAAGTAAGCTTCCGCACACATCCCTCATTAATCTTGACACTTGTGACAGCTGACATAAACTGAAACCATCTAGAAAACCTGCAATGTGTTGTAGGACCTCAAAAGGAAGATTACTCAGATTGTCACTATGCAGCCCTAAGCAGCATCTCTTATCAGGCTCTGACAACACAGTCGATATAGAAGGCTGAACCCCAAAGGACCGAAGATGCCGATCGTGAATAATTTTTGCTCCTTGTGTTGAAGGACAAAATCTGCGTTGAGAATATGTACATCCATAATATGCCAAAGGACATCGCTGCTCCATCCAGCCATTTAGGCCAGCATGAATATCACCGTGTACATTCTTAAAATGTGAAGAAAATTCATTTCGTCTAAACAGTTGTCCACAGACAAATGTAAACATTGAACGCTTTGTTTGGTATCTAGTCACACATTCTAGTACCAGGTCTAGCCCAAGAGTCTGAAAAGGGCTTGGATTTGAGAGCTGTGGATTTGCATGATCACACGCAGATGCTGAAGCAATTTCCCCTACCATTGTATTTGTGGCCAGAATTGCAGAAGGGAGAGAAAATGTCTGAGTCCCAAAATCAACATGGTATCCATCAATAATACGACAATCTGATATTCCCCTGCCACCAGGAGAATCTCCAAGACAAAACAGCAATGCTGCTGTGATTAAGTCTATTCCCTGAAGGTCCATAGGATCTTCTGTTATTTCCAAATCAGATGTATCTACAGCTTTGTCTTCCTTTGATGCAGATAAGCAGTAATTTGCCAAGTAATTGTAGGTATGGTGAGGAATGAAAGAAAATACATTATTTCTGAGTTTTTCTTGTTCTATTTCTCTCTCTAGTCGTTCATCATTACAGTCATGTGACATATATATGTGGTCAGTGGTGCCATTAGACAAGCTGTGCAGAGGTATTTCGTATTTAACTTGTGCTACAGGAACTGAGTTACAAACATTCGCTGCTTTATCACAGGGAGATGCATTGTGAATACTATTTGCTACATTAAACTGGCTGGAATTACATATATTTCGTTCTTCATTCTGTGGCAGTTTCTCTGTGCTTGAATCATCTAGATAAAAGCCATTACATAAAGGGATAGTATCAAGGCTCATATTCAGTTTGTAGTGTTTTGTAGTATCATAACAAATGTCACTTGACCCATTTTGTTCTAATTGTCCATTTTGATTCAAAATATCCAACTTAATACCACCAACTGCTCCCATGCTATTTTCCTCTACAGAATCGTGTTCTACCATGGCTTGCATGCTGCTGTGTTCTTTTACACAGCAATCTGCATTTCTTTTACATGGTAAGATACTGAGTTTTGAACTCAACAAGCTGGTAGCAGTATTTAGAATATCTAGAGCTGTAGCTAAGCTTTTGGTTGTTTCCACAGTGGCTTGATAAAGTGCACCAAATGATTCCTCATCGACAGGCAATAACCCATTTGCAACTGTAGCATCTGGGGCACTTGCAACCGAAGATTGTTCTCTGGGTTTTAATATGGGGTCAGGAGTTTTTGATGTCATAGTTGCAACTTTGAGAGATTCAAGAAGCATCCGTTGATCTTGAAGGGCAAGAGCCATATCCAACTGTTCAATTTCATCAACATCTTTACTTAGATTCTCATAAGATTTTCGATCTGCATAACTGACTGGCCATCTATTCCATTCCATAGTGCAGCATACAACACTTGCAGGACAGGTTTCTAGATGTTCAGCAATTTTATTTCGGGTTACGGTAAATGGGCAGCCAAAGCCACTGTTGAGACAAGGCACTCGTTCAAGTGGACATAAAAGGCGATGCTCTTCAGCTTTACATAAATGAAATACTGCTCCACAAACCATAGGGCAGCCAATTAAGTCACAGGAAATCCCAGCTTCTGATCTGGTCATACAACGCCGACTAATACAGTTGACACAGTGTAAATGCTGAAGATCTTCCATGGTGGCAGGTTCAGTTCTAGATGTAGAAAACAAGAAAGCCAGAGAAGGTATCAAGGCTTTTGCTTGTAAGTTAGAACAAACTATTTCTGCAAGGAACTAAAAGAGCTACCATGTTAAAAATTAGAAGAAAATTTTGAATACATCATGTTTTAAAAATTAAACTCGTACTTTTATTCCCCCCCCAAAGAAATTTAGGACTGTATGCAAAAAGTTAAACTATCCAATGCAATGAAAACAATATTAAATGAGGTAACAAAAGAGTAAAGCCAAGAAGAGAGGAAAGACAGAGTATAATTTTGGTGCCAAATGTACTAATTTGGGAAAGTAAGCAAGTTGGAGCTCACAATAGAGAAGGCTCTTTAAATTGTCAAAATTAATAGTTTTTACTATAGTCTTCACATGCTCTTTTTTTATACTTATTAAGTTGGGAAACTTCTATATTGGCAGAACGCTATAGGACAATAGCCATGGTAGCAAAACACCTCACAGGATGCTCTCTGGCAGACCTTAAACTGACTAATTGGAAAAATGAAATTTCACCTGCACCTTTAAGCAAGAGATGACCTTGCATACATTAAAAAAAATTCAGACAATCGCTGATCTCAACAAACACAATGAGATTCTAATAAATATTACACTTTTCAATTGATAAAATACTTTTTAATCTGTCTCACATGTAGCCTGCATTTGCATAACCAACCTGTTTTCGTTTCCCTTCCCTTCCCCTCTGCCTCAACCCAATTTAAATCCTACATCAGTATAGCTACAGTATGGCTCTGATGAAGTAAACAATAAAATGTGTTAGTTGGAAAAGGTGCTATTCAGACTTCTTCCAATTTGTAGCAATAATGTAAAAACTTAGAATCTTAAAAACTTATTTAGAATCACATGGTAGAATTTTTTCAACTTCTCATTTTTCATCTGGTGGTAAAATGTAGAAATCTACTGGGCTTATGACTTACTCAAAATTCAACATAGATGTAATACTATTGTAAACTACCGTATTTTTGCTCCATAAGACCCTCCGGACCATAAGACGCACCTAGCTTTTGGGGAGGAAAACAAGAAAACAAGAAATCTGCTTTTGCCTCCCAGCTCCATTATGTGGCTCGTCAGGGCTCCGCTCCGTTGCGCCCACTACCAGTCAGCTGAGTGACAGCTGGATCTCAGCCTCCTGTAGCCCTGCTAATTAGTGGGCTGGCTGACCACAAATGGTGCTATTGCTGTCTCCTCTGTGTCTGCTGCCTCCGCCGGTAAACACTGGAGCTTTCGTCAGCATTCCCCAGCTATCGCCGCCACTCGCCACCACAGTTCGCCACCGATCGGCAGATGGATCGGCCTCCCGGAATACTGCCGTTTGCCGCGCGAATGGTGGTGGCGAACAGCAGCAGCAATGGCGATCTCCGATGCCTGGAACAGCTGATCAGCGGTATTCCGGGAGGCCGATCCAACCACCGATTGGCGGCACCGGCAGGCTGTTCGCCACTGCTGCCTGTGGCCGCACCAACCCCCTTCCCCCCCGCCCGCCCGGTCTGTGATGCAATATTTGCTCCATGAATATTGCATCACAATATTGTGGGGGACAAAAAAGTGTGTCTTATGGAGCAAAAAATAAGGTATGTTAATATGTTAAATATTTCAGGTTTGTTTTATTTTTTCTTGGGGCCTTTGAGTCAGTGTTGACTCCTGGCAACTATATGAAGAAGTGCTTGCAGTTTTCTAGGCCAGATTTTTAGAAGTGGTTTGTTACTGCCTTCTTTTTAAGGGTGACAGACTGACTGGCCCTAAGTCACCCAGCTGGCTTCATTTCTAAGGTAGAAGTAGAATTCACTGTCTCCAGTTTCTAGTCTTTAACCACTACCCCCATCAATTATTACACCAAACTGGTTCTCTTCAATCACCTACAAAATGTATTACAGCACAGAAAGAGAATATAGCCTACAACATAATTTTAAATACCGTCAAATTTTCTCTGAACAGTCTTAAAGACAAGTGCATGTTGTTTTATTTGCATTATTATATTATTATATTACTGCATTGTATTAGATTACTGTTACATCTAATTACAAAATAATCACCAGCTTGGAGACCAATCTTATCTGAAAATCAAATTAATACATGTTGGAACTTACTTTTCTTCAGATGAGCTCATAGCTGGCATAAAAGAAGGACCTAGTCCTACTGACACTGTAGATGTAATGGTATTATTTTCTGGTGGCACCTATCACCAAAAGAAATTTTGATCAATCACCAAGTAACTTCAAAGACATGCATTTTGTTTGTTCTATATTTACACACAGATTATAGTTGCATTTCAAAGATATACCAGTACATATGCTTTGATCACGTTCATGGTAAATTTGCCTTGACTGGATATTATTAATCTGTTCTTGGTAGAAAATTAAGTTTAAATGATATTACTGTGCTGCTAAATTATATCCCCCAAGTTTGGAATCTGTCTTGCCTTTGCATTCATTTTGTTAATTTGTTTGCATTTTTATATTTCATTTTGTTTGAATTGGACTGTTTGGAATTTTTTTAACTATCACTTATATACTTTTAACAAATGTGTAACATGATTGAAACTAATGCGATTACAGAAACTTACATTTTCAAGAAAACAAAATCAGTTGGCAACTGTTGGTTCATGCTATATGTAGCCCCCAGATAATTTCATCGGGTTTTAATTGAAAAATACGAGGAAAAAACAATCAGTGGCATGATTTGGGGTCTTTACTCCAAAGAATGAAAAATACATGCAGGACTTAAAATACTTGTTTTCTCTCAGAACTGTTCCTCCAAACCCTAAAAACTGATGGCATATAACTATAATATGATGTCATTATACCAAGATCACAATAAAATACCCATAGTTGGAAAAAAATGGCCTGAGGAATTCTGAAATTCTACAAATACTGAGGATTCAGAGTGGGGAAATTACCCCTTTCAGTAAGTTTTAACAAACAGCTCTTTGTCTTATTTCTGTATTATCATGAGAAGATATCACTGTTGTATCTTCTGCTAAATCTATACCAATTCAGTACAGTTAAAGTTTAAGAGCCAAGTAGATTTATAAATAATCATCCCATGGGACTAAAATAATGGAAGTTTGCCCAGAACAATGGCTGGTTAACATTATGTCTCTGAATTGTGAACAGTTTAAAATTTTAACAACTCCAGTAAGTTCTCCTACATACTAGCTTAATTCATAGTGCTAAAACATAAAGTTGTTTGTTTTTTGGCAGGATATAGAACCTACATATTATGGCTTCACAATATATATGAATAAGGCCACTAGTTATAAGGGCAGCCTTATAAATTTATAAAAAAATTCTTTAAATATGTATTGATAAATCAGTTTAAACTTTCTAATTGTACGTTCTAGAACATGAACAAAATGTTCAAGTACAAAATGTTTTTATCTCCTTCATTTACTATATAGGTGACTATTAACATTCAAAAAGTCTGACAGCACCTTTTCAAACTAACACATTTTATTAAAAGGCATATGTTTTTGTGAGCTAAAGGTCATTTGCAACAAAAAAGGGAAAGAAAATATTTCATATAGAAAAAACATCAACCCATTTTAACATCCATTTCAAACATGTCATTAAAATCTAACTATTTAATATTAATTAGTATTTTCATTACACCATATAAATAAATGCATGGATATCAGACTGAACAGGTTAAAGTTTAACTTATGACTCTTCACCTACGTTTAACATAGTGAGGTTTATAGTCATTTTTAAATATCTTTTGGAATGTCCAATAAACATGAAATAAAAGCTTCTGTTAACTTCTTTTCATCTTAAGATCATAAGAAACAAAGATTCACTAATTTGTTTATGTAGGATATCCCAACTCTTTTGAGTTCTTACAAATAACAACTATCTTACCAAAAATCTTCCACTGTTTATTTTAAAACTATTTTAGCAATATCCTTCCACAGTTTATTTCTTTAAACATAATTTAGTTTTATGATGTGGTCCAAATGCATCAGCAATATCTAAAATCACAATGAATTATTGTCCGTACTGGACAGTGTAATCCGATGTCTATATAAGAAATGGCTTGCTTAAGTTTGTCCAATTAACGAATACTTTTTCCATTGAGCTCCAATATGCTAAATACTAGAAATATATAGAAATCCTGATTCTAAAGAGGAAAAGGTTAGAATGGGAAAAGAATATTCACATTGCACGTATTGGAAACTCCCTAGTGAAGCTAATTTAAAAACTAATTTAATACCTAAATAACTAAGTAACTGGTAGAAACAAAAATATAAGGAAACAAATAATACTTTAAATAATATCTTGCCCACATCTCCTATATTGCAACAACTCTAACTTGAGCAAGACAATTCAAATTTGGACAGTAAGAGTAAGCCATAATTATAAATGATGTTTGGAATGTATGCTTTATGGGGAAAAAAATTTGAACACACTTTGAATACTGACGTCAAACATGAATTAAATTACCAAGAATTAAACACTACTTTATGGCATTTTGCATTAAAGTCTTATATAACAGTATTTATATGTATAGGTAGTCCTCGAGTTACGAATATAATGGAGCCTGCCCATTCCATTCGTAACCCAAGGGTTCGTGGGAGTGAATCTCGTACCTTGAACGGGATCACTGCCTCCTTTTGCCCACACATTCACTAATCGAATGTGAGGCTCGTTAAGTGCACATGAGGTATTTCAGGGTGGAGAAGGCCATGAGGGGGGCTACTGATGGAACAGGCCACCTGCCTAAGACCACCCAAGGCCTCCTCCACCCACTGAAATACCTCATGCTCTCCACAATTGCTTTCCCCCCAACCTGCTGCACTGGGTCAATTACCTTGTGAAGATGTAGCAGTCTCCTCTCCAGCCTCTCGTGCCCCTCTGCAGTTCCATTTAGGCCTCCGCAGGCCTCACCTGGCAGGTTGCTGGTCGAAATGGAGCCTCAGGGGGCTGGATCCGCAGAGGCTCCATTTCAGCCAGAGGCTTCATTTCAGCCTGCAACGGGCCGGGGAAGGCCTGCAAAGGGCCGAACGGAGTGTCAGAGAGTCGGATCCGCCCCTCAGAAGCTCCATTTCAGCCAGCAACATGCCGGGCAAGGCCCCTGGAGGTCCAAAGGGGCCTTCTGAGGGTCGGGTCCGCCCCTCAGAAGCTCCATTTTGGCTGGCAACATGCAGGACGAATGTTGCAGAGCCTTT
Organism: Diadophis punctatus similis; assembly: GCA_023053685.1. Classification (NCBI taxonomy): domain Eukaryota; kingdom Metazoa; phylum Chordata; class Lepidosauria; order Squamata; family Dipsadidae; genus Diadophis; species Diadophis punctatus. The sequence goes on along the minus strand of JALIGW010000001.1, from coordinate 90,745,077 downwards.
GCGGTTGTTCATAAGGGCGAACAAATGCCATGGTGCTGCAAGATTTGTAGTTTCGGGCCTTGTTTGCAAACACTAGGGGCACTTATCGTTTAAGTTTGAACATTTGCGAAGGGAACGCTCATAACCCAGAGATTACCTGTATAAATACAATACAATACAATATTCAAAAGATTTTTTTCCACATTTAATTATTCTTTATAGAAACCAAATGTTGCATATATATGTATACATACTTGAATCTGTTCTCTGAAAAGTTGTAAGTCATAAGAAGTCCTAAAAGAAAAAAAATGTTAGTCAATGAAATGTATATTTCTAGAAAACTTCTACATATTATTACAAGCATTACAGTGCCTTAGTTGATGCTGATTCATATTTCACATGTGAATAAAATTTATAAACTTCATTTTACTCTAAAACAGACAGCCCACAGCCAAAAAAGAATAAAGTATACCTACTCTTTTAATCAATAGGAGCAGCTGAAATACTAAACATATGAAACATATGAATAAGCTAAATCTACTAATGTAGCTATTACACAGATAATCTAACCTTGAAGACTGATTATGTGCCTGGGCCAGCTACCCCCCCCCATACCCCCCCCCAGAGCATGTTAAGAGTTTGTTTCCTGGTTATGTTAACATCTATTAATTATAATTTTTCTCAGGTGATTGGTTGCTGCTCAGAATCATTTCATTGAGATAGGTGGCCATATAAATTTAATGGATTGATGGATCTACAACAGGAGGCTTTCCAGCCTTTAAACAGATCCAGTAAAGAGGAATTGATCTCTAAATAATTAATTCATTTAAATATATTTAGTCTTAACCTTCACTTGCTT